>CAJQZJ010014103.1:2101163-2151417 GCA_907164525.1 Lophiomys imhausi | reverse complement strand
CTATCTATCTATCTATCTATCTATCTATCTATCTATCTATCTATCTACCTACCATCCACCTATCTATCTATATGCATATACATAAGTATATCTATATGTATATGTAAATAACCACTGCAAGGGAATGAACTCATATGAAAGCTCAGGTTTAGGATGTATGATTGTCTTGTATAAGTACATGGTTATGCTTTTAACCATTATTTTAGACATTTAATATTAAAAACTCTTAACTCTACTGATCACTAAGATTTAAAGATATCAAAGGGAGATTAATAGAAACCAGGATGCCTTGCTTCCTGTAAGAGAATATTCATGTAACATTTTACTTAACTATTTATCATGTATACATGTAAATGTTACTTTAAAACAGTATTAAGATAAAAAATTATTTCCAACTACATTTAACTAGAATTCTTATACTAGTTTGAGAATGTAGATGTTCTTTAAGGTCAACATTTACCAGATTTGAGATAAAATTTCAAGTTGTAGCATACTTCTGCTGCTTAGATCATTCTGAAGTGTACTTAATATACAAACTTATAGTTATCATTTAATAGTGACATTCTGTAAGACATTTGTGATCATTTTTTATTAAGGAAATATGCTAATTTTGAATTTTAAAAAATTGAATTGAAGTGTTCAGCACACTTCCTCCTATAGTAATTCCAGGTCAGGTGATCCACCAAGGCCTCTAATCCTATTGGCAATGCAATATGACTTGTCTCCTGGACTTTGAAGCCATTTCTTTTCTTCAGAGGAGATAAAGAAAGGTGTCTTATCTTAGGTCTGGAAGAAACACGGCGTCCAGTATCAAGGTAGTAGAGTAGTTACTTTCTAGACATAGCACAGGGTTTTCAAGCCTGAAGAAAAAGATTAATCTGCTTTAAAAAAGGATTGTCCTAACTTGGGCCTGGACATGGCAGTCTTGTCTCCAGCCATCCTGAGTCTAAGCTTTAATGGTCAAAAATTTGCTTGCTTTGATTTTGATGTAGCTTATCTTTCCTTAGCTGCTCACAGTCAAGATTTGGAAAAGAAGGAACAGTGGTGAGCTGAGTAATTCATTGGATTCTGATGAGGAATTCTTGAAAAAGTTGGTTATTCCTGAGCTTACAAATCCTTAGAACTTTAATATAACTTTGGTATGAAACTTTTATTTTCTTTCTGTCATTTAGTAGTTACATTGTGGTATATTTATTGGGTGGGAAAAGAGCTGAACATTTGTCATTTCATGAGTATTTGGGGTTTCATTTAAATATTTGTTGTCTTTTTAAAATGTTTTGATTCATGTTTCGAGCATTGACTATTAATCTAAATTCATGCTGAAATATATTTTAGCATGGCCTTATGTTTCATATATTTTTAGAAAACATCTGTTTTTTTAATTACTCATGTAAGATTTCCTTTTATATAGTATCTTTTATTCCTGCATGTGCTAGACGTTTAAATGTGATCAGTAGTAATAAAAATCTGATTTTTTTGTTTTGTTTTTCTGAGAAGTTGTGGGGTCTGAGGGGTTTCTAGGGTGTGAATCAATTCCTTCGGGATAGGAAAGATGATGTGGGGGCTTTTTATTTTGTGAAGTTTACAGACATGTTCTCACACTTCATTGCCACAGGGCTCCTGGAGAAGAATATTGATTTGGTCTGTTGTACTTGGGTCTTGGGGGTCTTGAGCTTCTTACGTTTGTAGTTTCCTTTGTCTTTCTTTATTGTTCAGTCTTGAGACTAGAAAAGATGTGTCTGTTTCTAAGAATAAACTGTAAAGGCTCTTTGAGATTGAACTTTTGCAGGGGCAAGCTTGTCTTCCATTCTCATTTTTATTTTCAGAGTTTTTAGCACCACACTTGGTACGCAACAGACTTTTAATCAATATTGAAGGAAGGAGGGATTAAGGATTACCCCTCATGTCTCATAAGAAGTAGTACTTGCTACTATTTTCTGTTTGTTGATAATAAGTAGAGGTAAGGAAGAGATTAATTTAGGATAATATATTAATTTAGGGTCATATAACCAAAATGTGGAAAAATTGACACTAAAGCTTTGAAAAACTGAACATACTGCATTTTTTAGTTTTTCACTGTAGTTAAAAAGCAGCATGGAGCTATTTATTAATTTTATTGAGGATGGTGGTGCTAGTGTAGGAAACAATGTTACAATGTGGTGACTGATACAAACAAGATGTGCATAAAGAACGTGTCTCAGACAAAAAGGGGCAGGATTTTGTAGGAATTTGAAGATTTGATAGAATACAGGCAAACAGAGAGAGTTCACCATCATTTAGCTTCAGATTTCTTCATAGGGCAAAGCATTGCATTAATTTATGTTGGCTAAAGGAGTCACAGTCTGCTCTGTTTATTTTTCCTCTGTCAACTCTATTTTGTACAGAGAAAACTTTAGTAAACAGAAGTTGAATAGTTTTTGACACAGCAAGTGCCAAGCCACTGTGAAGACTCAGTTATGTACTTTAGCTGTACTTTTTTATAATGTGCTCTTCCTTAGACTTTTTTTCTTCTTTTTTGTCCCTGCTCTGGCATGTCCTAAGTATTGTCTCTGGTGAAGTTTGTATGGCAAGAGGAGAAAAATATCATCCCAGATCTTGAGTACTTGGACAGGCTGGAGTCCAGCCAGTTGCCCTAGTGAGGCGGGAGAAAGAATTCACAGAACTGGACCCTCCCCTGCCCTAGTCTCTGCCAGGAATCTGTTTTAACAGTCATGCTCAAGAGCCATTTTGGTCTGTCACCATCACTGACCGTATCTAGTATATGAGCCCAAATGCTACTTACAAACTCTAAGGGCTGGAAAATAAACACACAAACGAAGTAATGATGCCAAATTAATATACCTGTTACTTTTTATTATATTATATAAACATTTACTTCAGTATACACATTATTTAGAAAAGAACTTCCTCTTTGAAATAAACTTTCACAGTACTTATTATGGCCTCAAAGTGAAGTTGCTACAAAGGCTGTTGGTACATGTAGACAGTTCAGAACTTAATTTTGAGATATTAAAAGTTCTTATTTCCATATTTGTCTTCTTATTTCTCTTATTTCTCAGGTCTCTATAAAAATTTTAATTTTCTATTATCAAGACAATTTGCACTGTATCTTCACAATAAGAAAACTCATTTCTCTTGCCTTCTATACTAAAGAGATACTAAAAAGGAAACTAAACTAGAGGTTTTTATTTATTTAAAATTTAATTTAATATTTATTTTACTATTACAACCTAATGAACAACAAATATTTTGTGGTGTATTCAAAGAGAAACTGAGGAGTTCTGATTCACTTGTGAATAAAAATAACACTCTGGAAAGGGCTTGGGTGAATGCATGGGATTTTCATTATAGCTCAAGTGTTCTAGCTTTATCATCTGGAGAGGAAAGGAAAACAATAAAGTGCCAACAAAAGACCTTATTTAAAGTATTTTTGTCTTTTATTTAAAGGTTTGTCTGTGAATCAATCTGTCTACAGGACATACAGTTGTATGTGTTTGAGATTTGGAGATGAGTTGAATTCATTTTTTAGAGAGTCCTAAGTTTCTATGAGAGTAACAGCATTTTATACCTGGGCCTTTGCATTCTTATATCGCAAGCCTGTTCCTAAAAATTCTTTCCTTATCGTTGGCTTAAATGTATATGGATTGTAATAAGAGAAATGTTTCTGAGTCAATAAACTACAAATAAATTAATCAGACAGTAGTAGAAAGCTAGACATGAGCAAATGACCTTTGGAGTCAGAATATTTAATAATTTGAAGAATGCATTCACCATTGTTAGTGTAATTATTATTAACATTTGAAAAACTTTTCTTTTTCCGAGCAGCACATTAATGATATTCTACCGTCTAGACCAGCACAACACGAGTTAGACTTTGACATACCACTTCTCCTACTCTTTAAAACATGCCCAATCAGTTCTTTGGTTGGAATTCTAGAAAAATAGTTCAACTCAGCATAATTACCACAGTCAATTAAGTTTATTTTTCTTTTCTGAAACCGGGTCTAGTGCAGCACAGGCTGGTCTTAAACTTCCTATGGTGCAGAGACTGGCCTTGAACTCCTGGCCTTCCCATCTCCCAAGTTAAAATATTACAGGTATACCCCCAAACACCCAGTTAGTCAGTTAACTTTTAAACACAGCACATTGAAATCTTTTCATAGTTTTTAATTTTTAAAAAAGTATTCATTTTTAAAAAATTTCCTGAAGTTTCCAAGAATACACTCCCCCCCCCCTCCCAATTCAGGACCCATTGATGGGAATATATATTTTCTTTTTGAGCTGTGAATGACCTTAGTGAAGGCAAGCACAAATTAAGGATGAATGACTTTAAATAAACAACACCAGTATGAAACACTTAATTCTCCAACACTTAAAGCTATATCAGGAATTTGATCCAAGGAGGTACTTTGACTGATTGTTAGTAGTTAGTAGAATTCAGAGATCAGCATATGGCTTCTCTTTCTTTCTTCTTGTGCCCTTGCTCTCTATCTTGTTCTTTCTCCTTTCAGAGATTGATTTTCTAAAAAACAAAAACAAAAACAACCAGTCTCTATAAACAACAGTAACATAATCACCATCACCACCAACTCCACCCTCAGGATCACCCCCTCCACCCCTATCACGACCACCTCCACGACAACAACGATATTCATGCTTTATGATAAAGCCATTCACAACCTACAAGCTTGGAGGGAGAAATAATTGTGCAGTCCTTTCCTGGCGAGCTACAACAACATTTTAGGATAATGGAACTTAAAGTTTGTGAAAGCGTTCATCCAGTTTCCAAGAAGTTGAAATACATCTTCCTAGATTAAATTCCCCTGAAAATAGGTGGCCACGGAACATGTCAGATTTAATATATCAAATGCCCTGGTGAAGGGAGTGGATTAGAAATTTGTGTAGATGGCCTGTTTAAAAAAGTCCTCAACGTCATTCTAAAGTAAATGGCTTTCTCTTGCTTCACTAGGTCGGTACCTTCAAGTCCATTACACAACACACTTCTAAACTGTGATCATCACGTTTCATTTTAAAGGGTCCAGTAGAGTCCTGGCACATGACCCGAATTACCACCTCTCCTCATGGCGAAGGTTGCTCTTTTGAGTCTTGCAAAAGAACATTTGTGTTTACTCTTGACAAGTTTAAAAAACAAGTTCATCAGTGCAGTTTGTTCTGTTCAGCACATTATAAGATTGGAGGTTTTTGGCAATAATAATCATTGTTCAAAGAAGGCTGGTGACGAATTTGGGGTTCTTTTTTTTTTTACATTTTTGTAGAAATATTTTACTAGTTAGAATGAGCACATATCCAGTGATTTAGTCATTGTATTCTGTGAAATTTACATTGTAAGCATGATTAGGTCAAGTTTTAGGAAAATGCTTTGACCAAGATTAGCTTGACTGATATAGTTTTTAGAATCTTTCCTAATTGCTTTATCAGTCACAAATTATTATTTTTGTATTTTGTTTTTAATTTTTAAAAAACTTTTATGTTTATTTATTAATTCAAGTTACATCACAGTCCCCTCCCTCCACTCCTCCCAGTCCCTCCCTTCCATCTTCTCCCACCTATCCTACTCCTCTGGTGTGGGGTGCCTCTACATATCAGCCCCCCTCAGTTCATCAGATACATGAGGGCTGAGAGCTTCCTCGTGCACTGGGGGCCTACATGCAAAAACTGTTTTTATTTAAAATATGGCAATTATTTGGAACTAAGGTCTACATTGACTCTTTTTTTTTAACTAAAGACTTTTACTAAAGGCTTATTCAGTAACAAATAACTCACAAATAATGAGATGCCTATATATTTACCTAGATGTCAGATTTTTATATAGGTAAAACAAAAATACCTCAGAAAAATTATTTTAAAGTTTTTTTTAGCTATATAAAACTATATGTATAATTTATACTATTTTCCTTCTAAGAATGTAGGTGAAGCACTTAAATGTTGCCAACTTTCTTAAAATTATTTTTAGCTAAAGCCAATTCTGTTTCCTGATATATGTTATTTGATAGACTGGCATTTCTTAATAAATACTTCCTGAATTTGTTAATCTTTTAGTTATTCTAGATCTTATTTCCAAACAAATATGAAAATTCAGTGACACTAAACCACTCAGAGTCTGTGGCTCTGGAAGGAGGAATTACAAACAATAAGATACAAGATAGAAAACTGTGAAAACAAGATTTGCTATTTTAGTTAAGTCTGGCCAAGTCTCAGTCCAATTTGGCTGATCCGAATTATAAAAGAAAAAAAAAAAAGACTGCTAGTGTAATTCTCATACTATTCTCATATTTTTGTTAATTAAAAAATTAAATGTGATACCAAAAGTAAAGTCACAATTACTTCATTCCCTCAGTCTTTGACTTCTACTTCAGTTGTACTATCTTCATTTCGTGTCTGCTGTGAGTACTTCTGAACTCCGAATTCTGTTCCTTGCACAGCTCCATGCTCTCACAGGCTGTCTGTCATGCTGGACCTGGCCCAGCCCACTCTCTCCAGCTCACTCTATGCGGTCACACCTGCTTTTCCCAAGTATAACCAACATGCAGGAAGAGGATGGACATTGGCTAAGAGTTGAGTTCTGGTCCTGGCTTCGTCATTTTTCAGTGTGGAGTGTTAGACAAGCTCCTTACAATGCTAGGACACACTATTAGGCAAAAAACAGGAACAACGGCTGAATAACCAGGAATTGCTTCTAAGCTTAACGGAGAAGGCATGAGGGTTGAGAGTGATACAATGACAATGAGAATAAATGGCAAATTGCTCAGCACTGCTCATGACTGGAATTATTAAAATGAGTTTACTTAAATATGTACTTATACATACATATCTCTTTATATAAGTATATGGAATGTGCCAAAATGTTGTAATCATGAATTAATATTTTAGCTTCTTATGTAAGATCTCTAAAATTTATTATTGAGTAATTTCCTTTTTTTCAGCATTAAAGAGGATTGAGTTTGATTAGTAACCCTACATGTCATGATTTTAAATTTCAATAGTCACTGTCAAACAGTGATTTTTGTATTTCTATTCAATATATAACTTTTCAATATACTTTCAGTTTCTTTTCTTAATTTTTGTTCTGAATTCTGTTCTCTAAATATGCTTTATGTAAGTACAGTCAGCCATGACTAAATTAGGACCTATTGCTATTCAGCATTAACAGTACACATGCCTTCTTTCTAAAAATCAATCCTCCATAGCTTTTCTTTGCAGACATTTTTCTCCATCTTTTAGACTGAATTACACCTGATTCCACCCACTTGGATTTTCACTTCACTGTATTTATGTTTGACTATGTCTTCATTTTTCCAAGATCACTTGAATTCTTAATATACTTTCTTAGGAATTGTCTACTTTCTTTTTATTTCACTTGTCCTCAACATATTTGGCTAACTGACCTGCAGCAGCTGACTTCTATATGTTCTCTGCAAATTGTATATGCCCCCAATGTCAACCTAGAATATGTGTGATACTGTTACACTGAGTTAGATTGCATCTGATAGTTTTATTTCAACTAGCAACAACGGGTGAACACAAACTATTTGTATAACAAAATCTACTGTTGTTGAATAAAAATACATGCTGCATATACGTGTGAACTTGTTCTATTTAAGGTGTTTTCAAACACTTGGGAGTTTATAAGTGATTGCTTTTTAATTATCATAGGCTATAAATCACATGTGCCTTGGGTTCTACTGAGTGAAACCACCTTTACAGGGTCTTTTCTCCTGGTTCATTTTTCAACTTCTTTTATACCACTTCAACATTTAAGATATCCAATGTTAGATTGATAAACATATTAATCATAATTGGTTCCTTACCTTCTAGTCCTCAAAATGTCAATGGGAACTTAATGGACATGTCTTACTTGATTGAGTTTCCAAAGACACTGGTTATTATTTTAAAAAACCCTTCCTCAAGCCACTTAATATCTGTCAGTTGTCATTATCAACATCTGACATGTTAGTAAGCTACTAAAAAAGTTGAAATATTTCTATTTAAACTTGCAGGAAATTTCTATCAGCATGCCCTTACTTTTGAGGAAAGTATGTGCCCTTTATGTGGGTATAAACCTCATCCTTTCCTTTTAAAGTGCAGTCTTCCTTGTTCACATCCTTACTGTGACAGTATTCCTGTTATGTTATTTGACTAATAAAAATCACAAAATTGAACTTGACCACTTCATACTTGCATATTTCATTTTCACACATTACCACTAAACACAAGAATGGGGATTTCTTTGGGGAGTCTTTTTTTTTTTTCATTTCCTTTACTCTGAGTTTTTTGCCTTCCAATCATGCTTTGCTTTTAACTTATTTTTTTTTCTCTTCTAAAGATAGTGCTCTTTTTTTTCTCATTCCTAGCCATCTTTATTTCCTCCTGGGTTTATTGATATAATTTTGTTTGCTACTGCTTAAATAATCATCCCAGATCAATCAGAACCTCAGTAAATATAACTTCATTCATTCATTTCCCTAAAGCTTCTGTTGCATGCTTGCTATGTAGTTGGGCTTTTTGATAGAGGCTCACTTTCTTAGAATTGCTTCTGATTGGTTATCTGGCAAGCCATGCTTCAAGAATTGATGTTTGGTAGTTTCTGCACACTTGAAGAGCATTGCTAATGTCATTATTTATTGTAAACCTTTCCCACAATGAGTTGTTCTCAACTTTTCCAGTTGGTAGGAGGCCTCCTCTTTTGACAGATGAAGAAAATACATCACCAGTGTATATACAGTGGCAATTAGTGTTTCTTTATGTGTCCTTGTTTGAAATGATTATTGTGAATGAATTTAAGGGGACAAAGATGATGCGAACAGAAGTGATCTGTCTCAACAGTAACCTATAAGCTAAGTGAAACCAAATGCTACTTACTGCATTGAGGCAGAGACGACAACAGCAAAGGTAGTGGTCATATGCTTTGAAGAGGATACTTAAGTGTAATCAGTAGGTAGATGGACACATTCTTTTGGAAAGAAACTTGACAATGTTGACCAAAATGGAAATATTAATTTACAATGCAACAACAATAAAAAAGAAAATAGAAATGGAACAATTACAGCCTTTTCAAGTTAAGAATTCTAAAGGATTTTGTAACAATAGCAAGTATGTTTTCATATGCTCTTACTTCACAAAACACTATTCAAATTCACTGAAGTTTTATAGCCACGAAGCTATGAAGTTTACATAGATAGAGATGTTAGAAGAAAATATACAAAACTGTTGACTGAAGTTATATTTGGGTGAAGCAGTTATTTTTCAAATTTCTTTAAATATAAAAACAAAAATAAATTCATAGTATTCAATATTATATGACTATAATAACAGATCAGTTACAAATTTCTAAATATAAATACTTTGGAAGACTGACTGCTTTTATTTTTTAAAGTGATGATACATAATTGTCTTAGTCAATTATTATATATACACATCTGTATATAATACACATATACTCATATTTATTTGTATGTGTATATGTGTGTTTTTGTTCCTGTGTGTCAATATAGGTATATGTGTACCACTGTATACTCATAGAGGTCAGAAGATAATCTTATGTTGTGGTACTCAACTCCCACCTAGTTTGAAACAGGGTCTCTTGCTCTTTTTCACCATGTATGTCAAGCTAGCTGATTTATGAGCTCTGCCACCCATCTCATCGTTTGAGCAAAGAGACTGTAGATTTAAATTGTTCTGTCTTTAGTTGGGTTCTGGGGATGTGAACTTAGGTCCTCATGTGTACACAGCAAATACTTTACCCTTTGATCCATCTCCCAGTGAGGGGAGGGAGGGAGAGACACAGACACACACAGACACACACACACACACACACACACACACACACACACAGAGAGAGAGAGAGAGAGAGAGAGAGAGAGAGAGAGAGAGAGAGAGAGAGAGATCAAGACTTTCCATTTCAATGTATGGAAAAAAATGAAATACTTTTAAACATTTAATTAAAAGGTACTAGAATGCTCTTAACTACTCTTCCAAATGTGAAAAGTGCCTCAATTTTATTTTTCTATGTGGGATTATATAGAAGAAAATAAAGCTGTAGACAGTTACAGATATGATAAGTGCATGAATAAAAGAGGGCAAGTCTGCATAGAATAATTTTACTTTTCCAAACAAATGACATATATAAGCTTAGAGACTCACAGTGACTTGGCTCATAAGGAATAAATTTTCTAAATCATTTCCCATCATCAATGTCCACAATTCACTGTGGACATCCCCCTCAGCTGAATGTGGTCAGTTTTTCTGAGGAAAGGATTATAGCAATGCAGTAAAACAAATCAAAATATTATCAAGAATGTCTTTTATGAAAGTGTGCTATTCTTTCAAATTTTGGTTGTTTGACTTTTGTGATCCCTATCATGTCCTAAGGCCCACCCCTTTGAACTACCCAAATGTAAGTTTCCTCCCTCATGTCCTGATGCTTGGCGGTTTGAATGTAAGTTCTAGTCTAGATAAGTACTGAATTCCAAAGGCACTCACTGTTTTATCCATTACTTTCCCATTATTGGACTTTCCAATCTTAAGGCTAGTTTTGGAGTCCCAGTGTATGAATTTTGTACCTTGAGTTTAGAATATTTCATCATTTTTTCCAAATCATTTGACCTCAGAGAATTTTTACACATTAACAGACAGAGGATTTAAACTCTGTTTTGATATTTATTTATTTAATTTATTTATGACTCACATTCCCTATCCCAGCATTGATACCATGTCAGTGAAGTTACCATGTCTTTGTGTTATCACCTTCATTATGGAAATTCTAATGAATAAGTCCCCCACTTTCATTTCTTTGCCTTCAAGGTTATCTGAGGATGATGCTCTGTGGCTTTCTGCTCTTTGTAGACCTTGATTTAAGTGAGAGGTGCCCTGCCAGACAATGTGACCATTTGACTACCTGTTCTTACCTGGGACTAAAGGATGAGCTGAATAATTTTATTTGGGTCCAAACATGAATGCTTGGGTCTTGGATTATCTTAGGTGACACTTTATGTACTAAATAATTTAAGATTAAAGCTTACATTAAATTGTCTGCCATTGTTCCACTTGCATAGTATTAAGAGATTTAGTGGCACAAAATCGGTTATTTCACTCCCGTTGTGTTGTGATTAGTGTTACTTATAGCTTTTAGATCTGGAAGGAAGAATAATGCTGTAATAAGAATGCATTACAGGGCTTCATTAGTGCCCCTCTTCCAAAATAATTCATATGTGTTTTTTTGTGTTTGTAGAGGAAAGCCCACTTGATGTTCTCTTTACTGTATGTGATTTCCATCATCTTGTCCCAAGCAGAAAATGTCCAGGTTTGGGTTTCTTGAAATCCAAATATCTCTGGGGGCAAGTCCAGCATCATTTGCAACACAGCAAAGTGTTTGATCTTTTGCATTATTAGAAAGCGACTGCCCTTTGAGAAAGGGGTACATCGAAAGCTGTTTACCATGCCTAGGTCATCTTATTCAGCTGCATAAGCAACTCCTTTGATGGCTGGCTGGCTTGCTACAGCAGTAACATCATTTCCACAGTAGGGAGGTGGCACTTTCTGTGTTGCAATTTGTATGACATGTCCATTGGAACATCTCTGGGCCTCAGCTTGAGAGGAGGGGCTAAGAGGAGGAGGAGCTGTGGATAGGGTATTTAGTGGCAGAATGAATGGGGAGTTAAAGATCGCTGTGCAGTTAGCCTTCAGCCTCAACTCCACTATCTCCAGACAGCTTTAATTCCCATTAATTACAGACAAATTCAATAGCAGAGTCTCATGAAATATTTGTGATTTAATTTTAGTCAGAAGGCATCTTCAAAATGACAAGGATTTTGGGGGCTTGCAAAGTGGTGAAGACACTGAAGAGTGGCTTTGGCTTTGCCAATGTGACTGCTAAGCGACAATGGGACTTTTCCAGACCTGGCATCAGGCTCCTTTCTGTGAAGGTAACACCCCCGTTTCTTGTTTCTGATGACAATGCACGGGATACAGTTTATCAATGAAGCCCAGGTGCCAACAGAGCAAATACAGCTTTGAATACAGTTCCATAGTGTTGTTTATTAAAAATTGCCTTACCATAGAATCCATTGATTTAGCAAATGATTATTTCAACTCTTTTCTGAGTAAAAGTATAGTGATCTTTACCCAATATGAAGAATGACTCCAGTTCCTATAAGGAAATAAAGTGTCAGTGTACTTGTAGGGAAAAACACTTTAAAAAAATCATCATAGTTCAGTTTGTGCCTTAATTTTATTGCTAATAGTGTGAGTCAAAAGAATGGGGCAATATCTATGTACATAAACTATGCCCCACACATAGTATGTTAAGGCTTTGTTGTACAATGGGCTAATTGGAAAGATTTCTTTTTTTAAATTTAAGATTGTAAAAGTTTAGAAGGAAAATATCTATAAAGTTTTAATATTAGAAGTCACTGTATAGAGAGAAATGCAGCGTTCTCATACTCTCTCTTAACCTTATCAGAAGAATAATTTATGACCTTCATTTTTTTTGCACATCACCATGAAAAGCCAGTTTATTTCCCTTTAGGCAAAGCAATTGTCCACTGTTACACTCATAATGGTGAAGTGGAAACTTTAATAACATTCTTTTTTTTTTTGGAGATGGTTAGATAGTAGAATGTTAAAGTCAGGGGCCAAATATGTATAAACTGGACATTGGGAAGGTATACTGGGCCATTTAACTCTCATAAATGTGGCATATTTATATCTGTTGTTTTGTATATATTTACTGTTACAAGAGAAGGAACCATCTGTTGGACTGAAAGGGGAAACTTCTGGGGGGAAGAGGGTGGAAGGGTGGGATAGGAAGGGGGAATAGGGAGGGGTTTGTTACTGAGATGTAACTTGAAGAAAAAAAATAAAGTATTTAAAAAAAAAGAATGACCTTCATTTTTTGCAGAATCAGATTTTGAGGCAAGCAGCAGCTGGTAATCTAGATGTCCAGTTATATCTAGAGCTGAGAGGACAAGTCCAGAGTAGAACAGTAAATAGTTTCTCTCCTACCCGCACCTCTGGTTATGAAATCCCTATAGGAACTTCTACCCTTTCCTATCACTTCATGAAGATATTTCTAACTGAAGAAGTCTGAATTACATCATGGAAACTTGGCTGGTCATTCTTTTCTTTACTAAATACAAAGTTTAAGGAAGCACAGTAGCTTCAACATACTGCCTCTTTAGTGTAAAGAGCTATAAAAAGAAATAGAAAAAAAATCCCTTTTTAAATGTTGTGTGAAAACAGGTCAGTTTAACATCAGGCATTGTGCTTGTACTTTATAGATGTAGTAGTCTGATTCAAAATGGTCCTGCTGCTCCCTAGATTTTCTCAGCTATGCTGCTTTGGTCAGGATCCCAGGGACTTTGGGTTCTGGCACCTGTGGTGGCAAGCAATTTCGGTTCTTATAGTTTCTGGGGATAGGGGTTGGTGAAGAAAAGAAATGAAATGAAAGAGAAATGGGGAGATGAAAAGATAAGTGTGAAGGAAAGAGGGAGGGAGGAAGGGATGGAGAGAGAAAGGGAGAAAGAAAGAAAGAGACCTATAGTTATATCAATGGTATGCTAACAACTTGAGCCTGCTACCCTGAGAATTCCTCACAAAGTCTAAGAAACTACCATTTCGTATTCATTTTGATTATAAGATGGAAGCTAAGAAGGAGAATGGATATTCTGAAACATCAACGAAGACACAGTAACTTGATATAGACTGAGGGTGATGATGTGGTTTTAGTTAAGTGTTTTCAATACCTCGAGGATAGTAACGTCATCTTGAAGAGAAGAAACTGTAATGATGATAACAGTATCACCTTCAGTTTAAGTGCTTTGCCATATTTTAGTATTGGGTCACCTGGAACATTTTTCTTCTCCTCACAGAAGTGATTAGCTAAGGATGAACATGTCCCTGTTAACACCAGAAACAGAGCAATGAGGTGACCACTTAAAATAGTAGATGCGACACTGATTAGAAGTCAGTTCCCCAGACTCAGCAAGCACTCTATACAGCAATAACCACACAACAACATGAGCTAACTATGGGAACAGACCCCTGGGAAAGCATTTCTAGCTCATGGTGGTAGATCTGTTTCAGGGGTCTTCCATAGTTCATAGCTAAGAATGACAGATTTTCAGGAGGAGTAAGCCATCATTTCAAGGTGTATAAGCCATTACTCATATACAGTCATTACTGGCCAGGATTTTGGAGGAATGCCAGGCATGAAAAGTGGAAGTTCTCAAGTTTCACAGTCATGAATTAAAATCCCACAGAGTCCAAGGGGGACCTTATTATGCACTTATTTTGAAATAGTCCTTTATGTATGATTTCCCCCTTCTCTTTAAAAACTCAATTCTCTAAGAAATACATATCCAAGTTAATTCTTTTGTGGTTGGCACAACATGTTAAAGATAGTTAACAATCATTAGAATGCATTTACATAATTGTCAGTGAAGGGCATGGGAGTAGTTTTTAAAGATTAGTACCACCACAGGTAGTTACAGATAGTAAATGGATTGTGAAAGACACTCTGATCTGAAAGCATTGTCCTGTAAGCCAGGTTGCTTGTCCAGTGTCAGTGGAGGTCATTTTTTCCTCCCTGTGGTGAGAGAGGGAGGTGGGTCTAGCAATGACACACTGTTTTTTTATGTGACACTTCCTCGCATATTTGCTTGTGGCTAATATTTGCAGAGTGTGGGTTGCCACTAGACACAATTGCATTTCACTCACAGGGAAGCAGAAAGAACTTCAAGGTGTTCCTTGTTTTAAAACAAGTTGGTACCAAGGGTATAAATGATCAACAACCATAACATATGAAAGTGTTAGAGACCATAATCTTTTTTCTATTAGTATTGAAAATGCCCAGTGCGCATTATTATACTCAGCCAGTTGTAACAGTATTGTAGAAGACACTGAGGCTGGGAAATAAAATAAAATATGGATTCTAGCCTCTATTACACATTTTGTGTTATTCTGACCTTGACAGTTCACACATTCTCTGAACTTAGATTTTGTCATAGGTAGTGCAGTAAGGGAATGCATGATCACTACACAATACTGCAGCTTATAAGACACCTTGAAATGAAAGATGGATACTTGAAAATTACGTTCCATTCATTTTAGTAGAAAGACTTTGTACAGGGTTAGATGGTGTCCTTATGTTTTTCATAAACTACAAATTATTTCAATGACAAGATACCCGATAAGAACTCTTACACATTTATGATGGCTATTTCAATTTTGTTTAAATATTAAACTAAATTGATTCTTCTTACCTCCAAGATGTAACTTATAACAAATATGACTCAAGGACTAAAAGAAGAGTCATTTTTAGTATAAGTAATACAATAGTAAAAAAAGGCAGAATGTATACCAAAATGTCCAATTTTATCCCCCAATTTGTCCAGTTATTCATTATTGGACAGATCAGCACATTGTGGAAGAATATAGAAGAGGAGTAGCAAAATCAGGTGATAATGAATGTATAGTCTCTGACTTCAATAAGCTTGAAGGTTTAAGAATTCTGAATTCACAAGTCTTAAAGACACCAAGACAGAATAGTTTTCCTTGTACATTTGAAAATCAAAAGTATTCGATTGAAAATGCTGAGTTCCCTGTGAATAGAAAAAGGCTCAATAACTATCACTTCTAACGTGAATGTACTCACATTTAGAAACAAGGACCTATGTTCGATTCAGCCAGGCACCTGGCATCCGAGTGTCCTCTCTGGCAACCTGGATGTGACAGAGCACTTTGACAAGTTTTATTTTATAAGACTATTCTGATTCCAATAGAGAAGCATCCTTATCTCAGTCTGGAGGAGCGATTGTTGTCTCAGTAGGAATTGATAACTACAAAAGTCATACAATTAAGATCATTTAGCTATAGTGTAATTACCTTAAGAATCATTCATGAAAAATAAAATTTATTAGTGTATCATAGTCTTTTTGAGCAGTATTTGGGGTAAGGATTGAGATAGGGTTAAGCTTATCATACATATTCAAGGTTTGCTGGATTTGTTTTACTTCCTAAATGATAGGGATGGATTTCATCCATGGTAGTGCAAATTTTTTAGTAAATAAAAATATATTCAAGTCCCAGGTAGTTGTCCTCTAATTAGTTCTGAGGAGAGGTAACTTTTTGTGCGTTTTTGTTGTTGTTGTTGTTGTTATTGATACAGCATTTTTAAAAATGTTTATTTATTACTTCAGGATACATCTCCATCTGATGCAGTTTTTCTGTGGATGGGAGGTGGCTTCTCTTTCACATCCCTGTGTGTTATCCACACTTTGCCTCTTTTCTCGAAGCACCGGTCCTTTTGCTTACCACCAACAGTGCTTTGGTCATTTGAGCATCTTTGCACACAGCCTTTGGAAAAGCTACAAGAGAAGATAGTGACTGGTACTCTAAAGGGGCAGAGTTCCTGGAATCAGGGGCTCTGTACTAGGATCGTAGTGTGCTTCCCCATCACAGTTCTGGTCTGGATCAGAAACTATGAATTGTGCTTAAGAAGAGTCTAAGGGTCTAGCCTGGCCTTGGTCTATGTTTCTTCAGCTTCCCTTCAAAGCCTCCTTTGCCCATGCTTGAGAAGGCTCTTTAATGGTTTATAGATGAATTGAAGTATAACTATCATGGGAATGGAGATCATTCTTTTCCCCTTATGTCTCTACAGAGCATCTCTGTATTTCTGACTTGGTTAACATTGAGAGCTGCAGTATGGCCTTTTTGCAATGAGATGAAGCTGGAGCTCTCTGTCAACCTTCAGGAGGAGATGGACATTTCTTGGTGTCACTAGTATTTCCCAGTGTTCTTACAATGACAGGGCCTCAGAAGAAGCTACACAGGCCAAGGTCAAACTTGCTGTGACTTTGTAGCCTAGAAATCCCTTGCCTACACTTGCTTGTTTTCATGTGTACGGACAAGTTCAAAACATGAACATGCTTTTGAGGTCATTCTACTTTTTTTACACTTTTCAGCTTACTAAACATCATCTGGGAAGCTCTTAAATTGCTTAAGGATATTATTGGGTGGTGAAATTGTCATTAGTTAATCAATAGAGTTGGGACATGGGTACAGAATTTCACTATGTTTCACCTCTGTCATAGAACTAAATATCAGGCCATTTTAATTGATAAACATAAAGTAAAAATTAGCTAACACTATTTTAGATCCTCCTAAATTCAGAACCATTTGTCTATATTATATGCTTAGTCAGGGCTTGTTAAAAACATACACTTATGAAGATTTGTAATTAAATGTTCATAAATACTATACTTTATTAATGAGAAATATAATTAGAGCAAAATTATTCATGAATCTGACTCTTTTGTTCATCAATGCCCAGAGAATGGGGCTGTTCTAAACTAACCTTGTGATTTTTATCTCCTACATTAGCTTATGTTTAACCAAAACCAGAGGACTTTGATGCTGTAAGACTTAATTGATTGCTACAGTTACAATGTTCAGACATCATGAAATGTTAAGCATTCATTAATGCAAAGAAGTATACCACAAACTATTTTAAAGATAGCAAGTCCTGCTATAATTATGACTTAAATACCTACATTTTGAAAGCATAACTTCAAAAATGAAAAGATAAGAATTCATTTACCACAAAAAACTTTATGATTCTAAAATTTTTACTATATTATTTCCATAATCATTATCTGAAAAAAAATCTGGTTTTAGGCTTCCTATTTTCCAAAGCTTAGTTCAGATATGTGTTTTAAGAGGCTGAGGTGAGCTAATAGCTATGAAGCATCAGGTAAGCCAGAAATCAAATATATTATATAGCTTGAGGCTGTGGTGAAAACGGAAAGGAACACATAGGGCCTCTACTTTCTCTGATATGCAAATAGCCTGCTTAGATAAATGACTCAACAGCAATATAGTAAGAGTTACAGAGCAAATCATTTTCATTTCTCCTCCTGGCTTAAGGGGACTATTATCTCTATAATGCTTTATACCCAAATCTTTTGTGAACTGTATTGCTCAGTTAGCTTGAAGCTTTACATACAAGACTTTTATTTGCAAATACCAAGACGCAGAGGCAAAAGTTTCATGACTCCACCCATTTCACAGATGTGTAAATACCAAAACAAGAACATTCTCGTTCACAAACTGAGAGGTATATCGGAAAATGTGCTTAGAACTTTAAGCGGACCCCAATTATCAGATAGTTTTTTTTATTATTTCTTTTTATTAGATTATAATATAATTACACATTTTCTCCCCCCCAGATAGATTTAAACACTTTTAAATTTATTCTCTCATATATTACATCCTGACTGTCCTTTCCTCTCCCTCCTTTCCTCCCAGCTCTTGCCCTCCCAACTCCTCCTCTGTTTCCCTTCAGAAAAGGGCAGGCCTTCCAGGAATATCAACCAAACATGGCATGTCAAGTTGCAATAAGACCAGGAACCTCCTCTCACATTAAGGCTGGATGAAGAAGCTCGTAGGAGGAAAAGGGTCCCAAAAGTCTTGGACTTGGTTTAGAGCCCAGGCTAGCCTTGAACTCACAGAGATCCGCCTGCCTGTGCCTCCCAAGTGCTGGGATTAAAGGCGTGCACCACCATGCCCGGCCCAGACCCGACACTTTGTTATGTCTTAGGGTCGCAGCTGTTGAAGCCATCACTAGAGTCTGCTGAATGAGTTCCTTTTCTGAACTTTATTGCTTGTGCTAGAGCCCGCATCTATCTGAATTTGATTCCAATGGCACATACATTGTTCTTTCCTTTCTTGTATTTCTTTGCGCTTTCAGAAGAGGCTTAGATCAAAGAGCCAGTAAGAATTCCCCCTCTACATGGTTTTCAGAAATTATACAAATAGGCCGTTTCAGGATAATACTGTTTACATATTTCCCACCCCCTACAATGAAGCTCTTGTTGCGTGGCTGTAACAGAATGTGCTGCTTTGCTGTTTTCCTCGTCTGGTGTGCTCTTATATACAAAAGTCCAAGGCTAATTTCAAACACAAGAAAAGATTCCTTCCACTTGTTTCCTGTGTCTTGAAATAAAAGGTTCAAAACATCAGCAAACCCTCAAAATACCCGATTCAAAGTAAAGGGCCAGTATCAACAAAGTCAGTCGAATGGCTTTGGGATGCAGAAGCTTGAATGAACATCAGTGGGTGATTATAAACAACATTATAATGAATGCAAAGAAATGCCCAGCAGTAATAACCATGAGGCTGATTTGAAATTTTATAGGCTAATTATAAATTCTGTTTCAATTTGAAATAGACTTCCTAGAACTAAACTCTCTAAATAAGTTTAGTATGCAACCCCAGGAACACTTTTGAGAGGCTTCTTGAAGGGAAATTTAGCTGTGTGACTTCCATTATTTGTTGTCACATTGTTCTCATTCTGGAAAATTCTTTGAAGCATTGACTCTTTAAAAGTGATCTCAAACTGAGAGCCTTAAAAGGCAAAGAATTCTGGTCATTTGTAGCCCTTCAAAGCTAATCAGTCACCTTACATGAAAATGAAAATAAACCTGTAACTGTAGTTTCAAAATGAACTTTAATTTTGATAGCAAATTAAATGACTTAAAGAGAAGAGTGGTTTGGGAGCAATGTGATAATATTTGCATATCGTATTTTAGAAAATGTCATTAATAAAGTTAGAGTATTTTAAGATGTGGTAGGGTCACAATGCTGAGATTCATATAGACAAACCAAAACCATTGCCACAAATTTATTGGAGTTACCACTATAGACAAATCATTTGCACAAAATTGTGTTTTCATAAAAATTACTTCTAATTGGTGAAAGAATTCCAAGATTCATAATATTAGAAGATTGCATTATTAGACTTAGTTTAGAATGTTCTTCCTAACACAAAGAATGGGTATTAAATGGATATTGAAATAATGCAGTTTGAGAGGAATATTACATGAAGCAGAGGATTGAAATAGGTGTAAAGTTTTAAATATTGTGTATAGGAAAAAAAATCTATACTCTCATGAACATTCTTACAAAAGTTTACAGTTAAAATTAGCATTTAGTATTACTAGGCCATAGAGAATTTTGTATTTTTTCTTTAGTGTTTAAATTCATATCAGGTAACAACAGAATGCAAGTTTCCTTTTTGCGTAAGTCCACCTTTGTGCACACACATGGCCAGAGATCAACAACTAGTATCTTCTACTACTTTCCAACTTATTGTTTAAGACAAGTCTCGGGCGGAACCTGAAGCATCCCGTTTGGATGAGACTAGCTGGCTAGTCATCCTCCAGCACTCGCCTGTCTACCCACCTCTGTGCTGAGGTTTCAGAAGTCTACTGTCGTACCCGGCATTTTACAGGCTTCTGGGGAGCTGAACTCCAGCCTTTATCTTTGCACAGTACATGATTTACCTGCTGAGTCATCTTCCAAGATCCCTGAATACACCTTTTGAGATGCACAATCTCATTGGCTTCCAGATTCATATAGTATCTATAATGTTTAGGCTAAAAGAGTTCAAATTAGCTTAAATAAATTTTCCTTGAGATCTATATTGGCCAAAATTCTTGATCTCTTTTTTTTTTCTAGGTTCTTTGTATATTTTGTAAACATAGTAACTGGGGTGGAAGAAGACGAATACAGTCTTGAAAAGGGAGAGAGTATATTATTAATTGCAAATATAATTTGAACATTGGGTTAAGGTCAGCCATGAAAGTTAAGTCTGTGTGTGCATACAAACCTGAAAGAGTTGCGTGCTGCACTTGTGTTTAGTGATACGAATTAAACAGATACCTGCATGTTGCCTCCACTCTTTTCTTTTTGTTTTTATCTTATGAGATAAGGTTTCTCTATATAGTCCAGGCTGGTCTTGAACTTATCATCCGTCTCTATCTGCCTCTCAGAATTTGTGATTCCATGTTATGCATCACCACATCGAGTTTCGTGCTGATTGTGTGCAGCTGTGTGTCCACCCTTAAATATAGGCCAACTTGGGAGTAATATTAGCCTGGATGAGTGATTTGGCTGGTGAAATTCCTCTTGTGAGTTAGAATCACTTGGAAAGGCACTGGGGTAATACCGGGGAGGCTGCTGTTAACTTGGAATTGCTTCAGTGAATAGAAATTTCCAGTAGTAGCGTTGTTGGAGACATATTGGGAGACAAGTTTGATAAACACTGTAGTCAACTCAGCTGGAAGCTGTGATGTATCAGTTTCCCTCTCTGAGCCTGCTCCTTGGTCCCTTGTCTGGCTCATCCTGGCCAGGTTTCTCACAGCAAGGCAACAAAGTCCCTTACTGGAAGAGAGGCAGAGTAGAAAAACAAAAATCTGACCTCCCTTGGTATCTGTGGTTCTAGCTGTCTTCAGAACTTGAAAACTCAGGGTCTGGAACAGCGTGACCAATTCTCAAAACCTGCTGGATCTTTTAAGATTGTAGGATGAAATCAATGACTGGACACTTCACTCTGGCAATCTAGACTCATAACAGGCAATTCTTAATTGACTCCGGTCTCTTGTTGGCTTAGTCACAGGAACTTTGAACCAACGTTTTCTTATAAATAAATTAGACTTCCTGATATAATTGCTTTTATTCTCTTCTTAAAAACTGTAAAAAAGAAAGGAGAAAGGGGTAATAAATAAGACTGGACTTAAAGAAAAAACCCACTCCTGCAATTACTGATATGACAATCTCTGTTCCACTAAGACTCTGTCAACTCAAGTGTAAAACGGAGATTTGAATGTTACTGACCTCATTGTTTTTCTGTGAGGAATAGATGTGGAAATCCACAAGCAGCTTTAGAGACACTGCCTTTCACATTCATGTTAACCACCACTATGCAGAAGCTGTCTTAGGAGGGGTCAGGGTGGAGCTCTGCAGGAAGCAAAATGCTCTTATGGACTATATTCAACAGGGCTTCATGATTCTTTGAATCTAGATACCTTTGCCTGAACAGAAGACACTTCTTTGTCAACACCAAATGGTCGATTTGTTTGTGCAACTGCACATAGCCTTCCATTAACATGGGTCACCACACTCAGCAAGTTTATGTTAGACTAGTTTCTCATTAAGGCAGTGTGAAATGTAGGAGTCTACTAACAGTCATAGATCAATTATCTTTGAAAGACATGCCTAAGAAATGGTAATCCTTCACATTCTCAAGTGTTAAGAGGCACCTTACCATATGGAATCCCACTAGAGAAGATTTCAAGTATATGTTTCTTTCAGTTAACAAATTAAAATTTAATCATGCAAATATTTATTGGTGACCAGGGCTTATCAGTATTCTGTATAAGATTTGACAACAATAAAGATAAAGCCACAACAGCTTCAATTTCAAATGCAATGAGAAAAATGAACTAATTATTTGCTATTTAGAAATTTGGCATAGAAACACAATATTTCAAGTATGAGGCCTTATTAGTGAATTAAAACAAAGAATCATTCTCTATCTGTAGTATCTTGTTCAACCTCATGAGCTCTCTTCTCATGTTCTGGCTACCACTAACCCTCCCACTAGGAAAATATGAAAATTGGATTGAGAAATCTTCTAGAGTTTTCTGACAGGTTTACCTACCTGCATGATGTATAAAGCTGGTGTTACCTGCAGCCAAGAGTTATAACCATCCCCAATTAATTCCTTCCTTTCCCTTTAAACTTTAGTATTAGCCTATGTAGAGTGTGTGCCCTCATTCAAATAAATGGGAAGATGAATAAAAATAATCAGAACTCAGTAGGCATCAAAATCACTTCACACCATCATGTGTTAGCATTCTAATATTATAACACGGCACTCCAAATTCTATGTATTCCTAAAATTTGGATGACTGCAACTTCATGTGAGCCACAGCCGGCTCTTTTTGTAGAGTTACAGTGTTGGGTTTGGCTTGATGTTTTCTGTTCTAAAATTCACTAGGAAGTGGAAAGCATACCTTAAATAACTATAACACACACACACACACACACACACACACACACACACACACACACACCCCATATACCCACAGACACATTCACAGAGCATGAATGAACAGGAGCACAAGACAATCAGTGTTAATTCTGACTTATTCAAACACTGAAGGCATAAATGTATACATGAGGAAAGACAACCATGATGTAAAGAGGTCACCAGCAAGGCATTTGCTCATAAAGTACTGAAAGAGCAGAAGCTGAGGTATTCCATGTAGAAAATGACCTAAGGAACAGAAGACATTGTATGCTAATTGATTAATTTGAAGACGAGTGCCCTTCAGTAAATATTTAAGAAAGCCTTCACTATACTTCCTAGGATAGGGAGATACAGGGAGACATTGGAGACAGATTGAGAAATGGGATGCAATAGAAAATGGAAAGGCTTTTCTCTTGTGTAGCAGCACAATTTTATGCAATATAGAGTTAAATAAAGAAGGAAATGGGTGACTCTTTGGTAGCTTTAGTCCTCATTATTATTAATTTTTAGATATTAGGTGCCTAGATAGGGTTCTTTTTAGTTGGTGTGCTACTTAATAACTTTATTATTGAGCCTATAAGACCAGAAGTGATTTGAATGTGGCTCCTCCTGAGATGTTATGAAAAGACAGTGAAGGCAGAGGTTGCAACTCTAAGAAATTTAATATCCTTGAGATTGAAATACCAGCAACAATAACCACTTCTGAAGAACACATAACATTAGGTCTTTACCTTGAAAAGAACAGTTCAGCAAACAATTAGACAAATGAATTAAAAATATGAAATGCCAGAGTAAGACTAAGTATCACATGAAATAAATTATAATTTTTTTAGTAATAAAATAGATGAGCTGGGGGCACATTAGTGAATAAAACAGATGTCACACTTTGGTAAAACCCAGTTCACTTCCTAGCAGGATAAGACAAGACGGCAAACCAGTCAGCCCATGGGCTTTTGGAAAGTGGGGAAAATTACGACAAAAGTGCTGGTCAAGGACACAGAGTACTGAGAGGCAGGCTGTAGTTTTAAAAACAGGGATCAAGGAAGACCTACAGAAGGTGACATTTGAGCAAAGATTTGAAGGGCTTTTCAAATTTGAGACTTGAAATGCCAAATTGAAATTGGTTTTAATCTCAAGCATGGGGAGGAGAACATGGATTCTTTTATTAAAGAAAAATCCCCCAAAGAAAAGGAAGCTGTTTTATGTATCTTTGTATTTCCAGGCATTTCGGTCACACTTCCATCCTCTGTTTCTCAAGGTTTTCTTTGTTTTGCAATTCAGAGTGTATATAGCTCTTTCATTCTATGGAGAGTCTAGGGACAAAGTACAGATCTCCAGAGCACTAGTACTTCGTATGCGAGAGAGGCTCAGTGATGTTTGTGACTTGACTGTCTTAATTGTCTTATTGGCATATACATTTTTATTAAGCACAAAGGGACCATGTCATTAAAAAGGTCCTTGATTTTTCTTAACCTTTCATGGCATTCTACAAGTATACACACCTTAATTAAGACTTTCTCTACATTTTCAGCTTTCAAGGGACTAACGTGTTCTGGCATTAGGCATTTAAATTATAATTTTAATAAATAGAAATCTAATTCCTAGGTTACGCATCTGTTAGACAGGATGGAGGCTTCAAAAATATCTTTATGATGGTAAAAGGTGAATTCTTATGGAGTCTCTGGAAGGAAATGGCATTCGGGGGGGACTGTTTTCTAGGAGAGAGGACTTCTAAATAGTAGCTGCTTGCTTAGAATTCCTCCATCAATTCATAGATAAGTCAATTGGAACTCATCATTTTAGTCATTGGAGGCTAGTATAGTTAAGAGGAATATAAAGTGTAGTACAGGCAATAAACAGAAGCCTTGTAACAATATAATGTGTTGTGGCAAAGAGAATTGGAGGACCCATAAAAACTGCCACAAAGACCAAAAAAATATAATTAAGGGAGCAAAAGACATATTGAACACATTCTCAGGGACTATTTCAGTCAGCAGTAAATGTTTCTTCAAATGTATCTTAGAGAAAGGAAAGCAGAGCAGGAAACTAGTTCCATGAAAAGAGAGGGGAAAAATACAAAATAGAATTGTAGGAAAAGGTAATAAGAGTTGGATCTGCTTTTGCGAATTTTTACCTTTTAAAAATATTTGTGTCATCTAACCAAGAGATCAGAAAATAATCAGAATGCCTCAGTTGGGAGTAGGTCAGAGGAAGGAAGAAGAAAACATAAACAAAGGTAACATTTTACAAAGACAATCTCAGAATAAGGCTGATAAATTGAAGTATAGATAATAGCTGAATTTGGAGTTCACAGCCGAGCTTGCCTAGTACAATTATTTTAAGTTACATATTATTTAAGTCCATACTCCCTTTCTTCCATTTTGTGAAGGCATGTCAGTTACACATGACTTCCTCAACAACAGAAAATAACATTCCTAGTAGAAAATGTTTTGTGGCAGTGAATTTTCATTACTTGGTCCAAAGAGTTTCATCTAGTGAAACATGTCAGAGTTATCTGGGGAGTTTGGCCGATAAGCACACCCCTGTTGAGACCCATCTCTGTGGAATGTCTTCTACCAATCTTAGGAAACACACTGAGCATTATCACTCTTACTCCCTAAAATTATTAACCTCTGTCTTGAATTGTAGCTACACACAATAACTGAAAAGTCAAAACAAATTATGAAATAATGATACGGTGTTTTCAGATGTGACAGGCAGAACTGATTTTCTAGGTACGGAGCGAAATTTAGATGTGTACTAAGCTAATTCATGGCACAGGGATCTCATCACCACTGCTGTCAGATGAGGCCAGTCATTGTGGTTTCTCTGTGATGGCAAAATTTTCAAACTTTTCTTAACTTAGTGTCTGGAAAGACAGAGTATAAGTAATCAAAATGGCCACCACGCTTGTGGCTCCCACTGCTCTCTCACGCATACATTTCCACACACAAACATCTTTCCAATGAGCAGGGCATAACTTTTTCCATCTTTTTCAGGAAGACAAATTTGAAACCCACGTGTTATATTTCTAATTTAAAGCAAAATAAGCAAATAACTCATTTAAAGGGATGTGATTTTGATAGGGAACACTAAAATAGTTCTGTGTATAAGTATACTGTATATACACATTCATACATAATTGAGATTTAGGAACACAGTGTTAGATTAAAGGCAATTAAAATACCATCTTAGACACAAGAACAATCATTCTAATGGCAAGAGATTTGAGTACTTTGGATCTAAAGGAATTGTCATATTTCTACAGACATTACTATTGAAAAATGTAACAGATTTCTACATTTTACCTCTTGAGAAGCTGAGTGTGTGCTACCAAGGTAGAGGAATATTGAACCAAACCTTTTCAATATTAGTTATTAAGTTGGTGTTAAATTGGTGTGTGATTTTGTGTGTGTGTGTGTGTGTGTGTGTGTAGTGGGACAGCAAGGTACAGAGGGCTTATACATTATGACCCCAGTCTTAAAATTGAAAAGGGACAGAAAGTAGAGAATTGGTGCAGTTCTCCCTCTAATGACCTCAACTTCACAGAAAGGAGAGCTTGTCTTGAACAAGTTCAGTGCAAGGCCAAACTGGTTTCACGTATAATTGTGTCTATTTCTCTGACTTACAATTATTTGAGGCAAAATTTGGATATATTACTTTATGACTTAGTATCTCAGTATGTATGCATTTATTAAAAAGATACACTGCCTTGAAAATATAACCTAATATGGTAATTAATCCTAACCCATTGTATCTAGTATAATCAAGTTCCAATTTGTCATTCTGGTTTCCTCAGTTGTTGTGGAGTTTTTTTATGGCCACATATTACAATGAACTACAATGTCCCCTAGAGATTTTTGCCTCCTGACCTGTGGTTTAATGCATTTTCTTCTCTTTCTTTTGAGCTGTATGGAAATTTAAATTTAAATTGTTTCAGCAGTAGAAATTATAGTATTTATGAGGAGTGGGTGATGTTTGCTTGCTTCTTAGATAAGCTTCTCTAGTTGTTCTTTCTTTTAGCCAAGACTTTTATAGAAGTTAGTTCAAAGATTAAGACAGCAAAGCAATCGAACTCAGGATAACCATAGCCGAAAGCGAGAATCAGACATGGATATAATTAACTCTAATAAAAGGTAGAATATAATAATACCTTTAGAGTCTTCCACAGTGCTTGCTGTTGTATTAGTATTAACAGACTGATACAACTCCAGCTTCTCGATGACCATGACAGGGTGTGGAGAGGGCAGCCCTGGGGACAACTCCATCAAACACCAGAACTCTGTGGAGCATAATTTAATAGGTAATCTTGAGGATTCCTTCTAGCTCTAAACCTCTGAGTGAACAAGAGCTGTACAGTATAATTCATGATACCTTTGTAAACTCACAAGCATTCCTTAAAGGTATACTTGAGCAAAGCTGGAGAATATTAAGGAGGGAAAGTTACCAACTGTAGCTTTTCAGCTAACTTGAAGTATTTCTGGCTTGTCAACAAATCTACAAGTAGACTTAGAATAGGCAATGTGTTGACGATGCTTCGGTTTCCCTTCCATGCAAAACAAAACCAAAATACCTAACAGTGACAAATATCATCCATTTTAGAAAAAATGTAGGCAACACAGAACAATTCCACACCTGGGTAGGACGGTTTCACTAAATCAGCTGTACATTTATTTTGCTGGGATATTTTATCTTCAGTTTTTTTCTCTGTGTGTCTGGTGTTTTGTATTTTGCTCCTAAGACTTCATACAACTGCTTCCTTAGGCCCAGACAGCACACATTGTCTTGGAAGATGGAACTAAGATGAAAGGGTACTCCTTCGGCCATCCATCCTCCGTTGCTGGTGAAGTGGTCTTTAATACTGGTTTAGGAGGGTAAGTATGCTCCTGTCAAAATGCTTAATTTTTCCTCTATGTAGAAGAATACTTGGACGATGTAACTCATGCTAGCAGTTTGAAATCACTACATTATAGGATTATGTATTGTACTTGCATGGGGCTTTGTGCATGGCTTACTGTAGCCATCCTGGACTCTGTATGTGTATACACACACACACACACACACACACACACACACACACACACACACACAGATTTCCTGTTCTTGCAAAAGAAATAGAACATGGAAGCTTTGATGACCCCTTAAACAAAACAAAAGAAAACTAATCCTAGAAATGTCTGTTGTGAAGACATCAGTTATGGGAGAAATTATCCATCTGATGATGGTGAGACGTAAAGCACAAGAAAGGTGAAGCATCTCAATACAGGGCCATTCTGTCAGTGAAGTTAAGCCCCAGTTCTGTGTATTGATAAGAAACATTTGAGCATTTTGTTTAATTTTGCCTTTTGAATAAAAAACATAAACTAATAAGACAAAGTTAAGATGGACAAGGAGCTAAAAGGTACACAAGTCTATTATTCTTTTAAAGATTTATTTTTATTATTTAATCATTTGTGTGTGTGTGTGTGTGTGTGTGTGTGTGTGTGTGTGTGTGTGTGTCTGTCTGTCTGTCTGAAGGTGCACACAGTAACCAGAGACAATAAATCTTTTTGAAGTTGGAGATGCAGACAGTTTTGAGTCGCTTAACATGGGTGTTGGGAACTGAACTTAGGCTCTCTTCCAGAGCAGTAAGTGCTCCTAACCCTAGTGCTATTTTTTTCCGCCACATACCTAATATTTTTAATAGTTAATAGTTATCAATTTTGACACAATTTAGTTTTTAAGATTTATTAACTGCTGGGTGACAATGAATATGAGAATTATTATATAACTAATATGGTTGTTCTTACCTGGACAACAAACACTTGTTCATCTGGGAAACAGGAGGCTGGATTTCTGGTCTCAGGATGTAACAGCTGAGAGTGGGATATTGCGGCATTACTTAATCTTTTGGAGTTTCCCAATTTGAAAAGTAAGGGGACTGGATTATATAATAATTGACAGCTAGAGGCTTAAACCACATGTATCTTAGAAAAAAATGTGACAATTATTTTCAAAAGTTTCCTTTTGAGACTCAGCCAGCTAACCTTCTATGAGATATTTGATGAACATTTCAGGGAAATTCCCATTAGCCTTGCAAGGAGAAAGGACAATTGGGTTAACTAATACTGAGTATATTGATAGATTGAGCCTGTCGTTATATTATTAATGTGCATCTTTCCTAAATATTCACCTCTCTGTGTACTATTAGGAGTTTTTTAAAATCAGCCTCAGTGGTGAGAACATTAAATTATAGTGTATAAAACCTGTTGGCAAAGTTTTGCTTCACCAGGCAATTATTTAAGCTTTTCGACAGCACTAATTACTAGCTGTGTTAATATACATGCCAACAAACAACTGTTTAATATAGATCAGAATGATGGAGGGCACTGGAGTTTTCTTCTTGGTGATAGATTATGGGTAATAAATCTTGTCACATCACAAAAGTCAAACAGGACCTGATGGATTAATTTGTTCCCAACAGTGCAGCTCCCTAGCACACACGACATTTACGAACTCACTAGAGATTACCATAAGCCCGTGTTTAAGGGGAAGGCCAGGCCCTTTAAAGAAAAAAAGAAGCCAAGGAAGATAAAATTTAGTTTATCTTTTGATGTGGAAAGGCATTCAGGTTTTGGGTTAGTCCACAGACCTTATGTTTTATTGAGATATGTAAATTTCATCCACTGTCTGGCTCACTCAATAAGGTGGTTGATAATTAAGGGTTTTTTTTCTTTCATCTTCAAGAAACACATTTATAGTGTGTAGAAGCCTTGGTTAAAAAATTATCAGTTGCTGACAGGTGAGAGGCACCTGAGAAATAAGCTGAAGGAGGCTGTAAGGACTTGTGTCCCCTGGGGAAGGTGGGACTGGAAGACAAAGTCTTATGTTGACGAAGTTAGTTCTGTTAGGACTTAGTCTGGATGGGGTTGAGGAATTTATGTTGACTGCTATCTGAGCTGTATTGGATTGGTTTCAAGGTTGTCGATTCCATCCTGCTCAGCACCTAAATTCACTTTTCAGTAGTAATCCACAAGAAAGATTTGGTTTAACACTGTCTGCACGAAGACAAAGTGCAAGAGGGCAGAAAAAAAAGAAGTCAGTTATAGTGTCTTCAAGTGCACGGAGTTAAGTGTTGCTAGTTCCTAGTATTTATGGGAAAATGTCCCTTCCCACATAATGATTTACACACACACACACATATACACACACAGAAATACACAAACACAGACACACACACACAGACACACACACAAACACACACACAAACACACACACACAGACACACACAAACACACACAAACACACACACAGACACACACAAGCACACACACATACACACACACAGACACACACACATGCACACGCACACGCCTCTCACTTTAAAATTCTGCATTTCTTTCCAATTCCATTTTCAGTACTTCAAAATAGTTATTTGGAATCTTAATTTTTAAGTGATTATGGCTACAGATGAGCAATATTTTTCCCAGTTCACCATAGCTATCAATTTCATATGCTTTGTTTTGTATGCTCAAACTAAGTAATTTTAAAATCAATATTCTTGAGTTATTTTTTTCATGTGCATTAACTCCTTAGTTTAATTTCTTACTGAATATGTATATGCACTCATATGGTTATTACCATGTTATTCTGTGGTGTCCTAATGTATATACTGAGAAATTATTTTCAAGTTTTTGGTGATTAATATGTTTGTGAAGCTTTCTGCCCTTGACAATAAGTATCAGTTTTACTCAATATCTCGTAGGCTATAGAGGCCTTCAAAATATTTGCAAATGTTAAATAGTACAGGATAACTATCTTACATCCAACACACCAAAAAGAACAGGAACACAGACCTTGTTACCTGTTAGTGGGACACTTTGCCCTATTAGAGTTGCCATATAGGCCCCCAGTGGAAGAGGAAGCTCTTACCACTCATATGACTGTTGAGCTGAGGGGGGCTGATATTAGGGGCAACCCACTCCCGAGGAGTAGGATAGGTGGGAGAAGGGGGAGAAAGTGGGAGGGTGGGGCCGGGAGGGGTGGAGAGAGGGGATTGTAATGGAGATGTAACTTGAAATAATAAAGAAGCAAACAACAACAAAAACAAAACAACAAACAAGAAGTTAAAATATTATTAGAGAAATTCAAGCTCTTTTAAATGAAATAATAAAAACATAAAAATCACCTTTGCATTAGATTAAGCTTTTCTGTTCATATTATAGTTATATCATGGATAAGATTTGACGTTGTCATGAAATTTCTTTAGGATCGCAGAAGCCCAGACACCGCTTTTAAGAGTTTAACCACATAGTCATATTTATTGAAGGGTTCAGTGACTCAGAATACATACACAGATGATAATTTTTCACTTAATTCATGCTTTGTTAATACTACTTTGGCTTTTCTACTCAGGTACCCTGAAGCACTTACTGATCCTGCCTACAAGGGGCAGATCCTCACCATGGCCAATCCTATCATTGGGAACGGTGGTGCCCCTGACACCACAGCTCGGGATGAACTGGGACTCAACAGATACTTGGAGTCTGATGGAATCAAGGTAGTACCCAGGAGGGAGGGTGGAACCTGGAGTGGAAAAGGGAGGGGACTTTGATCAAGATGTAACTTGAAAAAAATATAATTAAATTTAAAAAGTCTCAGCTTGAAAACTTGTAATTGATTGATTTTTAAGGATATAAGAAAGGCAATGTGTCTCTCACAAAACTATGTGTTAAATCTGTGTTTTCAACCTTATTTCTAAGTGCCACAGGATAATCTTTAACTTGACAATTTCAAGTTTTATTTATGAGGATAGTGTAGATTTAAATGCCCTGGAGGAAGTTTATTTTAATACATAAAATATTGTTACAAGTCCAAATAATGAGGCAATAAAAGACAAAGAATCATCTTTTGAGATAAGTCTGATAGTCAACTGTATATTATTTATTGCCTTTTAAGTATCAATAAAAGAAAATTTATATGATGATTAGAAAGTTAACACCTTCAGATTACCTAGTCAAGGATATTTGGATATTACCTTGAAATATGGAGCATATAAACAATTTAAAGCTTACATTCTTGCTTTACTCCCTTTCTACTGTTCTGCTTCGAAGTGACTTGGGTCTCATATTTAGTTTAGTTCTTACACCTAAACTGTTTCTCACAATTTTCTCAATCTTTTTTGCATGTATACTAAGAAAATTATTTTTACCTATTATTTTCTACATTAAATAATTGTGAACTAAATTATTGATAAATAGTTGAAAAGCTCAGTGTGCCTAGAAGAGACCGTCTCTTCATTTGGGGATTTGCTTGCAAGATATACCTGCTTCCCAAAGGGACCATTAGGGAAACAGTGATATACTTCAAGTGTTGACAACCTTTTCTTATATCATGTCTTGAAAATTTTGAAACACTTATCAACTGTAAAAATACATTAAATGCACACTTAACCTTCAAGATGGGTCACAAGAAGTACATAGCGTTTGGTGAATTTCCCCTTTAAAATGGCTGCCTGTCTCCATAGGTGGCAGGTCTACTGGTGTTGAATTACAGTAATGAGTATAACCACTGGCTGGCTACCAAGAGTCTGGGGCAATGGCTGCAGGAGGAGAAGGTGAGAAGTCTGATAGGTTACCTTTCTGGCATGAATGGATCTATGGGAAACTGAGGGCTTGTGTACCTCTGGGTATCTCTACTGTAGACAGAGATTTGTTAAACAACAACAGCCACAGCAACACCTGTATACTATTCAGTCTTTCCAGAACTCATTCTCTGAATACATAGAATTACATATTTTCAGTTTATCCACTAGGTGGTGCCCACACACGAGTGGTAGCATTTCTCATTCAGGAAAGGCAATAGGGAACATTTTAGAAGTTTCTATTCGCTTGAGAATTATCACCTCACTCCCCCTGCCACCAACTTATCTATAATTTAGCTTATTGTTCTAGGTTCTAGTACAAGGTGTACTTCAAGCTGTATGTGTAGGGCATGTAATTATTCCATGTGATATTTTTTTGTCTTTAATTCTCATAACTATAAATAGATTCTCAAGTATTTTGAGTTTTAAAAGTTATGACAAATTACGTGGATACAATTTTATTTGAACTAATATTGAAAAAAGGTTAAACCTTGCATTCTTTTCATAGTTTAAATGTCAATTCCTTATCAGAATAGTCACCTTACGTGTTAGGGATTCTTAATATTAACAGACCTGCTATATTTAATTTCATCTTCACTGTTACTGTAGATGGTTTTCTTCAACAGCTGCTTATCCTGTAATTTATAGAATTCTACCAATTAAAATGCCATCAATTACCCAGAAAGTTCTGCCTTTCCAATGAGTACCCATCTCATTGGATCAATGTACTACCCCTTGGTGAGAAAATAAAAATAAAAACAAAAATCTTGGTCTTGGATTCCTAGGTCTCAGTCTTCCTAAACATCAAAGAGGCAAGAAAGCACTTCTTTCACGGTCTGGGTTACCACTGATTTCTTCTCAACCATTAAAATAAGTTATCTTTATTTGGAAGATAGCAAGATTCTGTAATGGTTATTTAGCACTTGATCTGTCTTTATATACCCTTCCGTCTGTCTTTCTCCCTTTCTTTGTTTCTGACTCCATACTCTTTTTATCCTATCTCTTCTTTTTCTCCATTTCCTCTGTCTCGGTTTCTCTCTCCTTCTGTCACCCCCTCTCTTCCTTACTGACATACCCATGTATCCTTTGTGTAATTTAGTGCATTTGGGGTTTTTAAAAGTTAGAACTAATTTTTTTTTTATTTTAACCTGTCTCATGGCTTGTTAGAGTATGCTTCCAATATATATACTGAGTCTATCTTTATCCAACCAAGTTAAAAAAAAAAGAAAGAAAGAAAAGAAAACCAATGGATGCATTGCTTCATTGATAAACAGGATGGACAAATATTAGGCAAACACAATACCACACAAGACTTCAGCAAAAAATGTGTGGAGTACTTACTAGGTGCCAGAAATATTTGTCTCAAAACAGATTTGCAGATAGTTTCTTATGAAGTTCACTGATTTCATGTTTTTAAAATAAGTATACACATATTTCAAACAATATATACATATGCATGCACACATATCTCATTATTTTAAATGAATATTTGTATAGAATATGACTTATTTAATGTCTGAGGTTAAGCAGCAAAGCTGTTGCAAGGGATTGATGTGCAGAATGTCTTGGTTTTTATTCTGAGGACGTTCTTGGGCAGTAGGAGGTCTGTGTTTATGTAGAGCAGCAATTTCCCTGGAGCTGACAACACGATCACCCTGGGTCAGGGAAAAGAAGAAGTGGGGGGATTATTTACTGCTCAAGAAGATAAATGAGGCGAAGTGTACAACTGGGAAACAATACGCTGCCTCTAATCTCCTCTCATTCTGCTGTCACTGTGATTTTGTTTCTTACAGGTCCCTGCAATTTATGGAGTGGATACGAGAATGCTGACTAAAATAATTCGGGATAAGGTATGATCATCGTCTTTAGCTGAGTCTGTGTGTCACTTCCCATTTCCGTCTGCATGGAGGACTCCCTAATACGCAAAGGAGAAAGTCTGGCCGTCTCTTTCTGTTCAGTTCTGTGTCACTTTCCTTTATGTTTCCGATGTGATTTCCAGGACTGAATATTTGAGCACTGTGTTTGCAGCTGGGTGGACCTGGGATCAACTTACCTGTCAGGAATTTATTAAGTGCCTACTATGTGTTCATTATGACAACAAAGCAAGGCGTTATGATTCTGCTCACATGACAAGCCCCTAGTGGAACAAGTAGAGAAAGTACTTACAAAGCATCTAATAATTTGACCTAACCAGAATCCCCCATAACTGAAGAATGCAAATCAGAAATTACACAACATTGCTGTTATTATTTACTTAGGTCTCCTGGGAGAGTTATTTGTGAAATTAGTGAATTTTGTATCATGAGTATGGGCTGCCTCATTTAGAGAGTCATTCCTAAGACTTCCAGATTAATAACCGAAAAGAGTCAAGGCAAGGTTATCTTTGCTGTCATGTTCGATGGCTACAGTATCTGACCCCTTATTTGAGAATGTCATTACCACCTGCTTTCTTCTTTGTGGTACTGTTATTAGGTACATGCATTTTTATAACTCAGAGAGAAACATTCCCTCACTAGTGTCCACCAAATTCCCCAAACGCAGCTCAGTTTTCTCACCAAATGTTAATACATTAAAAAGGAAACCATGCCATTTGCTAGTACTGACACAGATTCTTCAAGAAAACTGGTTGTGGATTCCTTGTTAGAATGTAGTCAGTCCTGTGCATCTGTGGGGTTTGCACAAATTATTAAAAAGGTGATTTTAAAATTTTTTAAATGAACATTTTATCATTTCTCCTAAAAATACAGTGTAATAGTTCTTCACCGTGTGCTTCATTGTATTAACTACTGTAAGTGACCTAGAGATGATTTAAAGTCATAAATATGCATAGGTCCCTATAGACATATGATCACGACATCTTATATGAGGGATCTGAGGACCATAGATTTCGGTATTCAAGGGGGTTCCTAGAACAAGTACCTCAAGGATATCAAAGGTAAGTGTGTTGACACAGGCTGTCTGTAAACAGAACGGAGGAACGGTATTTAACTGAGAGAATGGCTGTGGTTGTGACTAGAAGGAAGGCAGTTAGAATTCATGCTGCCATCAAACCCTGCTTTGGATTGGATTATCTCTCCTATGACTTTCCTGGGAAGAGACTTTAGTGAGATTATGTATTCAAAGTGGATTCTTGTGTTTCCTTAGCCGAACAGTGTGTGGGAGGGGTAAATAATGAAGTAGCATCTAGGACCAGAAGAGAATACAATTGGAGAATGCAGTTCAGGCTGCAGAATTAGCAGGCTGGATAGAATATAACCAAGCCTGATGACTTGCGAAAACTCTTGCCAAGACCATACCATGCCTTCTGTGTGGTGTGCTGGGCTCAGATGAACTCTGCTTTTATCATAGGGACTTCAGTTATAAGAAATCTGGCTGAATAGCATAGGGGACATAAACACATATCTGTTTATGGCTGATATTGGCTCAGAATAAAATATGGATTATAATTTTCATCTCTGTTACTCATAGTTCGAAAACTCAAATTGTGTCTCACTCAGCATGTCTTAAGGAAAAGGAGAAAAGCAAGTTTCGCATTTTGGAATGCATAAATATAGAACCATGTTACTTGGATTTTAAAAGTAGGTAGAAATCACCACATACTCCAGTGTCAAGGTGAAAGGGGATTTTGGTTAAATTTTCCAGAATCTGATTCAACACTCGAGTTTTAACAATAGCACTAAAACTTACGGTGCTTCCATGGTGGGTTGGCATTTTCAACCCTCATTACCACAGTAACTTCTCCAAGGAATCAGTTTAAAAGGGAAATAAGCCTTTTGTTTCCTTCACAGAATAATATTGTAGGGAAAGGCCGCGTGGTATAGCATGCCATTTTCTTAGACATTTCTAAGTAGACTTACTGACAAACAAGCAAATCTCAGTATACAGCTAAGAAAAAGAAGACAACATTGCCATGCTCAGACTAGCAAGGCTGATTGTGAAAACGGAGAAGAGAGTTGAACATTCTTTAAAGATCAGGAAATTTGGGACACCTGCATATTAACATGTCTAACATAGTGAAATACTTTTATTCAGACTTCTAGAAATTTCTGACATTAAATTTCATTTTTCACCTTTTTTTGAGGCTCAAATTCACTATCAAATTGTATTAGTTCTTTTGATTTCTTTGCAGTTTTTAGATTTTTGTATTTTCCTTTCAACAGATTGTTTTGTCTACTTCTGTGTGTTAGTTTTAGGTCTGATAAACTGAGGATCTAGGTCTCTGGGTCTCTCTGATTAATCTACACTGGTTTGGAATCTGATGGCCTGAATTCTGTTGCCATTAACATTGCTTACAAAGTACAATAGCCAGAGCTCTAAAATGTCTCCCTGCAGAACTGGGGAGATAGCTCATCTGGTAACACGTTTTCTTTGCAACTGTGAGATGCTGAGTTTGATATCAGCACCCATGTAAATCTCCTAGACATGGAGATGCATGCTAGAAATCATTATGCCAGAGAAGCTGAGACAGGCGGATCCTGTGGCTGAATAATCAGCTAGCCTAGTTTAACCAGCTCCAGGCCAATGAAAGACCTGTTTTCAAGGTAGATAGCACCTGAGGAATGAGGCCTGAGGTTGACATGTAGCCTCCATTTGCACATGCATACATGCACACACTTAGGTGAACATATGTGTACCTGTACACCTTCCTCCACTCATGAAAAGGAACTCAATGTATTTCCTGCAGCATTTTTCAAAATGTAGCTGCCAGCTACTTTGTATTCTCATTTGAGAAGATGAAGATCTGATAATGGTAATGGGTTTTTATAAAGATGTCTAAATGATGGAATGGCTGTACATAATCTCTATGGATTTATCTTGTCAACATAGGATTGTTTCATATATATATTTCATTTTTTTTCAATAGGGTACCATGCTTGGGAAGATTGAATTTGAAGGCCAGTCTGTAGATTTTGTGGATCCCAATAAGCAGAATTTGATTGCTGAGGTTTCAACCAAGGTGAGAAAATTTCCTTCTTACTTTATAGTTCTGTTTTAATCACTTTAGGCCTACCAATTTTATAATGTTAAAATCTTTGTCTTGACAGAGGTCATCTTCCATAAGCACCAGAACTAAATGAGGGAAGTGGTCCCACAGCAGCTAATACATACCCTATCAACTCTTTGCACGTAAAGTCAGTGGCCCCTCCCTCCAGACATTCTTGGAGATCTCATGCCATCATTTAGAAGGTTTTCCCTACAATTTTAGCTCCCCTCTTCTCTTTTTCTTGTTTAGGGCTTTAGACCACATCAAATAAAGGAGCACAGAGCAATCAGAGGTAGACATAACACTGAGCTAAAACCCCCAAAGGAAGATGGGAGAACATTATTGGAATTAGACAAAGTAATAAAAGTCTAGGGCCATTTTGTGCAGGGAAAACATTCCTTTACATAAAAGATTTATTGTACTATATCTGAACTAAGGAATTAATATTCACAACAATGTCTAAGTAACTCCAAAAAATGAAGCATGCTTAGCTTTGATTTATAAGAAGACGCAGAACACATTTTTACATCCATGCCTGTTGGTCCTGAATGGCTGTCTTTTAAATGAAGGTAGAAAAAAATCTTGTGAGCTACTCTCTCTGACCTCAGAGATCATAGGAGTCTGGTGGGAGGAGCAAAAAAGTCAGTCAGTATATACAGAATCCTGTGATAAAGGCTATCCTTGGAATTTTCACAGGCCATTGTAAGACCATCCACGGTGCAGCAGCAAAATGAAACAGGTGTATTACTGAAGGCTTGGTGGAGGTGTTAAGGTTGCCAGCAGACACAAAGAACCCTGTTAAAGATAGATAAACATAAATAGAGGTGTTTCAAGCAGAAAGAATGGTGCACGTTGAGACGCAAGAGACTTGGGGTAGTTGGGTATGTTCATTGAATTATACATAGTTTGGTATGTAGAATCAAAGGATTCACTTATATGAATAACAAATTTAACCAGTGGTGAGGGATGTCTATGAGATCTAGAGGGTTTCATATATTAATATGTCATTGGCTGAAGAGCAGTACTGGGAACAATGGGAAATTCATTTAGCATGGTTTTGGAGCAAATAATAGATGGATACAGGATTGAGTAACTTGAAAAATAAAATCATGGCATTTCCCCAAATGTCTGGAACATCAGCTTAGAGAAATTCACCTTAAAAATTTCTGTGGTCAGTTGAAAACACTATATGATACACTCATTTCAGAACCGTAAGGTAAATACACCCACTCAGGAGTCTGTGATGTTTTCTATAGCTTCTGCCATTTATATGGAAAGAGTATACAATTGGCCCTCTCTGTATCTGAAGGCTCCATATCTGGGTATCTAACCAAATCTGAGTCAAAACTATTGAAAAAGTTGTGATATACGAAATGTGTATTTCTTTTTCTCCTTGCCACCTTCCAAACAATATAGTACAGTGCAATAATAATTTACATGAAATATACCTATTATTAGTTAGTGTAAGTAAGCCAGAGATAACTTAAAGTGTGCAAGTTCTAAGAAAATATCACATGATTTTAGAAAAGGGGTTTCAGAATCTGTGGGTTTTGGTTCTCAGAGTGTCTGATACAATTTCCAATGATGATGGCTAGATGAGTGCTACATGTGTTTACATGGAGAACAATAGAAATGAACATATCTATATCTATCTATCTATCTATCTATCCATCCATCCATCCATCCATCCATCCATCTATCTATCTATCTATCTATCTATCTATCTATCTATCTATCTATCTTTCCTTCCTTCCTTCCTTCCATTAATCCATCATCTATCTATCTATCTATCTATCTATCTATCTATCTATCTATCTAATCTACATCTATCACAATGTATCATCTATCATCTCTTTTAAATTAAATCTTATTATTTTTGTTACTATTATTGTGTGTATGTGTGCACACACGCATTTGCTGACTGTGTGTGTGGAGGTTGGAAGACAACTTTGTAGAGTTCATTCTCTTCTTTCACCTTTATTTAGGGGTCCAGGTATTGAGCCCCAGTTCTTCAGGTTTTTACAGCAAGTGCTCTATATATTTATCCATGTTAAATCAAGGGGAAAAATCATAGTGACAACAGGTGGTTTTGTTAATGTCTTTGTAATTGAATAATATCATTCCATCTGTGATAAAATGTGTTATTGTATCAGGAAGTTATATACATTTTGCAAGTTTTGTTTGATTATATGCCTTTGAAATGCTGATAATTTAATTCATTGTCATCTTCTTGCAATTTGATATAGCTGCAACTAGATGGTAACATTATTTTACTTTATAGCAGGAGCCCAAGGTTAAGAATACATAAGTGATTTTACAAATTATCTGATGAGAGGCTTTATCTGTGGCATTAGTGGATCATTTCAGGAATAATTCCCCAGATGCAGTGTTTTCTCTCCAGCACAACCACAGAAGGGGCAAGTAAATGGACAGAGGTGTTTTCATCTTTTCTCAAGCACACTTTAAGAATTATGAATGCATGCTATAGACAGACTTTGTGGAGGGGTATAGATTTCAGTTAAAGCAAATATTCTTTCAAATATTCAGGTTGCATCTTTCATCTCATACCTTTGGCAAGCCAGAGAGTCATTTTCAATTCAGAATACTCTAGCAAACTCTTGAAGCCAGGACCAGTGTGGCCACCAAATGCTCTAGGCTTCTTGCTCTCTCTTTTGTTCCCTTTTTCTTTTCCCTTTTTATGACCGGAGAATTGCTCCTTGGGTAAATGCCTGTGAAAATCGATCTGCCTCCGAGCAGTACTTAAAACATAGGTAATGATTATGATGTGCTCTGGGATCCTTCTTATGAAATCTACCATTTAAATGCAAACGACAATATTGTAATCTGAAAGGACCAGGTGGGCTGAGGAATTCTTGTGATTCTTATTGATTTTACTCATTCAGCCTCGCTCCATAAGCCTAACACAGTGCTACCCAATATGTCTGCACTGCAATTCGACCAACAAGTGGTGTTTAAGGCATGATGTATCTATCACCTCGGCTGCCTCCCGCTGAATCAGGCAATAATATTCGACACTTTCATTGCTAATGAAGCAAAATGTAGGGTATAGTGGTTAACTATGGAAGCAGCCAACTTCTTAAAGATCTTTCTTATCACTGTAATGAAAGGTTTATATAAAACAGCAAAGTACTTTTTTTTTCTCATAAGAAGGACACAGTCTGTGGTGTTTGCTGTGCTTTTCTTACACATTGATTTTTAACTGCCAGTCACTCCCCAGCAGTTAACAATCAATCTGTTACCCATCTAAGTACAAAACACCCTCAGTGAATTTGCAGACCTGGTGCTTATCACTGGGTATCTCCTTTCAATATCTCTCTCTATTTTTTTTTTTTTATGGCAGGATGTCAAGGTGTTTGGCAAAGGAAACCCCACAAAAGTAGTAGCTGTGGACTGCGGGATAAAAAACAATGTCATCCGCCTGCTGGTTAAGGTAAGTGACTCATTCCCTCTAGAAGCTGAGGTTTGCAGTGCTCAAGTATTGTTTGATATCTTTTGTTTAGGAGAAAGAAGGCTTGCGTGGGAATGTCAGGACTCTCCTCTCTTCCTTCTACCTTTGATCCACAAGACAACACATATATCCCTGTTCAAATCAAGGGTACAGACAACCATTAAAACAACCCCTAAAAGCCAAAACCCATAGAAAAAGCATATATATGTGTATTTCTTTATACTCCATCTACTCTCCATTTCTCTTTGTCTCTGATCTTTCTTTTTGAAGCAATAGTTTTTCTCTTGGAATGTTCTATACATTTTTGTATGCTGTTCGGATTCACCCTCCACCACCCCCCTTTCAACTGCCTCTTGTTTCCCTATCTCCCTTCTGCTTCATGTCCTCTTTTTATTTTATTATGTATTTTTGCTATTAATAACACTTCAGTCTAGTTAGTAGAGCTTATGTGCACATGAGTGCCTTTCATTCCTTTGGGCCATGGCTACCTGCTGCTAGACCAAAGGACCACTACTCTTCCTCCCTCAATTACGTCAAAATGTCAAAGTCCCATTTGACTGCCCATAGCTTCTCTGATGGAGGTGGGGCCTCAGAGGCCCTCCTTCATCCATGCTGGATTTGACTAGCTTGACCTCGTGCTGGTTTTATGTGGGTAATTATAGCTACTTTGAACTCATGTGTGCAACAGCTATGCCATGTCCAGATGTCAGCATTTCATAGCTCCCCTCTCATCCATTGGCTCTTACAATCTTTCCTGCCCCTCTTGCACAAATGTCCATGAGCCTTGGATGGTGCGGGGGTTTTTGTACAGGACCCATCTAGAGCTGAACCATGAGTATTATTCATTCTTTGAATTTTGACAAATTCTGAGTCTCTGTATTAACTACTACCCACTGATAAGAAGCTTCTCTGACCGAAATTTGAGAGCAGCACAGATCTACAGGTATAACCATACATATTTGATATCATGATTATTTAAGAAAACAATAACAGTAAATTCCCAGCTAGGACCTATGATCTCCCCAGTCATGAAATTTTAACCAGGTTGATAGTAACAGCCACGAAGTCCCTCCTGTGCAGCAGGCCCATATCTAATCATAAAGCAATTGGTTTCTCCATAATCTTAATACCACTATTACAATAGTGGATATGTCTTGCCAGCCAGTCAGCATTGTAGTGTACAAAGTCCAGCGTTGGGTAAGGCTGCTGAGGAGTTTCTTCACCAGCAGTTTGCACAGCAACTTTTGGCACTATGTGAACTAGCTAGGAGGATCAGAGTTTTGTCCTCAAGGTTGCCGCCTCTCTCTTATTTACTTTTATGAAAATCATTTTGATTTTTCTCCTCTAAGAACATAAATAGATGAGAACCCTAGTGAGGAGAGTTAACTTAAACTTTTTCAGACAAAAAGGGAAAAAGCGAAAAGGTGAGATGCTGTCACACATTTGCAGAGATGGGTTTTGTTTGCCACTCCGTGCTGCAGCTGCTGAGGTCTAGCCTTGCTGTCCTGTCATGGGGAGTTCAGGCACTGAAGCTACTAATGAGAGTGTGCTCCTTGTTTTTCTTTTTCAGGATTAAGACTTCAGTGCCTTTCTCCCTCCTCTTCCTATTGACCATTTGGTACACTTATGTCATATAAAGCACAAGTGACATTTTATTCAGTGCTATTTGGATTAAACACCATATTTTATTTATTTATTTTCTTAGGGGCTAATTCATCAAAAGAAGGACTAAGCAAAATGACACATTAGCAAAACAAATGTCTAGCTCATCTTTCTTGCCTTTCTTTTACAGCGAGGCGCTGAAGTGCATTTAGTTCCCTGGAATCACGATTTCACCCAGATGGAATACGATGGACTTTTGATCGCAGGGGGACCTGGGAATCCTGCTCTTGCACAACCACTGATTCAGAATGTGAAAAAGGTGCTGTGAGTCTGGGGGTTGGCTATAATTGCCTGGAGGGGGGAGGGGTGGTGGTAAAGGGCATCTACCCTGTACTCCAAAGAGGCTGTGTTTCCTTTATTCAGTTAGAACTTATATTAGGACTTGGGCGGCCATTTTAGCATAGGCATTTCAGAGAGAAGCAAGTGAGAACTTTTAGAAGAAGAGTAGTTGTGCTTTGGGACATAGTAACCTTGACATGGCTTCCTCCACTAGAAGTGTCTGACTAGAGCCAAATCTTCACCTATAGTGTCCCTCATAATTGCAAAATGACAACCCATGCTCCTTATTTGATGCAGAACCCATCAGATCTTCAAGTTTTTAAAATGTTAAGTTAATTTGTAGCAAGGGCATCTTACTTAGTCCTAAAGCTACAGATCCGTCAATCGTGTCTTTCTTTACATTCTATCTTGCAGTTCCTTTAGCAATGAGAGGCGGGGATGGGTTAGCTTTTGATATTTCACAGACAGTGTTTTACCTGTCTTACTGGCTTGATGATCTTCCCTGATGTAGATCTTGGAGAGTGACCGCAAAGAGCCATTGTTTGGAATCAGTACGGGAAACATAATAACAGGATTGGCCGCTGGTGCCAAATCCTACAAGATGTCCATGGCCAACAGGTAAGGCGTTAAGAGACTGTTTGCAGTCAGATTACCTCAGAAATACCACTGGTAACCAAACACAAACAGCTTAGGGAATTTACATAATGTTCCTGCAGAGTAAACGACAGTCATCCTATTGCATAGGTCATAGTTGTCTGACCACCTGATACCACTTTTATTACATTTCTGAGAGGCAGCCTTCTGAACAACAACTTTGCTATAGTTTAAGGTTATTTTCCATCTCTTGACATGAAATCGAGTCATAATATTCAATCGGATGGTATTCTAAGGGAACTGGGTCCAATTTTAAGCTTCGTTTAAGAACACTGATGACACTGTAAGGGGCTAGAATGTTTCGGGAACCGAGAGGACATCAGATCCTCCGTTTAGCTTCTTTGCCCCCAACAATGGTACTTTACTCAGGGCCACGTGCCCTCCCCGCCCATACACAAAGTGCAACTCAGAACGATTCTGGTCTGAGCAGGTCATCTGTGGGGCTTTAAAATTACTGTCGATCCTTTAAAATAAGTTGCTTGTTTGTACTTCTGTTAAGCTGGTATGCAATTGTTTTTGTTATGAGTGCCTCTCTAAAACTTATTATAGAAGTTTAATAGACCTAATACTTAAGACTCAACAAAGCTCCCTGAATTTATTATTTTTTTGTGTGGCTAAAATTATTGGGATTAACAATCTGTGACTCTTTCCACAAAGTGATTTTCACTAAAGCAGTTGAAAGTTCTGAATTTGACTTCATGAGTAACAACAGCCTTCTCTTCCCTTTTCCTTTTCCCTGTTCTTTCTCTGCATCTCTCCTCAGAGGGCAGAATCAACCTGTTTTGAATATCACAAACAGACAGGCTTTCATAACTGCTCAGAATCATGGTTATGCTCTGGAAAACACCCTCCCTGCTGGCTGGAAACCACTGTTTGTGAATGTCAATGATCAAACCAACGAGGTAAGTGCTCTCAACAAGTCTGTTCAGTTGGTAGTGAGAAATTAAGGGCTTTTCATTGGCTGTGTTGTACTTCCTTTCCATGTTTACCTGTGTGTGTGTGTATATGTGTGTGTGTGTGTGTGTGTGTGTGTGTGTGTGTGTGTGTGTGTGTATGTGTTGCATGCAACTGTGCAGGTGAATTGCACCCATATGTGCGCATGGGGTGCCCAGAGCAGGACACCCAGTTTCTGTGTTGTTCTTCATGTTATTGTCTTATGACAGGGCCACTCATTAATCTGGACCATTTTGCCTTGGCTGGTTGGCCAGTTTGCTCTCAGGAAGAATCTTGCTCCACCCCTTAATGCTGAGGTTGTAAGCACATGCATTGATATGGTTAGCTTCTTACATGGGTGAGAGGGATTTGAACTCACGTCCTCTTGCCCGATCTCCCCAGCCAGCCTTTCACTTTTTAAAAAGTAGTTGCTCTCTTGATTTCTTACTAGTTGACTTGTTAAGACCCAGGACTTGTGCCCTCCTTCAGAACCTATCTTATACAGTCATCATAATTAGGGGTCATTTGATACACATCAGTTTGAACTCAGCCCTTGGTGTGTCCTTGAGACTCATTTAGCACTGGGGAACCCTTTAAGAAGAACTTTGGGAAAGTAATTTAAGAGTTTGACATGAGAATTATATTTTGTTGTGAAGAGATCCCATAAGGCTCCCAAAGTTTATGGACAAAATTTGTTGGGTTTTATTGTGTTATGGAACCCTCATCCACCTGTATCTTTGTTGATGGTTTTCTATTCTTACTTAAATAGTGAGGTAGTACTTAATGTCTCCAATCACATTTCTTAATAGTACTGGGAATTTTCAAACTTCATTAAGCATTTAACTCGGTTTCCTATTTGAATTTTATTATCTCCTGAATAATACGTGGCCATACTACATTTGTTGTCATAGAAGGAATTTCTCTCTGTTTCCTGTTCCTTTAGGGAATTATGCATGAGAGCAAACCCTTCTTCGCTGTGCAGTTCCACCCAGAGGTCAGCCCAGGGCCAACAGACACTGAGGTATGCCAGCCAGATGATGCCTGTTTTATACTAGAAAAAAAAAAATCAGAGATGCTTGTGTGTGAAGACTCAAGAAACCAAAATAATTGTTGCATAATATTCTCAAGGAGTGTGTTTTGGTACTATTCATTTGGTATTAAATTCCCCCATGAATATCATGGAGTAAATTTTAATCTTTTCTTAAATTTAAAAATGGGAAAGCCCTTAAGAAACTTGAAGCAATGCTATGATGCTGTTTTTACTTAAACACATTATCATTCTAATATATTTAGTTCTGAAATTTACAATTGTTGTGTTATGCAAATAAATTCCCTCTTGCTCTTTCCTTCCCAGAACTGAAATGAAATTTTAATCCCCCATCTGTGAGTTTAAAAAAATCCCTATGGCAACTGGTTATGTAGGCACAGAGGGAGAATAAACAGTAGTAGGGGCAAGAAAGGGGGCAGTGAGGAGGGGAAAAGGTAGTCTGCTTGGTCACGTGATTCATATGACTTTTTTTTAAGGACCCAAAGGAATGCTTAGAGCAGTGTGTTTCTAACCTAGATATTTTTCTTTTTTAAAAATGTGAGCACTTGGTTTAGTATTCAAATACATCTTTCCAACTAAGCTCACAATGACTCTTAGAAAAGCCTGGGATGTCTGGAGTGACTCCTTTCCTGCTTCCAGGAGCCACAGGAGCAGTTCAGAACCATCAGCTGATACTCCCAGAAAAGGCTCACAGGCAAAACGAGGAGAACATGAGTTTCCTTCCGAAATTTCCACTCTTTCATCTTGGAGTGGCTTCTTAGACATTTGCATGGCATTTTTCTTTTCCTTCTTTCTTTCTTTCTTTCTTTCTTTCTTTCTTTCTTTCTTTCTTTCTTTCTTTCTTTCTCTCTCTCTCTCTCTCTCTCTCTCTAACTATTATTTGGAAGTATCAGTTCACAATAGTCAAAACCAGTATGACTTTAACTACTCACGATGAACCTGGAAAAAAAAAAAAAAGAAAAACGATTACTGTAAGAACTTCGTGTAATTCATGCAAAGTATTTTTCTTTGTCTTTCTTTTTTTTTTTTTTAAAGATTTTATTTGTTTATTATGCATACAGTGTTCTGTCTGCATGAATGCCTGCAGGCAAGAAGAGGGTACCAGATCTCATTATAGATGTTTATGAGCCACCATGTGGTTGCTGGGAATTAAACTCAGGACCTCTGGAAGAGCAGCCAGTTCTCTTAATTTTTGAGCCATCTCTCCAGTCCTCAGTACTTTTGTTTTAATTTAAAATTTAATTGTAAGACTATGTTAGGGTCTCAGATTAGGAAAGATACAATTATTATATATAATCCAAGCACTATGACTGAAAGTTTTATTTTTTTGGCCCTGACAAAGAATTGCAGAGTGAATATTTTTGTTGACATTTGTCATGTCTAGTGAAGCAACAGAAGTAAGCTCACTGGTAAAGTTTAAGAATAATCTTTTGGGGTCATTTTTTAGAGCCAACAGGTTTAGAAACACCAATATTTCCAATTTTAAGGTGATGTAGCTTCAAGTTTTGTTCAACTAGAATTTAATATACACGAATGGTATACCGTAAAAGAACTAAGAACTTGCTACTCTCTTAAGGCAGTATGGGACATGTTTATTGACTGTAGAAAATGCCTCATCTTACAGGACTTGAGGTGAACAGAACCCAGAAGGCCCTCAAAGGTTACAGGCGAGATTTATTGTGCTTAAAAAAATAAAAACTGTCTAATGGGACCCTCATCTATAGACTCTTTTCTAATACTCCCTGAAGTATTTATTTGGTCTAATTTGATATGAGTAGATATTCAGTTATGAGACAAAACTCAAAACCCAAACTGAAACCACTAAGAAACTTCAATATTCAGGGAAGAATTTACAGTAAAACAACAAATCACAAAAGTCTTGTCCTGAAGCTCCCTCTCAACTGAGTATCAGCAGAGTGTTTGGTGACCTTTTAGTTAAAAAATGTCTAACTAGTTGGTTCTATTTTTTTTTCTAGTACCTATTTGATTCCTTTTTCTCACTGATAAAGAAGGGAAAAGGCACCACCATTTCCTCAGTTCTGCCAAAGCCAGCACTGGTGGCATCCCGAGTTGAGGTCAGTAGATGTGCACTCAGTTTTGGTTTGTGCGTCACATATTTTCTCTAACATGTGCTGTCTTTTTAAAGAAAATGATGTAATTTGCACTAATGTCTATGAGAAATGAAAGCCAGAGTTATATGTTTCTGTTATCTGTTATTCGTAAGTCATTGAAATTTACATTTTAACATTTAAAATATTTTTATTAATTTCTTGAGAATTTCATAGTGTATTTTAATCACAGGGACATTCATCTCCCAACTTCTCCCAGGATCCACCCTCCTTCCCTGTCCACCCAACTTTGCATCCTCACTTGTATTTTTTTAAGCTCACCAGATACATTTTATGGTGCCCACATGTTCTTGGGTGTGTGGTTATTCCCTGGAAATAGATGGCCCTCTTTAAAAAAAAAAAAACTGACTTTCCTTCCAGCAATTACTTCCCAATAGCTCCTCAACTAAAGGGACTGTATGTCTACTTCCTTCCTCCATTCTGGAATATTATCCCTCTTAAGCTTATATAGGTCTTGTGTATGCTATTACCACCATCGTAAGTTCATATATGTAATTGCCCTGTGATGTCTGTGAAACTGTTTCATTGTAATCACGCACTACCTCTGGCTTCTTCAGTCTTTTTGTCCCTCTTGCCCAATGATCCCCACTCCTGGGGAGGAGGGTGTTTGATACATACATACATACATACATATTCCATTTAGGGCTGACTAATCCTAGTCTCCTAGTCCCTGCCCAGGACCTTTGTCTAAACAGATCACAGGGCCTATGGGAGGCACACCATTATTATTCTGCTAAATGGACATAGTATTAAACCCATTTCCAATGACTTATTTTTTATAGCCATAGATTACTGCATTTCTCAACCCTCATCAGAGAAGCTCCTTTTACCAACAGATGGTAATTAACACACACAGAGATTCACACCTGGTCAAGTTGCAGAGAATAAGTAATTTTCATTTAAAATACTGTCTTATAAAAATGCCCCTCTTCTAGACTACTTAAAGAATAGTCCTACCTTTAATTTACAATTAATTTTTTCATTACCCATCCCAAACCATAGTCCTTTGTAAGCCCATGATATATGCTTTAGATTACTGAATCACTAATTGATAGAATTCTCTTTTTAATTAGATGAGTCACCATTCAATATAGTGAACAAAATTTTATTATTTTACCTCTAAAGGCAAATGAGTAAAGATTAATATGAGTATCAGACCTAAATCATTATGTAATTAAATTTACATGTTAATATGATAAGCTTCTCTTCTTTTTAGTTATATAAATTTTAGAAGAATGTATTGGTAGTTTCAAAAATATCTGCATATATATGCAAATATATTATCATACAAATATTTTGTGTAGAGCATTTGGTATTTGCATGTTATTAAGTCAAATATAAACTTCTTTCAACTTTTTTTGCTTAAACAAAAAATTGCTCATGAGCTTTGGAAAGGGCATTGAAATTAGATGTTTTAATTGCTAATCTTTTTTCTTGGAATTCGCTACATAAATTCAGATAACATAGCTTTGCCCTTCTCTTATTGCAAATGTCTTATTTTCATACTTAGAAATGGTGGCAATGTCTCTTTCTTATTGTTTCTAGGTTTCCAAAGTCCTTATCTTAGGATCAGGAGGTCTGTCCATTGGTCAGGCAGGTGAATTTGATTACTCGGGATCTCAAGCTGTAAAAGCCATGAAGGTGAGAGAGCATGAGCTTCCTAGTATTGACAGACTCTCCTTAATGAGTCTAATTAGTATGTTGTAATTTAGATTTATGATACTACTTTTCAAAGTCACTGTAATTATTTTCCCTAGCTATCATTAGAAGACTGTAGTGGAAGTTGGGCCAAAACCATAAACTTCGAACTGTTTCAAATGTGCACATCTGCCAAGCAAAGTGGTTGGAGTTATTTACATTATCGTCTCTTTACACTGAAAACATGAACTTACTTTTGCCGTTTCTGCAGTGAGTTCTTAAGTATACTTGAGTTTGATGTGAAGAAGGGAGTTTGGGCTTCAGGCTACTTCACATCCAATGTCAGATGCTTCGAGCATCTCTGGTGGATGTGGGATGCCCTAGCTGGGCGAGCAGGGGTGATAATGCATCTGTTCAAGCTTATGAAATTATCACCTGCTACTAGGGAATCCTATCCACTTATTGCTGACTTGCAAACGGGATGATACAGCTGTATTTTCAAGTTGGGGAAGATAAACTTATTTCTTCACTTCATCAAGTTCCTCACTGTCATCCCAGCAAAATCAACCTAGAGAAACTATCTCGTGTGGCTAAGGTGTTCTTCTGCAGAGATAACTTGCTCTCATGAGTCCTCTCTCCAACGACGAGAGAGATTACAACTTGGGGATAAGCAGGGCATCCAGAGGTGGTGTAAACATTGGCTCTGTGACCTCTTCACATATTGCAATTCTCGATAGACGTGGCCAGCACTGAGCCGCACAGAGGTGTCAGATGGAGAGGTGGACAGCAAACATTGCAAAACAGCTGGCTAAAGTTTTCTTGTGGCCCAAGATTTCCCTTGATAAATGTTGAAAAGAGCTAAAGTACAGCGCTGTTGCCTAATTCTTCCATCTCTTCTCTCCTCCCCTCCTCTCCCTTCCCTTCCCCGCTCCCCTCCTCTCCCTTCCC
>CAJQZJ010014103.1:2061932-2096504 GCA_907164525.1 Lophiomys imhausi | reverse complement strand
TGTGTGTGTGTGTGTGTGTGTGTGTGTGTGTGTGTGTGTGTGTGTGTGTGTGTTAGAGAGGGAGGTTGGCTTCTCAGTTTCAACATCCTTGCTTTGTTCACAGATGGAAGAAGCCTTGAAGGCAGCAGACACCATTGGCTACCCTGTGATGATCCGGTCTGCATATGCACTGGGTGGGTTAGGCTCCGGCATTTGTCCCAATAAGGAGACCTTAGTGGACCTTGGTACAAAGGTGAGTATTTTTCCGAGCAGTATTCTTTCCTCAAATGGTCCTGCTACTGAGAGGGAAATGAAGCATAAATTCTCAACCTATATGACTTTAGGTCAACCATTGGCCACTCTACCTATCTGTCCATATTTATTATGTTACAGTCTTCAAACAATTCTATCTTCCTCTGTTTCACAATCTACTCCAAAATCTCCAGATTGATAAAATATGTTTTACTGGCTAAGAGAAGAGCAGAATGCCTTGTTTTTCACACTAACTTTGAGAGAATCTGATAAGGATGCAATCTTTTCCCAAAGTGTAGATATCAAACTACAAATGGTATAGGCCCCCCAGTTTAATAAAATGCATGAATTTTGCAGTTACTGCACACAAACAAAAGTGCAATTGAGGGTTGATACTTATAGTTTGTTTTCTAGCAAAAGCCCATTAATGTATCAACTGAATACATTTTGAGAGACCAAATGCAACTATCTTGATTTAAAAAGATGTTCTACATAAAACAGAGACAAACAAACACAACCTTGCTCCAGAGATGTTTGCCCATGTTCTGGTTCTAGAGAACCATAACTGGTAATACTGGGACTCAGTGATGACTTTGAATGATGACATACAGTTTTGGCTAGGACATCTGTACAGCGTGAGGATGAATTTGACATCATCACTGTGCAGGCATTTGGAGGGATTCTAGTCTTACACGAATTATAGTTTTTCATTTCTTTTGACCTAAAACAGAGTAAGATTTTTAATGGTTAACATTGAAATTTGAAAGCAGATAAATACAATTAAATATACACAATAGTGACAGGCTTACAAGACAACAAGTTAGATTTAGTTTTTCTAAAGTTGCCAAAATTATACACACAAAAGGCAATACATTTACTACGAATGGTTCCTTTTCCCATTCTGCACTTTGGAGTTATTTATTTAAAGCAAAATATGTTTATGTAGTTATAAAATATATTTACTATACCATGTTACATTTTATGAATATTCTTAATATTAGCAATAAACTTAGAAACAGTAAACATATATTTCTCTGTATTAAACATATTTTCTCCATAAAATGAAGCATTCTGAATTACCAGTTTTTTTTTTACATAGAACATTTACAATCTGAAGACAGTTTGACATGAAATATTTTTCAATTATTTCTATTCTGATAAAATCATCAATGGTTGTTGAATACTTGTCTTGTTGAAAATCTTTATTTTTTTCTCCTTGAGACTAATTAGTTATATCATTACCTTGTAATCTATCTCTTTATTCACTTGAGGTTATAATTAGAGCCACTGGATGCTGTGATAAGTAGTCTAAGTACTTAAATTAACTTTAGAATAAAATTGGAGACTTGGAAGAATTTAAAAACAAGACTAGGAGGTTGGTGGAAATTGCATTCAAATATCCAATTTTTCTTGTATCCAAATATCTCTTAGTTTACTAGAATACAAAATTTATTCTCTTTGTCTCAGAGTTTTCTTCTCTTTGCAAATAACCTGAATGTCAAATGAAATCATTCCTCATTTGTTAAAAGTAGCTTCAGAATGTCCTAACAGCGTTGAGAACCTCACTATGGTGACAAAAGAGTCCCATTTTCAGCTGCATGTTTTGAAGCCTATAATGATAACTGAGGTTGCAAAAAAACCCTGTGTTGAGATACACTTCAGGAAACTTAAATTGAGTTGTAACTTCATCATACAGCCTTCTAATAATTTGAAATAAAATGAAAATTCTGTCCATTTTGTTGTCATCCAAAATCAAATATATTATGAGCAGAAGACATATTTTTGTCTTCAACTGTTAGTCTCCATGTGTCCTATGGTCAGAAATTGCCTCTTTCATATTTTGAGTTCAGCATTCTACCATACTGTGGGTATGCAGTAAACATGAAATGGTAATTACACTAATTCATATCTGTCTAATCAGCCATGTATGATATACGACTCAGGGTATTTAAGCACTTAGGCAGTGATTAACCATAATAATAGCTGCATATGATTCTTCTAATTCCCAAGTTGCACATGCCATCTTGGCTAAGTGTTTACAAGCATCATCATTTCCTTTCTCTTCCTCATCAACACCAATGAACTTTCATTGTGTGTCACTGCTTGAAGCACCCTCAGCTATTTTAGAGAAAGTCTGGATCTTTAGACTTATTTTTTCACATTTATTTGGACTTATCACTTTTTTTTGGCTTCACAGAAGCCTAGCTATGGAAATAATTTCATTTCCCTCTGCCTGATTGCTCAATTATTTTCTCTTTTTCCTAAATTAGTTTGATTTAGTGTAATATCAGCACTTTGAATGGCAATCCTCAATAACCTGAATCAAGCCCATTCAGTACAGGATGCTATTCCTGGTCTCACTGATTTTCTGACACCCTATGCCTTCTGGAAGGTGGGGGTGGTGGTGGAGATGGGATTTAAGACTGTAGTGCTGACCAGAATATAGGTCAAAGCACTTTCCTTAATGTCTCTGTCTAACCCAGAGTCTTTCCTTAAATCTTTGCTATCTCTGCTATCAATCTCCAGGCATTCGCTATGACCAACCAGATTCTGGTGGAGCGGTCAGTGACAGGTTGGAAAGAAATAGAATATGAAGTTGTCCGAGATGCAGATGATAACTGTGTCACAGTTTGCAACATGGAAAATGTTGATGCCATGGGTGTTCACACAGGTAGGCAAAGAATCTTCTAGAATTATAATTATACCTTTGGGTCCAGACTCTGATCATCATAGCAGCCTGTATGAGATACTTTACACTCCTAGATGATTATAACTTTTAACATTTGTACATAGTATTTTATAGCATTGAAAACATTCTCAAGTAGATAAACCTTGCCATAATGTGTACCCAGTGCAAAAACCTTGTCATGGACTGTCATACATCTTGCTGCATCCTTCTGAAGAATCTCTGTCACCGCATTGGAAAGAAAGCCTTTCATATCTTAGTTTGGCTTCCGCTTCACTCTCTTCTTCTTACTCATCTATAGATTCTTCAAGACACCCAGTTTCCTGGTCCTCTGCTTCTGCCATAGTGCAGCCTTCTTAAATAACTAGCTGAGACACAAATAATAAAGTGGGTTCACTCCCTTCTTCAAAAACCTTTTAAAATCTCCAGTACAAGATTGTGTTGTAAGCAAAAGAACACCACCCTGCCTTCCCGGATGAACTTTTCTTTTGAAAGAAATGTAGTGGATAATTGTACTAAGGACAATCGATCCTTTCTGTTGTTTTTTACTTTATAAAGAATTAAATATAACAAAATAATTAAAAAAATAAAATATTCTCACCCTTAGTTTGGCATTCACAGAATGCCTCTGCAGCATGCTAGATATTATTATGCTGATCTCAATGGAGGAAAGTCAGATGAACAATGAATTTGAGTGGAAGACATGACAACACTGGGAAGTAAAGAGGAGGCTTACAAAGTCTTATTTTAAATTTATTTATTTATTACTTCAGGTTACATTTCCATCACAGTGCCCTCTTTCCACTCCTCCCAGTCTCACCCTCCCACCCTCTACCCCTCCCCTAACCTTTCCATCCAACGCTTCTGGAGTGGAGTGTCACTACATATCAGTCCCCCACCCAAGTTCAGCAGTCATATGAGGGCCAAGAGCCTCCTCATACACTGGGGGCCTACAAGGCAGCACCACTAGGGAAAAGTGTCTCATTGGCAGGGAGAAAAAGAAAAAGTCTATGTCCATGTTCCCTTTGGCGCGTTGGTTGTAGTATAGTTATCCTGTACTATATGGCTAAAATCTGACTATAAGTGAATAGATGCCATGTGCATCCTTCTGAGTCTGGGTTAGCTCACTCAGGATGAGCTTCTCTAGTTCCATCCATTTGGCTGCAAATTGCATGATTTCATTGTTTTTGATAGCTGAGTAGTATTCCATTGTGTAGATGTACCACCGTTTTTTAATCCATTCTTCGGTTGAGGGACATCTGGGTTGTTTCCAGTTTCTAGCTATTACAAATAAAGCTGCTATGAACATACATGAGGAAACTTCCTTGTGATTTGGTGAGGAGTCATTTGGGTGTATACCCAGAAGTGTTATGGCTGGGTCCTGAGGCAAAGCTATTCCAAGTTTTCTAAGATATCACCAGACTGACCTCCATAGTGGTTGCACAAGCCTGCACTCCCACCAGCAATGGAGGAGTGTTCCCCTTTCTCCACAACCTCACCAGCATGTGCTGTCATTTGAGCTTTTGATCTTAGCCATTCTGACAGGTGTGAGATGGAATCTCAGAGTCGTCTTGAGTTGCATTTCTCTGATGATTAAGGATGCTGAGCATTTCTTCAAGTGTCTCTCAGCCTGTAGGAATTCCTCCTTTGTGAATTCTCTGTTTAGCTCTTTCCCCCATTTTTTGATTGGATTATTTGGTTTCTTGGAATTTAATTTCTTGAGTTCTTTGTAAATTTTTGATATTAGCCCTCTGTCAGATGTGGGGTTGGTGAAGATTTTCTCCCAGTCTGTAGGCTGCCATTTTGTTTGAATGACAGTGTCTTTTGATTTCAGAAGCTTTTCAGTTTCATGAGGTCCCATTTATTGATTGTTGGTCTTAGATCCTGAGCTGTTGGTGTTCTGTTAGGAAGTTGTCACCTGTGCCAGTGAGTTCAAGGTTTTTTCCCAATTTCTCTTCTAGTAGATTTAGTGTAACCAGCCTTATGTTAAGGTCTTTGATCCACTTGGATTTAAGTTTTGTACAAGGTGATAAGTATGGGTCTAATTTCATTCTTTTACAAAGTCTTAAAGTACTCTGATATGTTAATCTCCAACGTGACTGAGAAAATGCCCCCACAATGATGAAAATGGGTTTTTAGCAAGTTAAACTAATTGATTCTACAGGACAAAGATGATGGCTTATATTCCAAAAGTGCTAAACTGAAGATGTGGGGGAAAATTTGGAGAAGTGAGTTGGAACTCTAGAATGGGATAAACGAGAATACAGAAATTTTAAAGTCAACACAAAGTCATTGCAAATCATTTAGTGTAGAAGAAATAATTGAAACTAGAGATATACATGACTTTTTCTAATAGCATAGAAAGAGGTAAGAAGAGGGTAGAATTTTGATGATGGAAAATAATTCAATTTCTAGAGTAGGATAAAAAGAATTAGTGTTAGCCGGGCGGTGGTGGCGCACGCCTTTAATCCCAGCACTTGGGAGGCAGAGGCAGGCGGATCTTTGTGAGTTCGAGGCCAGCCTGGTCTACAAAGTGAGTCCAGGACAGCCAACAATACACAGAGAAACTCTGTCTCGAAAAAACAAACAAAAAAAAAAAGAATTAGTGTTGAAGCAAAGGAGATAAATATAGGATTATAATGAAAATTAGGTGGAATAGTATCAAGTAGGTCAATGCAAAGAACATATTTTACAAAAGAGCTTTCTTTGTAGCAGTATTAGTTCCTATGCTAGGTCAAGAAAGATTTAATTTGGGTTTTTAGATGTCCACAAGAAAAATTAGATACTCCAAGGTAGTTATGGAACCAATATGGAATGGGATTATATTGTAAGGAGAGATAAGAAACTTGACAAACTTTAAGATATTTAGTGATGAAGAGAATGAGAGGTTAGCATTTTTGAAAAAGTTGGGGATGGTTTCTTGAGGAAAGAGATGCTGAACATATCTGCAGGCAGAAGGCAGGAGAATAAGGACCCTGGGATTGAAAATTCAAAGGCCTCATGCTGGAGAAGAATGAGGATGGGAAAGGAGAAAAGAGAGAGTTGAACCAGTACAGGACAGGAGAGAGTCTATGGAAGAAAAAACTAGGGAGACAATTTGAGATGAAGAAAGAGAAGCTGAAGGTACTGATGTGAATCTAGTTACCTGATAATTAAGCTTTACCATCTAGATGAATGTGGTTGAAGTTAGGGGGTGGGTTCTATGAGAAAGGTATCAGAATCATGTGGGCAAAACAAGAATTATGGAGAATACCTGATAATCTCACTCATATGAATGTGAATGTTAAGTTTAAACCTTTCCTCAAATCTTCAGTCTACTCTATGCCTTGTATCATTTTAGTCCATCAAATTGGTGGTGGAAATATGCCACCAAGTAATGAGTGTTGTTTGTGTCGGCAGGTGACTCAGTTGTTGTGGCCCCTGCCCAGACACTCTCCAATGCAGAGTTCCAGATGTTGAGACACAGTTCAATCAATGTTGTTCGCCACTTGGGCATTGTGGGCGAATGCAACATTCAGTTTGCTCTTCATCCTACTTCGATGGAATACTGCATCATTGAAGTGAATGCCAGACTGTCCCGGAGCTCTGCCCTGGCCTCCAAGGCCACTGGGTAAGTCCAGAATGATTGGCTACAGCTTGGCAGTTTCTTTGCAGGAAGAAGTGAGGAACTGACTGCCAGTTGATGACCATTCTCTATTTGTAAAACTTACCCTCATTTCCTGTGTGCTAGCTCCAGAACATTTAGAGAACTCCAAAGATATAGTTATTAATGAACTTGCTGCCAGGTTGAGACAAATGGTACTGCTAACTGACTTTGTTTGCTGCCTAGATATAAACCAATCACAGTCTGGGTGGTCAAAAGAGGCTGTGAAAAAATATTTTTCTTAATTGCACTTTGCAGATGTTGAAATGTAAACATTACTCTTTAATTTTAGTTTTCAACTGCCTATACAAGTTGTTGACAAAATATGCTTCATTTAACTCAACCCTTCAGTATAGATTTTTTGATTTTGGAAATGTACATGATAAAACATACACAGTTATCTATCAGCTTATAATTAACAAATGATTTTTAAAAACTTCCACAAGAATAAATAGTATAAGATCTTTCCATGGGTAGGTGTTAGAAACAAATAAGTAAATTCAATGTCCACCTAACAGCTGCTAGCAAGCATAATTGGTAGGAAAGTAAATAAAACCTCTCGTTTCTGTTGATATTTTTAGCATCTGGCATTTAAGTTGAATGGCATTTAAATAAGGAAAATGTTTACTACTTCTATCTAGCTACAAAGTTGTGCAAGGTTGTAGAACACGACACAGGAGGCAGAAGACCTGCTTTCTTTCTTGGCTCCTCCACTGACTACTTGAATTTGGGTCTAGCACTTCTTTCAGTTTTCTTGTCTTTTAGACAGACACTGTGTTAAATAACTTATACCCAACTCTACAGTTCTATGAATTTTTTTTTGTCAAATAAAATTATCTGAACTGACATTCCAGAGGACAGCCAAGTTTCCAGAGTGTTAGTTTTTTACAAGAGCCTGAAATTCAAATATTTAGGAATAGAACCAGGGTTCAAACTTGCAAAGCCCATACTTCCTGGCCATTTATAATACACCCTAGCTCCAGCTGTCTTCTTAGATACATATTTGAGTGTGTTTTCTCAGAGAATATTTTGGGGATGCTAATCTGAGTGGACGCTAAACACGGGTGGTGGAGGTAAAATCTTATTTATCAAGAAATCTATTGATTTTTGTGTTGAAGGAATGAAAGCTGGAGTTTGTAGCAATACAGATATTGTTTAAGTAGATTCCTCATCACAGTATATTTTATCCTGAGTCACATTATTTTATAAGTGACTAGTAGATATTTATGTGGAGCAGGCATCAGGTGTGTCTTCTAGCTTGAGCTAGACTAATGCCAGAATTTTAAAGACAGATTTATTCATATTTGGAGTTATTTTCAGTATGTAATGCTTGAATAAAAAAAAAAAAGCAACGATGATAGAATAACTATGCCTTCTACATTATAGTTACCCACTGGCATTCATCGCAGCAAAGATTGCTCTAGGAATCCCACTTCCAGAAATCAAAAATGTTGTTTCTGGGAAGACATCAGCCTGCTTCGAACCTAGCCTGGATTACATGGTGACTAAGATTCCTCGCTGGGATCTTGACCGTTTTCATGGAACATCCAGCAGAATTGGTAGCTCAATGAAAAGTGTAGGCGAGGTGAGTCTGGGATTTAGTACAGCAGTCATGTTATATTTGGTTTCGGTACTTTTGTCAACTCCTTAATGCCATTGGGGGTCAAAGGGTTGCCTGGATCCTGGGTTCCTGACTGGAGAACATATAGAAGTTTAATTTCTTCCTTATTGTTTTAACATTATTCTTTTGAAGTTTAGTATATGCTATTTGTTACATGATGTTTTATGGATTCAGAGTCCCATATAAAGATGAGAAAAAATATGTACATATACATACATATATATATATAATCTCACATATATATAAATACAGCTGAGATGAAAAATTTTTAATCAAATCTAGAAAATAAAACAATATAAAAGATAATTTAAAGGCTGGGAAGGTACTGTACTGGGTAGAGCATTTGTTGTATAAGCATGAGGACTTGATTTGGGTCCCCAGGACCCTGTAACATCAGGTGTGAAGATGTGCACCTATAATTCCAGTACTAGGTGTGGATAGGGTGGGGAAGAACGTGGGAGAGTGGAAACCATTAGACTGGCTGTCCCCTGACAAGCTTCAGGTTCAGTAAGAAATCTTGTTGCAAAAACTAATATGGAGAAGCAGTTGAGGAAATCATCCCAAAAATTAAGCTTTGATCTCTACAGCACATGGATCAGTAAATGCATCCCGCATACCTACAGCATTTATTCATGAACTTATCACACACATCCAAATACCATACAAAAATAACACAATGTACAAAAACTGACAAGTGGTTTGGAGTTAAGCACTTGCTTTTAGTCCATTCCTGTGAGCTGTGGCTTTCATTTTCTTATACTTCACATTTTCACATCTGTATAAGAGACAGGCAGACTACATGAGCTCTCACAAGCCCAAACTGAGAAAGCACAGTGGAATATTAATCTCCCTTTTGGTGAACTGAAAGGTCCTGATGTTTTGTTTATCCCTGCTCCCAGGAATCTCACTTTACTTCTAATTACATTGGGACACTGTAAAAAAAAAAAAAGTTATCTGCTCAGAATTAATGATATTTGAATATGTATCTTTTCACATGTTGACACAGCAATTTCATAATTTCTCATTAATTTGAACTTCAGTTTATCTGACGAATCATGAAAGTTTACTGAAGGCAGTATTGTAACCATTGATATTTTAAACTGGAGCCAAAAACTGCACAACAATGTACTGTTCCATGGAGAGATTTAAAGGCAATGTTCATCCACTAAAATATCTGGGTAGGCTGTAAGGCCAGATTAAATTTAGTTTTGAGTACTGACTGGTTCAGATTAAAGTATCCCCATATTTAATTAGATACAATTAGGTGTAAATATTGTAAAAAGACATATAAAATTTGTCATGGTGGAATTTAACCCCTGCCTACATTCAAAATCATAACCTATCTGTATTTGTTGTGATTCTCAGGGCTCTACTAATATTAACACTTAGCTATAGAAAAACCAAGCTGTCATGGATTCTGACTTGTACTCTTAAAATAGCCTGTTTTTGTGTTAACATGTTTCTTCTCTGCTTATTTGCTTTATATTTGAAGGACATTGGCAGAAGAGTGAGGTCTTTTAAAGGGAGGGTCTCTATGCTCTAGCCATGTATCTCTCATTTTAATACTATTATCTTTCAGAGCGGGTGCAGGCAATGTCTTCCTTAGTCTCAGGAAATACAGCTACATTTGCTAGCTAGTGAAAACCTAATAAAATGTTAAAGACTCATTGCATTAGAAAAACATGGCCAAGCTGGACGTGGTGGTGCACACCTTTAATCCCAGCACTTGGGAGGCAGAGACAGGCAGATCTCTGTGAATTGAAGGCCAGGCTGGTCTACAGAGTGAGTTCTATTATAGGTAGGGCTACACAGAGAAACCCTGTCTCGAAAAACAAAACAACAACAAAAACAAACAAACAAACAAACAAAAAACCCATGGATAAAGGGGAGAGGAAGTAGGAAACAACAGCTCAAAATCTACTGATACTCCCAGAATCTTCTTGCAGTTGTCAAGTTTTGGAAAACATTATGTACCTATTTTTGTCAGAAACTCATTTCTTCAATAGAAGCTCCTATGTGTGTATTTCAGGTGATGGCCATTGGTCGCACCTTTGAAGAAAGTTTCCAGAAAGCTCTGAGGATGTGCCATCCATCTGTGGATGGGTTCACTCCCCGACTCCCAATGAATAAGGAATGGCCAGCCAACCTGGACCTGAGGAAAGAGCTGTCTGAGCCCTCCAGCACCCGCATCTACGCCATTGCTAAGGTGATATGGGGTGAGGTACCTGGAAGAGCCTGGGAATTTAGTCAGCTAGGCAAACAGCCAAGTGTTTCATGAAATATCTTCTGACCGCTCCATGTGTGCCGTCAAACACACGTGCTTGCACACTCTGTCTCCCTCTCACACACATAAACCCACCTCTCTCTTGTCTCAGTCTCAGTTTTATAAGATTGTTCCTCTTATTGAGTAATCAAATATATTTTTAAAAAATTTAACTTGAAATTTGGACCTAAGGGCACATTGATCTTTTAAGAGATAAGCACACAGGCAAAGCAGGCCTCCCTCTTAGTATATACAGCACCAATACTTTTAAGATTTTATGGTACCGATCTGTTCTTTCTTGTCACCTTCTCAAATGTTCCTTGAAAATGCATGAAATTGCATTTAGAGAGGATATCTGTACATTGCCATCAAATAGTACATCCTGTCAGAGACCCTGACATACCCCTTCTGCATTTTTCTGTGTTTAAGCATCAGTCTACCGAGAGACTGTGATGAAAGGCTTTCCCCTGTAATTATCTTTTTGGTGGTGTTACTTGCAGAACAAAAAGCCGCGCATTTCTCAATTCCACCCCCTAGTTCTTTCTCATGCAAACGAAGTGCCATTTTAATCTCCCTTCATGTTTACTGTGCTTAGAGTTTCGAAGTTTCAGCTCATCTCCTTTTATTAAAAGTGACTTGGGCAGCTGGAATCTGTCTGGTCAGAAATCCCTAAATGGCTTTTTGACATTTAAGGAAGCACAGGCATTAATCCTCCAACAGTGTCAAACCACACTGGGTTCATGGAACTCCCTTGGCCATTTTACGTGTGTGTGTGTGTGTGTGTGTGTGTGTGTGTGTGTGTGTGTGTGTGTGTGTATGTGGGATGAGTTAGTGAAAATATGAATTTTATCTTTAAAGAGGATAAAATCTGAGTTATATGATGCCTTTCTAGCAACAGGAAAATGCAGTTTATGACTTGAACTCACTGCAACTCTTATGAGCATTTAGTGACAGGCCTGCAGAGAGCTGAAGAAGAACAAGGGATATTTCTTCCATAGTGTCTGATATACACTCTTGTCACTCTTACGGTTTCTATGTCCAAAATAGCCAAGTCTTGTTGAAATTCTTGGAGAGACTATGATCCTTGACTAATACTTTCTAATCTTGAATTTTGAAACTGATGTTTTTGAGGAGTGGTAGGATGCAGCAACAAAGAGATTTTTCCAGAAGGCCATTTCACTATATTTATTATTCCTCTCTTAGCCTTTTATTTAAAAAACAATCCATGAAATTAATATGTGTGGGTGTAGATGTATAAATACATAGACACATATATAGATATATTAGGGGAAGGGCAGTAAATGGATTTTTTTCCCTTGAGTCTAGCAATCATGTTTCTGCCACTTCAAGAAGATTAAAAAGGACAGCTTTTCCTAGTCCCCAGCCAGGCTGTGAAACGCAGGCAAATTTCTCATTTTTTTCTAACAGACTTTCAAAGGATGGGGATTCAGGGCAAATGTGTGGAGGTGCATTCCGCACAGGGCGCACTGTGTACAAGCAAGAAGTACAGGTTCAGAGAAATAAATTATTGTCTGCCAGAGTGCTGGGCCAAGGAACTGATTTCTGTTTGTTAGAGGTCATCATTACTGTTCATTTCCACAGCAACCAGGAACTTGGTGATTTTGACAAAGAATATAAGGACAGTGCAGGGCTGAAAGGGAAAAAGAATGAAGGGAGGGAGTAAATCTCCACCTGCTTTCATGATTCTCAGAAAAGGGCAACGTACTCTGAGGTCTGGCTTTTGCAACAGTCTGGATGTTTCTGCTGGATGACTGGATCATCACCTCTTTTGATTTGAGGGAAATGCAGGACAGTAGTTTTGATTTCAAGAACATTTGAGCAACCTCAAATGTGTTTGAGGTCATAATGGACTTCCTTCCAGTGGGGTAAGATGGCATAGTTGCAGAGTGGGAAGATGAAGTCTCAAGACTGGCAGGGCTGCTTCATGATCGAAACAGGGTCTGATTGTAGGTTCTCCATCCTTGGAGAGAAATGGGTACCAGATTTCAGGCTCTTGTTCATTTTGCATTGTCAGATGTAATCTTTATTTGATACATTAACTGTTAATGGCTGACAGCTTTTAGTCCCTTAGGAAGTAAGACCAATGCAGATCTTAGGGAGATGACCATGATTTTTTGAAGAATTATGTAAGGGTGGTATAATTAAAGTTAAAAACTGAACATGACTTCAAGTGGTTTCATTCAATGTTTTCTAGCCAAGTGAATTGTGAACCATGTTGTAGCTCAAAGCTTACAATCATGTACTCCCTCATAGAAGTAGAAATAACTACAGCTTTAAGAAAACTAAACTTTATTGACTATAACAGGAGAGTTACTAGTTAGCTTCATGTCTCGCCTGAGTTTAGAAATATGAAGTATCACTCCAAAAGAGTTTTGAAATTGATATTATATGTTTATTACTTTCATATGTTTATCATTTTTCACTGGGTATATGTATAATTCTATAAATATAAAAATAATAACAATGTGTACGTTTTGAGTTTGAGAGATTTGATTTTGAGAGTTATGTAGTTTTGCTAATGTATTCAGCTCAATGAGTAGTTAGCATTTTGCTTTGGAGAAATTGTTAAAGTAATCTTAAGAAAAAGGTGGGAGTTGCCCGCAGAATAGGATTATAATGTCACTGGATCCTTCTTAATTCCAAGTAGATAGCTTAGGAAGCAGTAACCCAGTCAAATAAAGAGGAGGGGATAGGACCCATTGAGACCGCTGTGAGCACACATTACTCTTATGACACAAGGTACTTCCTCTGTAGGACATTTGTGGGTGCAGGTAACAGCAACATCCTAAGTTTATTTCAAGGAACATCAATGTTTTCATTTCATATCTCAGGTGGTAGCCTGGCCCCATTGTCTCTAACTGACACAGAAAGCAATGGTTCTTAGGTTTTCACTTAAATAAGACATTCAGACAATTGTTGCAAGGAAAGTGTTTGCTCTTCTTCCGGCAGGCCTTGGAAAACAACATGTCCCTCGATGAGATAATGAAGCTCACATCCATTGACAAGTGGTTTTTGTATAAGATGCGTGACATTTTAAGCATGGATAACACACTGAAAGGGCTCAACAGGTAAGAGGATTGCCTTGAACCACTCTATATATTTTCAGTGCAGTTTTTAAGTGGCCCTCTTATACAGTTGCCCAGAAGTCTGCTTCAGTGAGCTAAATGATGCCAACATTAGAATAGAGTAGCCACAGCTAAAGGACAACAACCAGCTTCTCAGATATGCTTTGAAAGGCACTTATTAATACTTTGAATGATTTTCTACTTTCCTTGTTGACATCAAACATTGGATTTTTAAAACTAAGTCGTTTGAGCTCAGAGTAATTAAAGTACATTTATAAATATGTATAGATTTGCATATTGTTAATTAGAAAATCAACAAATAATATTATGATTTAATGTATGTTTTTTTCCAGTTTTGAATCCTAGGTCTGCTTTTAGTATTAACCTACAAATTTCTATGTATTGATAGGGAATTTATCCACGTCATATTCTACTGATATTATTATCATGGGGAATTTCAGTTCGGCACATAAATAAGCCACACTCATGGGTCTCTTAATAGCTTCTTTTACTCTGGCTAATTTACAATTTTATTTCTTTAAGTTCCTCATGGCCAACTATTTATAAATTTCATTTCATGTTGAGAATATTCTGATAATGTCAGATATTTAAAATTTATCCTTTTAATTTTTTATTTGAAGACTGTCTATTGGCTCTTCTCTGGCTTAGATAAGTTTGACACACACATCTTTGAAAAGATGAGTATCTATTACCAAATTAAGATGTAAGATCCTCTTTCGCTTCTCTCCCCAATACACAGAAACACACTAATGTTCGAACGAAATCTCATCTCAAGTCTAGGGATACATTTAGAGAAAGAAATATTCGGTAGTATAAGGTATTTTCAAATGACTTGTGGAGATGCAGACAACTTAGTTCCATAAAATGCTGAGGTCCATGGGAGATCTGGAAGCGGAGTTGCTCATGTGTTAAAATCTACAACAGATATGGGGCTATTGCATTGCCTAATTGAAGTGTAGGCATAACAAGCAGCAGAACACCTGATTTTATTTTGGAATAATATTAGTCTTGAAAAAGCAATGTAATAATTAACCATGTTGAATTCTTGATTTTTGTACACAGGGGTTTCGCTAAACAAAGACGAGTCTGGCTACTATTGCCGGTAGCCATCCTTTTAAGAGCTTGTGCAAAATGAACACTATTCAGCAAATAAGACAGAGATGGAGCCTGTACATTTGTCGAAGAGTTTTGCTGACCTAGGTTTTCTTTTCTTGGTTTATGAAGCCAGCAAAACTTCCATGTAGCCTGTTCCACTGTTCAATTTTAGCCAACAGATTTCAAAAACCTGTGAAAGCGCTCCAGTGAAACCACACGGGGGCGCTAAAAACTCATCGTGGGCAAATAAGCCTAACGTGGAGAATTAGCAGATGCTATTATGATTGAAGTGGGCATTTGATATACGTTCTTTTTTTTTTTTACTAAAATGGTTATTTATGACATCAAGTTACATCCATCATGGTGCCCTCTTTCCACCCCTCCCGGTTCTACCCTCCCACCCTCTCCTCCCTCTCTCACCCTTCCCACTCCTCCAATGTGGAGAGTCCCCATATATCAGCCCCTCTCAGTTCAACAGTTATATGAGGGCTAAGAGCTTTCTCTTGCACTGGGATATACGTTCTGATTGGAGGTGAGGGGTGGGGGCAGCAATTTAATGTTTTAATTGAATAGCTTTTGTTACAGCCAGAAGTCAGGGTAAGATTCCAACTAAGCAGAAATAAGCCTATACTGATAGAAGAAAAAGGTCTTTGGAGGGTAAAATCAGCTCACAGCTGTAGGGGCCTTAAAATACCACCTCGACTTCAGGTTCTTTTCCATGAACTTGCTAATAATTTGATATTTTTAGTTTTCATTTTCTGATATAAACTTATGCATAATTAAATATTCTTTTCCCTTTTCATAATGATCTTTATAAAGCTACATTAGAGCTTGTAATAATTGTAAAGGTTCTAAAGCATTATCTATTCTTGTGCAAATATGTTTTGATGCCTATTATAGTATGAAATCTAAAGACCCTGGTGAGACTTCAAAAGCATTAAATCTAAAATTTGTGTTATTATCTGAGAGATACTGTGAATATGCTGTTTGCTGTCTGAGTTCCATTGATTTAAGCACATAGCAAAGCAATGATTCTTTCTTATAAGTGTTACGTCGGGGAGAAGGCCCTGAGGTCAAAAGGATATCAAAGCTGACTGCCAGGAAACTTGAATCTCAAATACTCCGAATCACAGTTTTGATTGTTCTTACTGTTATCCTGGGCCACAAGGTCTTTTCTTTCCTTAGAAGCTTCTAAATGTCTAGAAAGATTTAGTTTTCACATTATGCATAATTCGTAAAGTAATAGAAACCCCTTATCACCAGTTGACATCAAGGTGTAGACTTTGTTGCCAGTTTAGAGAAGGGTTGAAAAGACTGGTTGTTATTTTTACATTTGTATTTGTTTGTGGTTTACATTGTTTTAAAATCTTAACTTGTCCATGTTGGAAACTTTGACTTTGGATGTGGGCCCAGAAGGTATTTGTTTGTTTGATGCAAGTTGAGAGGATTTCAAAATTTTCCTGCCTCTACATATTTCTGGTGCCCATGTGCTCAAATCCTTTTTCAACTTTCATATAGATTTCTGGGGAAATAGAGAGTAAAGGTCTCACGTGGGAGAAGATGAAGAACATGAAGGGGACATAAGTATGGAATACTTGATATGAATTGTTTCATCTTGTTCTTTCCTTATGTATTGAAGATACGTAAGGATCTATATGGCTGTGAGGGTCATATAGATTAGCTTACCATACTAAGCCCCATGGACTTATGGGTCTGCTACCTACTGTAGCCTCATATACTTCCTGCTAATATATGCATAATAGTTTTAATTGTGAAGCCCATAAACGTACATGTTTGTGGTTTACAGGTTTATGTTTTGACATTGTGATTTTGATAGAAGAATCAAAGTCAAGTGCCCAAGGATGGTTTTACTTTTCTCCCTGATGTAACATATTGAGAGGTTCATTTTTTTTAATAATTTATTTTTTATTTCTTCAAGTTACATCTCAATCACAATCCCCTCCCTACTCCCCCCTCCAGTCCCACCCTTCCACCCTCCTCCCCCTCAACCCCCCCATCCTCTTCCCTTCTTTTTTTTTTAGTTTAAGGTATTTATTTTTCCCCCCAACAGCTCTCCCTTTCAGTCCAAATAATGGTTCTTTTTCTTATAACTATAAATACAATACAAAACAACAGAAATAAATAGGCCACGATTATAAGAGTTATAAGGCTTAGCATACATTCCCAATGTCCAGTCCATATGTATTTGGCACCTGATTTTAACATTCTACTATCTAACCATCTCCATGAGTTTAAAGTTCTATATCTAACTCAGCTTTCATACTAACTTGCCTCATAATTTAAAAAATATCTTCTTAGATCCAGAACACCCTCTTGATTCCTAAACAACTCAAAATTTAACTATGAGACTCTAGCTGTCTATTCTTCAACCACCTCAGAGACCTGAGAGGGATTAATATATCTGATTATATAGGAAGTGCAGGGCCTGCAGCTTGCAAATTGCTGATAGAGTTCACCATGTACCTTAATTTTATTTATGATATATTGTAATCTGCTTTAATACTAGACCTATTTTAAAGGAAGCAATGTTGGTGATAAAAACACTATAATCACCAAAAGGTCAGAAGCACTCCATTGTGCCATTGAACCCAAATTCCTCTCTACAGTTACTCCTGCTGTAAAGATCTGAAACCCAACAAACATATTCCCTCGGAGAACACAGTGTCACTCAAGCTGGCGGGCAGCTCATGGCCATGCCTTTACATAGCTTTCTGAAATGGAATTTAGAATTTAACTCAACTCTCTAACACAACGTACTCTTGTATTTGACATATGTGTGAGTGTCCACCAAGAGGAATTGGGAGCAAAGTAATTGAAGCAAGGTGTTAACTACAGAAATAAGTGATGCAGGAATTATAGCAAGGGGTCCCCTTCTCTGAAGGGTAGTGGGAAACATGTAACATGAAATAAAAGCCTTCATCAGTGTGATCCTTTGAGCTGAACAGAGTTGTGACAATCAGATCAGGGTCTCAACACTGAGCTCTTATCTCATTGGAACTCACTTCTGATCAGTGTTTCACCAACTCATGAGCACATTAATGGTGACATATATGGCAGTTTGGAGGCCATATCCATTTTTACTAATTTAGAGGATAACCATTATTTAGGAAGTTTCAGGCACAATTTTCTCTTTTCCACTTGTGTTCACTGACTTTCATTTTGTCTTTTTTATTGCTGATGAAGAACAGACAAGCAAAGTTTACCATCCTAGGCAGTAAATCAAATTTATAAAAGGTATACTGACATTAATCAACACATGCCATTGATACTATTTATTTAGACTTTGTGTAGTTTTTCTTTACTGAATGTGATATGTTATGTCATGTAGGATATAGGATGCATTTCTATCCATCCATTCATTCATCCATCCATCCATCCATCTATCCATCCATTCATCCATCCACCCATCCATCCATCCATCCATCTATCTATGCATTGGAATTTAAATTTGAGGTCTAGTACTTACCATGTAGCTATTAACTGTACATAAACAGATTATTACACAGTGATAGATTGTTTACAAGGAATTTGATAAGTTAAGACTGTTTCAAGTTCTAGTGGAATTAAAGATGTGCACTCATACAAATACACAGATATGCATGTTTATGGTTTACAGGTCTGTTAGGTAACTTCTGGAAGAACTAAGACTACATGTAATAAATGCCCCCACCAGAGTTACATTTGCTGCTAGCGACATGATAGCTCTAGCACTGTACAGCCAGCACCTATGATAAATATTTTAATTGAATTAGCAATGACTAGACAAACAGGCTCAAAGATCCATTAGCTGGGATGACATTGCTATAATAAAATATAAGAAGGCTCATTTGTGAGCAGGAAATATTTTAGGATGTTATGCCCCAAAGAGTTTATTTGTAGCATCAAATAGAATTGAATAATTTTCAGTTGAACAACAACCATAATATTTCCAGCAATATGAACAGGTCAGAAAAATTGTGAGCCCCTCTCTATCTTCTGTCTGATGGTCTGAATGAAATCTTGTGTTTTCAAGCACTATTCTTTTGGATTCATAAGCTCTTTCTAATATATACCACTTCAAGGATGTTATTACACCTGCCTAATTTACAGAAATTTAAAAACTGGGAAATTTAAAAACATTAAAAAAAAACTGGGTACAACACTGCATCAAACATCACAGTTTTCCTTCAAGTGAGAGTTTTAAAGCAGAAACAGCCTGTTCATGTTATGTTAGCCAGTGGAAGGCTTTCCACTATTTATGGTGATTGTGATTTTCCTGGAGTGGCAGACCATTTCGCCCTCTGGCTTTTCTGTCCCTTGATATCATTTACATTAGTCATGTTACAGATAACCGCTTATCTCCAAACAAACAAGGAGTTTGTTTACCACCATATTAGATGTTCAAAAAGTACACTTTAGAAGCTAAGATTTGGGTTTATTTCTGTATGCATGATTGACATAAATCTGCTATTGTCTTATGGAAAATACAGACAGTACTTTTATTCTACATTCTATGGGCTTCTATGATTTTTATGCTACACCAATTCTGATAATATTAATATTCTCTTCCCCTTCCATCTTTCCTTGCTGCTATAGCCAATGAACTTCAGAAGGGGATGAGCAGTTTTCAAGGGTCCGGTTTTCCCTCTGAACTTCACCATGTTTGCCTGATAAACTATGCCCACTGGTGGGTGCTGAAAAATCACAAGCATGCCTATTGCTTAGGGAAACAATCTCCGGCAAGCCTAGTGAGTTCTGCTTGGGCATTCAAGTGGTAAATTGAGCTCAGTATAGTCGGCTATTTCCCTGCAGCCGCAAACTTCTGGCTGACGTAATAACGCAGGTGTCACCTTCGCTGGAACAGTCCCTTCAAGTGCCCTCTCCTACACATGCTAGTTTCTATTGACTTTTTATTGAACTTGCTCACAAGGCATGGCAAAATCAGACAAGAACACTTTGTGTTTATGTTTGATTGAAGTTTCCAAGGGGAAGTGTCACCCAAGAGTTGTTAGAACACATAAGAATGAGAATGTCTGTACTTTAGCTCCTGATGTAAATGTATAATTTCTGGTTTAAAATATCAAATATAGAATTAATTCAGGGAAACATGAATATTTTCAAATGACATATTCTTAAGATACTATTTATTCTTTGGGATGTAGAAACAGGATGAGGGTGGAAGGATGCATTAGTGAAACCTTCCAATTCGATTCCCAGGAAATGGTCTTATGTCACTTTCCAGAAGTACTGACTTACTGTATTTCCTAGGGTTTTTTGTTTTGTGCTTTTTGTTTTTGTTTTTCGAGACATTTTTTTTTTTTCCTGTAGAGCCCTGGCTGTCCTGGAACTCACTCTATAGACCAGGTTGGCCTTGAACTCACAAAGATCCACCTGCCTCTGCCTCCTGAGTGCTGGGATTAAAGGTGTGCGCCTCCACCACCCAGCTATATTTCTTAGTTTAATTCTGATTATAACAAATATCTCCTTCTTATTTTACTAGGCTAATGTACAAGTCACTGAATATGCTACATTTGAAGTGTTAAATGTGACAGGAAATCCACTTTTCCTGTCATGACCTATTGCTATTCTGTGTCTTTAATCTTCATATTCCCAACCACTAATATAATGGATTTCTTTTTTTCTTTCTTTTTCTTTTGTTCTTTCGATTTTCTGGGACAGTATTTTGGGAAGACTTGACTTGCCTTGAACTCATTAGGGAGCTGAGGGTGGCCTTGAATTCTTGATCCTCCTGTCTCTGTCTCCTAGGTGCTGGGATTAGAGGTGTGTGTTCCATCTTGTCTGGCTATGGTGAAGTTCTTTGAGAATATTAAAATGAAGCATACTTAAATGGGAATATTTTTTCTTGAAAACAGAAGTATTACTATGGGAAATGTTATGTCTCAGAACTAATACAAAGTGCATTATATTTTTAACCTGCTCTTATGCTTTATATGAAGAGATAGCATATTTTAAATAATCTCATGAATGTGATATGACTCTATTAATTTTAATTAATAATCCCTTTAACTATACGTGATACAAAAAATTACACAAAACATTTAATATCCTGAGAAAAATCTCATTAGTTAAATAACAGTTTCATAGTTTGATAATAATTGTGAAATTTTCAAGTGTAGAAGCATCTTTATGATTCTGGTATGAATAAGATGTTTTACTCAAAAGCTTGTCAGAATGATATTCAGATAATTCATAAAATTCATATTGTTTTATATAATTTCTGTATATTAATTTTACATTTCTGAAAAATTTGAAAACCTTAGGCTGATTAAAAACCACTTATAGTCACAGTGTGTAAGTATGAATCTTTTTTGTTTGTTTGTTTTGGTTTTTTGAGACAAGGTTTCTCTGTGTAGCCTGCCTCTGCCTCCCAATTTCTGGGATTAAAGGCATGCACCACCACTCCAGGCCCAAGTATGACTCTATTAATCATCAATAATCACTAGGTTATTTATATTGTCAGTGTGTCTAATTGCAGCATGATGGATTAGGCATTTACTTAATGTCAGTTTCCTTTATTGGTAACCATGTTTATCTATTAGTATTTATTTATTTTGTAACCATTATGTGCAAGGTCTTGAGCTAGGTCCAGTATCATTTATTGAAGAACAACTTTTAGTCATTAGCCTATCTTCAGTGTGCTTATAGTCTACATAAAGAGCTACACATAGATAGGCTTCATTGGTGGACATGTTAAAAATTAAAACATTAATTCAGGGAAATTTTATGAAGACTAAATCTTAGAGGCCTCGTATTCTTGCATACTTGTCTCATATCTCAGCATGAGTGGTCTTCATTCCTATTTTACTCTATGAATGAGGGCCCCGAAAGCTCAAGTTAATTCCCCATGGTTTCACGAGTGGTTCATGCTGCAGTCAAGTCTGAGTCCAAGGGAAGGACATTTTCCTTTAAAATGTCCCACTGCCACAGCAGCAGCGTCAGAGAACTTCCCACAAAATAGATCAATAGGAAGACATCTTCAGCAGTCTGATACAGCGTGGAGAGGGGGTGAGGACAGAAGAATGGAAGACAATTGAATGAGTCCACCGAAACTGATTACAGGGAGATAAGAGGGAATCTATTATGAGAAACATGGAGCAGGGGAGTAGACAACTTCTACTTGGGAAGTGAGAAATTATTGCTGTTATTTTTTATACTAAGTGTAATGAAAATGAGACTTTTAACTATTCAGTGAAGACAGTGTAAGAGCAGGGATTAAACTGAATGTTGTCTAACTGTTGGACCATCAATTGTAATAATAGTTAAAGCTCCACAGTATAATTTTTCTATAATTATCACATGCATGGCATCATCCTGAACATTAAACTATAAATTCCACTAGGGACAATAGTAAATATGAAAATATCTTAATATACATGATAACTTAAAAGTTTACTCTCTCTCTCTCTCTCTGTGTATAATGTGTATATGTGAGTAAAGGCACATGCTATGTGTGTAGTTAGAGGACATCTTTTGGGAGACAGGCTCCTTCTTTCCATTCTGGGTTCTGGGATTGAACTCAGGTCTTCAGGCTTGTGTGACAAGCCCCTTTATATGCTGTGCCATTCTACTTGCTTAATATATTTTTGCACTAGTACTTTCAAAGTTAAAACTTTCCTTGATTTGTAACAGTATAAAATACGAGTTCACCATTCTAAAGAAGAGCATAAATCCTGAAACATATACAAATGATTTGGAGTTATCAATTTATATTATATTTTCTTGAGAATCAGCATACAGTGAGCAATTAATAAAATTTGTATGATAATATACCAATTAAATAAAGAAATATTATTGGTGTTAATGAAAATCAGAATTTTTCAGTTGTAGCAAAGAAAGAAGAAGATAAAACACATGATTCCTAGTTGCTTAAAAGAACCAACCAAATTACTAATTGTAAGATGGATAGTCCAAGAACAAAACTGACTGTGGTGGAAGGCATCATAAATCAGCATAGTTAGATTCTAATTTTTTTTCTAATTATCTAGGAAGGCTCTAAATGAGCTGTTTACTAACAAAAGAACCTTTATCTAATTGTTTCGTATTGGTAAATAGAGAAAATATACATGGAAGAACTAAGTACTAGAATGCTCTCAGGATAAATTTTTTATTACTTATTGAGAATATGAAATATTTTATACTGTTATTGAAAAAATCTACATCTTCAAACATGTACATTTTTGGAGTTTGTTTGTTTGTTTTTTGTTTTGTTTTTGAGACAGAATTTCTCTGTGTACCCCTGGCTGTCCTGGGACTCACTTTGTAGACCAGCCGGGCCTCGAACTCAGAGATCTACCTGCCTCTGCCTCCTGCGTGCTGGAATGAAAGCTATGTGTTACCACCTCCCAGCTATTATTAATTTTTAATTATTATTATTATTATTAAGTGTTTCAAGACAGGATTTTTCTGTGTAGCTCTGGATGTAGAACTCGTGCTGTAGATCTGGCTGGCCTCAAACTCAGGGATCTGCTTGTCTTTACCTTCCAAATGCTGGGATGAAAGGCATGTGCTACCACACCTGGCCCCATTTTTGAAGCTTTGATGAGAAATTTTCATAAGCATTTTTAAATTGTACTAATAGATCTGGTTTACTTGGCAAAGAAGGTTAAGGCAAAATCCAGAGATTGTTTGTAAGGAGACAAGTGCCTTTCTCTTGAGACCTTAAAGCACATTTGTACTATGTGTGATACAGCTGGAATATAGCATAGCCCTACCTGTGAAACTGAGTCACACCAGGGTGTTTGTCATCCTTTATGTCATGTCATCCAGGGACTCCAACTCAGTGCCTCTGCCTTCATTTCTAGTCACCAGCCCTTTTCAAAAGCCTTTTAGAGGCACGCCTTTTAAACAGACAGTTGGAGATCAGCAGGTCTCTTCAGCTGTCATGTTGTGAGCTGCACATTTCCCTGCCTGAATAGTTGACCTCACTTAGAGCAGAAGTACTATCAGGAACGTGCCCTTTTCTAGAACTCTCCTGAGAAACACACAGGGAGCCGGACAGGGAAGAAGCCCCAAAGGCCATCTTTAGAAGATGTAAACAGAATTTTTAAAGGCACAGTGATCTCAGAGGATATACTTTAAAACGTTTGCTTTATTAATAGTATATTCTGACATCTTAGCTTATATGTACATATTTAAAATAGTGCCAGAACCTTCTCTTGCATATTGAGGTGTGAGCAAAACTAAAGGAGAATGTAAATCAAACAGGTAAACTTAGAAAGAATGTTGACTGCTAGGGTGTTCTTACATGGTAGGTAATACCTGAGACACCATTACAATACATAACATCACATAGGTAGAGTATGGAAATGACCATGTCTCATGCTGGTACTCAAAATGCCAGGGAGTGTTCCATTCAGAATTTCAATGTCCATTTTCAAGGAGTGAAAACTATGATGTTCCTCACTTCTTCAACAGCTGGATACACGGATGCTACCTAGGATAGGAAGAGACAAAGGTGGCTGAGGTATGGCCCAGATCTAGGTGACCTTCCAGCTAGCTCTGGTGAGCTCTTTCTGCTTTCTTTTCCTCATCTTCGTTCACTGCTCTCCATTCTTTTTGTTCTTACATTTACCTCCAAGAACCACTTATTACCTAGTCAGTGGTGTGCTGAGACTTTATTTGTGTTTTGTTTTATCTCTGGGGATTTTTTTTCTTTTTCCTTAGCAGAATTGGAGACTGACTGTAAGATTTTGGCTAGTTTCCAGAAATCAGTCAAAGTCATATATGGTTTGAAGTTGTATGTTTGTTGTTTATCAAGACAAACGTGATGTTTGAAAAAAAACTCTCCGTTGAAATATTACCTGGTTTTAACAAAGACAATGGAGAGGTTTTAACATAAAGGATCTTCAAATAGACTTTTTATTGAAACAACATATTATAACATCAAAGAATAGTCAGTTTGGGTTTTCTGCCAGGACTTAGAATTCTCCTTTTTAATCTGTGAGATATAAATTTGAAACCCATATTCATGGAAAACTTCAATTTTATTTACCTAATGTATTTTCTTTTTTGGGGAAACGTAAATTAAATAAATGTGTTAATCAGAACCAAAGCAGTATTTCATGGTATGGATTTTGCTTTTTGGTTCCATTAACTCAGGAGAAGCCTATTGGATGTTTGCTCTATTGCTCTTTGAATCGAGAAGAACCTTTTAGATATATTTAGATGTAGGATGTACTTCTTGGCTGGTTTTTATTTGATTTTTTTTGTCTTTATTGAATCATAGACAGAAACATAAAGAGTTTAAGCATTTTCAATGAACTATCAATGATAAATTAAATATGGTTTATTAAAGATCAGAATTATAATAGTATATACTAGGACATGTTTCCTATTTATTTGAGATATTTATATATATGTGTATATATATACACATACGTGTACACATACATACATACACACACATGTAACAGGATCTCTCTGTTATATAACTCTGGTTATTCTGGAAGTTGTTGTGTAGACCAGGTTGGCCTCAAACTCACAGAGATCTGCCTACTTCTACGTCTCTAGAACTAGAGGCATGTACCATCATACCTGATCATAATTATTACTTTGGTATTAATATTCATAGAAACATTGCATTATTAAATTTGATAGAATGAGTGACTTTAACAGATTGAAACTAGTATCATAGTGTTTCTGAATGACCAGGTTGTCTAAAATTTATTTAAAAATGAATATAGGAATGAGGATATAAATTAATGATAATATACTTATCTATCATGTCCAAGGCATTGGGTTCAATCCCAAACATCACAAAAATAAACAGAAAACTGTAAAAAGATAATAATATAGGATAAAGAAATTAGAAATACACTCAAACATCTACAGTATCGATTTCTCAAAAAGTTTTGGAGCTGTTAGTGTAACTTTTTATCTTTCAAGCTAAAGTGCAGTTTCACATGATGCTGTCTGCTAAGAACCAGTACTTCTGATACAATGGCATCATTAATGCCAGCTTGACTCAGATCCCATCAGATCATTTTCAAGATGCTTTGCTTTCTTATGGGCACTAGTGTGGCTCACACTTGTTCTGTGTATGTCATTGCAAGGATGGGGCCTTCAAAGACCCCATTGCTACAGAGGAACATGCCACGATATTATCAGAAATGAAGTGAGGCTAATAACATACAGTCTTTTAATCTTTTGCTTTTCTGCACACCACACATGATTTTGCAAAATATCTTCTGCAGTTCTCTTAAGGGTACAGGCATGGCCTCTTTCCTCACAGGAAGATGATAAGATGAGAAAAAAATCTTTCTACCAGTGGCATTAGTATTGTAGCATGGTATTAATATCTTGAGATGCCAAAAATTATTACCAACTTTGTGTGAACCCAAGGGAGAAGTAGGCGAGGGTTTGGAGTATGAGAACATGCTGCTCACTTCTCTTTTCTTATTATTGAGCACCAAGGCTTGAGCTCCCAGCTTCTGCCCTTTATTTTTCCCAAGAGAAAGGACAACAATGAAATTGCAGGTCCATTCCATAATTGTAGGTCGAATTGAGTGCTTATTTTCACATTAGAGCTTGCGCAATATGGAGGGAAATTTGTCTAGTATGACTTGTGAAGTGGTGGATCAGAGAAAAGCAGCCAAGTGGCAGAGGGGACCCTGTGAGTGCACAGCTCCCCTGGTAATTGCGATGCTGCAGGTGCTCCTCCAGTCTGTTAATAGATTTCCCCAGCTCCTCTGAGCCAGGTGAAAATTTCCTCATTAAGGAGAGCATATTCCATTTCCTTTCATCATTTATTATTGAAGACCAAGTGTGAGTGGAGGAAGTTTCTGAGATTACAGGGTAGAATTTTAAACAACGACAACAACAAAATCCACATAGGGAATGCGAGAAAGAGAGAAAAGCTGATATTGTTTATAACCCAGAGAACACATAAGAGGCTTCCGGCTGGAAAGGCTGAACTGGGATGCCTAACCAATAAAAGATTATAGGAGAGTGTGTAAAACTCCCATTGTCTCGGTTTAAGATGTTTTATCTCCTAAAATTTCACTCTTTTAGTCTGTGCTGCTAAGTAGAGAGAAGCTAGGGATTTTGAAAGGGCTGTATCCAAACCACAAGGTGTGTCCTTGTGTTACCATGTAGATTTTACTATGAGATGATGATGAGAGTCCAATCTTTGAACTCTGAAAAGAAAAGCAGGGTAGGCAAATAAAAGTTGTATCTACAGAATATTTTAGAAGATGTAGCTCTGTAATATAGATTTAATGTATATATGTTTAAAAGTGAGAAAATAAACCAGATACCAGTACACACACACACATATAAAGTAACAGAAGGATCATTTATTTCACGCATTTAAAAACCCTGTACTTCAGCGGACTATATTTTCTTCAACTGATTACTCTCCTAGCTGAGTATAATGTTCCCTTGATTTATTAACATAAATGGAGCATTCCCCATTGAGGTTTTAAAATGCAGTTTTAAACACAAATTCAGCATTTATATTTCTTTTACTAATCATTGTGCTTTGTGCAAGTTCCAAGTAAGGATTTTTATTTTATTTTCCATTGGAAAAATAAAATAGCTACATTCCCTTTCCATAAAATACAATTCTAGCTAGTTTGTCAGGAAAAAAAAAAAGAAGAGAAAAGAAAGAAAGAAAGAAAGAGAAAGAAAACAAAAGCAAAATGAAAAAACAAATCTTGGGAAGACGATGGAAGTTGTTTAGCAGACAGAATGTAGGTGTGGGCAGAGATGGAGGCTTTGTGTCTGAGGTCATTATAGGAGGTTTATGGCCATTTAAGACAGCGGTTCTTAGCCTTCCTAACACTGTGACATTTAATACAGTTCTCCATGTTGTGGTTACCCCCAATCATAAAATTATTTTCATTGCTACTTCATAACTGTAATTTTGCTATTGTTATGAATTGTAATGTAAATATCTGTGTTTTCTGATCGTCTTAGGTGATCCTTGTGAAAGAATTGTTATCCTAAGGGGTCATGACCCGCAGGTTGAAAACCAACAATTAAACTGAGGAAGTTTAATCTTATCTGATTCACTGGCCCTAAGCTAATGAATCATGCCTTAAACTATCTCCTCTCACATTATTGTAATGAGGTACAAAATAAAGTTTTGTATCAGAACAGGTTAGGAATAAAGTCAGTTTTCTTCTGAGTGCGACAACATGCCAGCCAACCTTGTTTTGCAGGAAGTGAAGACAGTGGGAGTCAGAGCTATTCTGCTCTCTGTCTTGAGAGCAGCTTCCAACTTGGGAAGGGATCTAACATAACCCTGTCTGTCCTTGTAATTGCTGTGGTGGGTCAGAATTAGACTCTATTTCTCGGTGAAGAGGTCTGAAAACAGCGTTTGTTGTTTCATGTTTAAAAGCAGAAGTTAATAGCAGAGAGAGCAAGGCCATGGGCGAAATCCTATACAAATCCTTTGTGGACTTCACAGGAACGCAGCTACCTAGTGTTTGCATTCTGAACACTGAGGTTTAGTCTGGCACAATGAGCTCTAATTTTCAAGACATGCTAAAAGATCATGTCTGCTGTTTATCTAGTTAGTGAATAGTCAATGTTGTTAATTTGTTTACTATGGAATTATTGTAAGAGTCTGCTTATGAGGCTGATAGGTACTGTGCAGTTGTAGCTCGATGCATTTGTTTCCAAATTCCCTCCTGGTATATGACAGGCAGTGGAGCCTCTCTGAACAGCTCCTGTATACTATAGGCTCACTAAGGCCTGTTTGTCCATCTCTAAGATGCTGTGACCTCTTTGAATGTAAACACTATGGATTTTATCTCCCATCTGTCCCTCTTTACTGAAATAAGCCCACGTTCACTAAGCAAGCGTGGAAGCGCTGACGCCAGGGGGGACAGTGGACCAGTGCTGCTGTCCCGTTAGGTTTCTCATGCACTCTCTAGCTACCGGTTCTCAGTGGATTTCCATGTTGGCCATGAACATGGCTGCTCTAGGTTAATTCACACTTAAGTAATTTACTCTAAAAAATATTTTATTCTTTGATAATTTCAAACATGTATACAGTATATTTTGATGACTTTTACTACACCCCTATGGTCCTCTCTTATCCTCTCCCACTCTTGTTGATCTACTTCTTCCCAAAGTTTATCCTTTTTTTTTTTTTGTATATCCTGAAGATTATTTACTTTGATTCTATGTGCATGAGTATTTTAGCTACATGTATATATGTGCATCATGTGTGTGCCTGCCTGGTGCCTGCAGGGGTCAGAAGATGGCACTGGATGCCCTGTAACAGGAGGCACACACTCTTGTGAGCCACCATGTGTGTTCTGGAATTGAACCCAGGTCCTCTGCCAGGACAGCAAGTGTTTTTAATGTTCTTAATGCTCTTAGCCTCTGAGCTTTCTCTCCAAATCTATGTTGGTTTTTGTTTGTTTGTTTTTGTTTTTAAACTTCATGTCAGTTTAGTTATGCCTGAATTTGAGATGGAGCTATTTACTGGAACATGGGAAATTTACCAGTAGCTATCCTATTCAATCAAATGACTTGTCCTCTTTTTCAACTATACCTTATTAGAGTTTTGTGAAAATGTTTTATTTAGTACAAGCTAGATCTACTGATGTCACAGCTGTATGTTTCAGTTTCATTGTACTGAATATCAAACCACTGTAATTTAAGTTTATTATATCAGGGATTGCTGGAAGCAGCCCTCAGGTATCAGGTAATGGATGGTTTACAGAAGCATTTTATTTTTATACACCTTAGTTCTTTACCAATTATTTTTCTATAGGTTTTGAAATTTAGTTAAAAGGTGGCTTTAATCACTTTTGTGTCTTTTCTCTTACACCAAAAATTGCGCTAATAATTTCATTTAATAAACATTTGTTAAATGTTGTCTGTGGTTCAGATAATGTGCTAGGCTTTGGGAATAATCTAATAAATAGGCTGTTTATGGAGAGAATGTGCAGTCTTGTGTAATGTTGGATCACCCAGGTCAGCGAGATTCCCATTTCACACCCATGAAGACCTAGAGTAAAAGTCAGACACCGAAAAAAAAAGCGACATATTTAGGAATCATCATGCCTCAAGGCTAATGAATCCCACCACAGTGGCTAAATATACAGAGGGAGATAACATGGTCTGATTGGAGTAAGGGCCAAAACACAGAGCCTTGACAAAAAGTTACACTAGTTGCAATGGTTGTAAAACAGGGTGAGAGGTAACTTAGTAGACAGTAACCTTGGTCTTACTGTAAAGAATTGTGTGTCAGAAGGGTGAAGTAATGAAGTGGGGCATGGTTGACTTTATAAAGTCAGAAGTGACTTTATAAAAGGAAGTTGCTAGATATTACCAAACAAGAAAATTAATTAGAACTATTAACAGAAGATTTAAAAGATATCGGCGGGGGTGGAGGAGGGTGGGCAGGCAGGTAGAAGTAGAGAGAAAGGGAGAAGAAGAGGGAGAACAGGATAGGTTGTGAAAGCTGGAGATTACGGAGATGTCAGCATCGCCAACGTCAGAGGCCTCACAAGGGCTGGAAGAATTATGGATTATATGTTTATGTATTTTTGGAAGATAAAGAGGTATGAATATACTTGTGGATGTAAAATAAGAAGATATTTAGTGCATTTGAAATGAAACAGTTCACTGTTTCTTATTGTACTTGTGTTTGGTCTAAACTTGAATCTTTTTTTTTTCTCCTATTCAATCCCAGTGAATCTGTTACAGAAGAAACCCTGAGAAAGGCCAAGGAGATTGGATTCTCAGACAAGCAGATTTCAAAATGCTTGGGACTGACTGAAGCCCAGACCAGGGAGCTGAGATTAAAGAAAAACATCCACCCTTGGGTTAAACAGGTAATGCAGTATCTCTTTCTAGCAAGGGTTTCCATTTTGAAATGTAGGTATCATATCAAAAATTATCACCAGCAAAGAGTGCTTAGAAGATGACTCAACTTCTTTGGCTGATGTCCTTGAAATTCTTAGGTTTACTCAGCAAGGGGAACCTCATGCATAAAGTGGCGAGGATGAAGGGGCAGTGAGAGGTAAAGGAAATATGATATCTATGCTTTCAATAAAGTAACCAAAATTATCTCTGCTTTTTACCTATGTCCAAACATATATGTAGTGACAGAAATTCCTGGCATAGTAATATATGGAAAAACACAGGGACTGAGCCTCTGGAAAAAAAATCATTATCTCTTTGGGCACTAACTTTTTAAAGGGCAATGCTTTATTTTAAATGACCTATCATTATGGTTCATTCAGTATTCATTGTAAAGGTTCTGGATGTAATGATCTCATCTAGTATCCATGACAATCACACATGAACATTCATAGGTAATGCCATTTGGTTGGCTTTTTTTTTTTTTCTTTTAATGGAATGAGTGTCTTGGCTTAAAGTACTACTAGCTGCTTTTTGTCCTTTAGAATCATTGACTTTTCTCTGTGGGCTTCAGGAGCACATGTAAGCCCTTAGGTCACAAGCTGGATTCTAAATATTTTCTGCTCAGCGATTATTACCTTTCTTCTTTCTTTCCAGCTTTGCACCAGCTTGCCCTGTCAGCCCCAAATTCTTGCTCACTAAGATGAGCTAGTGGCCTTTAAGAGTAGAATTGATTTACGTTTCTCAGTTATGTCCAATGAGATCCACATTCCCTGCCACCTCTGCATGCTTTATGGTGTCTGTGTCACCACTCATTAGTGCTGTCACTAACTTAAATCCTATTCGTTAATGTGCAAACTGAAAACATCCTTCTATATAGGTCATTTTGGTTTGACTTAGATTTCATTCATAATTGCTTTAGGTAGCTGGCTGAATAAGTAGTCCTTGAGACTTCAGAAACATGTAATGTGGGTGGTGCTGGTGCAGAGGTCCAAGGAAGTACCGAGAGATGTCTAGTTATTTACTGCTCCAGTGACCACTAGATTATATCACTATTTCTTTTGTCTCTTTGCTTTTCAGAATTAGTAAGTGACTTGATTATACATAGCTTTTCCTGTCTTTATATTGGACAGTATTAGACATTAAAGAAATATGAAAGTAGTACAAAACTTCCAGTCTTTGAAAATTGTGGTGGGAAGAGTAAAATCCCTATCAATTAATACATTTTCTCTTGCAGATTGATACATTGGCTGCAGAATACCCATCAGTAACAAACTACTTGTATGTTACCTACAATGGCCAGGTAGGAACTACAGACACCACATATAGAGCGCTCTGGGTTTAGGGGGTAGATCCCACTAGGGAATGCATAGTTTTCACCTCTGATTATCTGCTGAGCTTGGAAATAGAAGTGGCACCATGTGGGGCAGATGCCATAAAGAGTTACTGTGCCCACTCTGTTGGGAATTGCCTTAACAACGAAACAAACAAGTGAGAGAACTTGGGATTGTTCTGTATTCTCATGACCAAATTGCAAATATTGAGCTATATCAACTTAAAAATAAGTACAGGTCCTGTGGGTGTCTGTAACACTTTATACTTAGGGACTTTCTATGACTAGTAGAGGTGTGTGGGAGAGAGACTCACTTAGAGATGAGGCATGCAGCTTAATTTGATGGAATAATAACATGATAATATCAATATTTTCTGCTTTTCCTCTCAGGAGCATGATATCAAATTTGATGAACATGGAATAATGGTGCTGGGCTGTGGTCCATATCACATTGGTAATTTGATAACATGTTTACTTAAGACTTTACAGTTTTTCTAGTGTCCTTTATAAACATTGATTCCATTATTCTAAGAGTTCCCAAACATATTTTATTATAATAAATGTTTCACAATTTTGGAAACTGAGATATAGAGAAATAGTATTTAAACTTATGAAGCGATTTAGTGGCAAAAAGTGGGATTCAAGCACAAATCTCAACTATAAATTCCATCTCCTTTCCTATCATTATATTACATTGTAATTTTCACTCTAGTTCAGAAAGAAGGGCATAAAGGAATCAAACTTCCTCCTATGGCTGATCCTAAAGCATGAATCTTATCATAAGGGAGCCACTTTTCAAAGGCCCCACCTCCAAACACTGTTGTGTTAGGGATTGTATTTCCAACACATCGATGTGAACTTCACCTAGTTGTATCACAATACTTGACTTATGGCTCTCCAACCTAAAAACTTTCATGGCCATCTAAGCTCTTCTCTTTGGAACTTTTCAGCCTTCAAATTTTATGTGACTCACATATTACTGCCATGTTACATTGTGGCTCATAGAATAGCCAAGCTGATCATCAAGTGTATACTTACTTGACAAGGAGTCTGCTGCTACACAAGTGGATAAGCATAGTCTGATCAGACTTCTTAGAAGATAATGTCCTAATGCAAAGAGTTTGTACACATAGTTTGGTTCCTATGGCATTCCAGAAGAGTGATATTTTGAAGTCATTTAAGCCTTCATTATGCTTTAGATTAGTTCTTAGAAGGACACTCACTCTTAGAAAAGACAGGACTCTTCAATCAATGAAGATACCTCAGAGATGCAAATCAACTCAGAGGCTGCTGGGTTAGCCCTCTAAGAGTGAATATTAAGTGGAAGGACTAAGGCAAGACCTTAAGTGTTCTAATTGTTGGGTTAGCTGTTGAGCACATTGAGGTCAGAGTACTCGCTCTGAATTCCCTTCATTAAATGATATTTATTTTTTTAATATTTATTTATTACTTCAGGTTACATCTCCAAAAATGACGTTTATTTTTTTACAGTTAATAATATTTCCCATTGACACTGAGGCCCTGAATTCTTCAAACAAGGACATACCTATTACTTAGCTTGGGTATAATCAAACCCTCATTTTATTATTGTCAAATTAGTACCCATTTCTCTCACTATTAATAGAGCTTGTGAATAGGTCTAACATTTTATTTTAAAAATTTAATTGAAAAGTATTGGCTTCCTTAGTTTGGTGGCTGGAGAAATATTTCTTTTCCTCTCTCTCCTGTTCCTAATATCATTCTCTCTGCAGGCAGCAGTGTGGAATTTGATTGGTGTGCTGTCTCCAGCATCCGCACACTGCGCCAACTTGGCAAGAAGACAGTGGTGGTGAATTGTAACCCTGAGACCGTGAGCACTGACTTTGATGAGTGTGACAAACTCTACTTTGAAGAGTTATCTTTGGAGAGAATCCTAGACATCTACCACCAGGAGGTAAAAAAAAAAATGGAGAAAAAGCAAAACAAAAAAGAGAGAGAGATTAAGTATATATTTTAGATATAATTATATTCATGTGTGTAGATTCATATTGTAACTCTTCTTAGGAAATATAACTAGTTTTTTTTTTATTGTCTAATTTTGTAGTGAAACTCAGGAAAACAATTTCCCTGCCTTTTTAATTTTGAGGTCTTGGCATAGAATGATCATTTGCATGCACTATTTCCCATTTTATTTGTATGCATTCTAACTATAGTGAAAACTCTATTTAACACATACCATAAGTCACATATTAACTAGCATAAAATGGCCTCTATAAATATTTTTAGAAATGACTTATGAGGTCATCTCTCCATACAATAAATGATGTAACTTAATGATGAACAGTTCTCAGAGGAGGTAGGTCAGTTGTTGCCAATAACCAGTTCATTCCTTACTCAGTCAGATGAAACCATTATCATTAGTCTTCAGTCTGACATTAGTGAGCCTATTCCAGATGATTCTGGTTCCTATAAGGCTTTCTCTTCTAGTTGAAATTGACTTAAGCTCATGCCAATATTGAATGTATATTCTCCATGGATTAGCGATTTAAGGCTATCCTATAGGGAGTGTCATGTAACATATACAAAGATGTACATATATGTGTTTCCTCTCAATCACGAGGCTCCGCAATGCTGCTTTATCACATTTCATAATGGATGTACTCTACTGCAGGAGATTGCCCTTATCCTACCTTGAGATGCTGAAATCACCATGGTACTCCATAGCTTTTTCTTTCTTTCTTTCTTTCTTTCTTTCTTTCTTTCTTTCTTTCTTT
>CAJQZJ010014103.1:2026308-2061922 GCA_907164525.1 Lophiomys imhausi | reverse complement strand
TTTCTTTCTTTCTTTCTTTCTTTCTTTCTTTCTTTCTTTCTTTCTTTCTTTCTTTCTTTCTTTCTTTCTTTCTTCTCCTTCTTCTTCCTCTTCCTCTTCCTCTTCTTCTTCTTCTTCTTCTTTTCCTCCTCCTCCTTCTTCTTCTTCCTCTTCTTTTATTTTTTTTAAATTGAAAATATTTCTGACTATTTTCAGAAATACAACATTTAAATCATTTCAAAAGGAAATGCTTTTCTCACGAATGCATAAGTATGTGGGGTAACAGCAAGTATGATGGATATCTTAGTCTGGTTATGGATTATGACTGAACTTCTAAAATAAAACATTAAGAAGTGACCTGCCCACTGAGTAAAGCAGGCTGCCGCTGAGGAGGTTTTTGCCACAGGTCTACAGGTTCTGAAGGAAGTGTTGACATCCACTTTCAAACAGTCTTTACTTACTTTTTTTTTTTTTTTTTTGGTTGGAAACTATTCTAGAAAAGAAACACTCATTCTACAGAGTGACCAAGAATATTAGTCATTTATTTATTCTGATTATATGTCAAGGTTCTCCTAGAGGAGGGATCTGAATTTTGGTAATGTACTTCTTTGGTTGCTAACAACAGTGTGAGGGCCAAAGGTCAAGGAAAGAAGATGCTGGTACCCCACCACTGATACAGCTTTGCTGTATGATATCTTCCCTAGTGTACAACTTTGCTTAGGATATTCCCTATAAGGGGAAAGTTGTTCTCAACGTCATCTGAAGTAAATGACTTGAAGTTGTTACATTGTTAGGAATCATAACACCCACCGTGCTTCTCATTTCTAGAACTATTTGCATGGAATAGATTATTATTTGAAATCTTTACAGGCTACAATGAATAAGAGTCATTATAGTTCTGGGTTTAAATTCATACATCTCTTTATTCTGTACTATATTACTGTTTGAAAAGTTATCTTAATGAAAAACATTAACAGGGTTTATATTTCAACCCTATTTAAGACTCTTTCCTCATCACGCACAAGCACGCCCACCCACCCACACACACACACAGTAGCATGCACATACCTCATCACAGATTCCATCTGAAAACACAAGACAATACCTTTGATGTCACTGGCTGTTTGAGTCTTCCTTGAATAATTTTTCCCACTTTATCAATGCACACTTTGATGGACTGTACTTCATAAAACAATCTCTGCCTAAACTGTATTAGTTTTAACAATATAGGTCTAGTTAGACAATGGTGCTTTTGTAATGTAAAGAGTTAAATGAATGACTTACAAACATTAATTAGTAATGAACACTACTCGTTAGGAAACTAAAGACTTTAAACAGAATTGGTTTTTAGCATTTGGTTTAGTTGTAATTAAAAATGATGCCAAGGTTCTGTATAAAGTGTAATGTGTTTCCTAAAATGAAAAATATCAAGATACAAAGCATAATATTTCTCATTAGTAAATACAGTGTAATTTTGTAAATTGGAGATAACTCATGAAATTATAGAAATCAAGACCATTTTTTAATTTGGCAAAAGCTATTTCTATTAATAAGATAAGCTATATTTTCTTATGTTGCATTATGCCACAATTGCAGCATTTAATCAGTACTGATCAAAATGATTAATGGTTAGAAGAAATTAAAATATTCTCAAATAAACCTGAAGCATTTTCTTTTAATTCATTAGGATTTTAAAATGAATTTATGGTGTGATCGTAGCTTGGATAATATTTAGAAATGTCCTCATGTTACATTAACTTCAGGATATCCGGTTTTAAAGTAGGAAGTGAGCCTGAAAATAAAATTGAGGGTCTAGAGATGCAGCTCATGTAATGTTGTTGCCCCACATGTTTCATGGTCTCATGAAGTTCAGTTTTCAGGACAAGTGGAACTTGGAGAGTCTGTTGAAGATTTTTGGGACTAAATAATTTGGAACTATGTGTAGCACTATCTTAACATTAGAGTATTATATTCCAGAATATTACTTGTGGTTTTCAGGCATAAGGGACCATGATAATGACAGCGAGTGACCTGTGTAGTGTGCCAGGAATCTGTTTCTATGAACATATCCACAAGTCCTGAGCCAGGAACAATCTAAGGCAGTGGCTCTCAACCTTCCTAATGCTGGGACCCTCTATACAGTTCCTCCTGCTGTGATGCCCCCAACCATAAAATTAGTGACATTGCTACTTCATAACTGTGATTTTGCTACTGTTATGAATCATAATGTAAATATCTGATATGCAAGATATCTAATATGCAACCCTGGGGGAAGGATCATTTGACCCTGAAAGGAGTCTAGACCCACAGGTTACAGATCTAAAATTAGAGTGTTCTGTGCGATGGTTCTGATTCAGCTTTACCCAACAAACACGCTCTCACACTGAATTCCTCTCGTTGCACAGACTAGCCAATGACAAGGTCCACATTTTCACTTGGTAGCTCTCCTGTGGACGCTGAGTCGATTTCTCAGAGATGAAAGAAGAGAATTTGTTTTGGAAAGGAAAGATTTTGTTTCATCTATCATCTTCCAAAATAATATTTTACAAATGTTTTTCTCAGAATTCAGACTTTGCATATATTACACAAGTGTAGCTTCTTCACAGTCTACAGAGTTGAAGTCACTTGTCAGCTCTGAGTTAGCTCCGGAAGAAAATTGTGGCTTTAAGTGAGCCCCAGTTTCTTCAGCTATGCAATGCTATTAGTAACATTCACCCCAGCAGGATATTGTAAAGATCAAAGAGACATTTCTTCAGAATGCACAGTTAAGGGCTAAGTAAAGAGTAGTAGTGAGTATCTTATTCTTGTTTTAAAAGTTGTTAATTTTGGCCTGCATGGAGACACACACTTGTAATCTCCAGAGGCAGAGGCAGGTGGATCTCTGTGAGTTCAAGGCCAGCTTGGTCTACAGAGTGAGTCCAGGAAAGTCAGGGCTGTTGTTACACAGAGAAACCCCTCTCGGAAAACCTAAAAAAAAAAAAAAATGGAAAAAAAGAAATAAGCTTAATGGGAAAATTTAAAAATATTGATATATTTCAAGTCCTTTTGGTCAACTTCAAGCACTAATTTAGTCAAAATGGACCCTGTTTTTAATTATTTGAAGTCTTTCACATGGAAACATTTTGTATATGCTTAATGGAAAATTTGATTTTTAAGTCTTAAAATGTTACCAGTGCTTCTAATAAACCCAAAATAGTGAGAAGCAAGGATTATAGTAATAAAGAGAATAATTGTTTTTTAAAGGCTTTGCAAAGATGTATGTTGAATGCATTTTTTAATGGTGGTAAAGAAAGATATGAACATTTATAAACACACAGAATGGTTGATTATTATTTTCAATACTTTTTATAATGCCTTTAAGAATTCACTAACAGTGTGTTTATTTAGGAAGTACTCTAATTGTTGTAACCTAAGAAATATTAGCTTCATTCCTTACAGGAGTAATTCAAAAGCAAATTTCAAATAATTTGGCATGTATCAATCACTTCGATAATTCCATCAACATTCATTAGTAGGTCATTAGAGCAAATGTTAATTTTTCTAAGCCCAATGCCTATTGGTGGTCATTTTTTATATTATTATCTTATTTATTTATAAATACAATGTATGTAGGATATTGAAGGTTTACTGTCTTATTTAAACCATGTATCAGCTGTGGGATTCAGGGTGGTGTTACTATCAATGTTACAGGCAAAGTGAATGAATCTCACTTTGAGTGAGTGGTCAATACACAGTATGAAATGATATTGACACCTCAGCTCTTCCTCACTTGCCCAATGACAGAGTTAGAAAACTCTAAGAATTAGTCATATACAATTAGAATTAATTATATATAATCACAGATATGTCTGCTTGCATATAAGGAAGGTAGGGAGGAAATGGGACCCAAAATGGTTTGTTGAGTTCAGGGAATGGATACCAAGGTGTCAGCCGAGGGAAACATGATATTTAGGATGTTAGAGTCGAAGTAGATAGACTTCAATTTAGAGCCGGTCAGAGGCTAAGTAAGGACATAGAAAAATAACAACAACCCAACATGTTTGGGTGCTGTAAAGAATTTATTAGTGGTAGCATACTCAGTTATAGATGGTAAATACAGCAGTGTCACTGGGCTGATGGCAGCAATGATGGATAAGATTGGAAAGGCTTAAATGGTACGAAAGTCTAACTTCTTCTCTGGGCACTGGGTGCTTTGGGAGAACTCTGAGTAGAGGAGCAACTGGAAAAGCAAGCATTTATTTAGGAATGACAGGAGTGTCCCAGGAAGACTTGGAATATAGTGGATTATAGTGGCCCATGGATTATAGTGAGAAGTACATGGTAGAATTCATCCATTTTATTTTTTTTAATGTCCATGTAAATGTCTCAAGTGTATGGTGTTCTGTGAAGCTTTTGCTTGGACTTTAGGCTGCAACTATATGCAAAGACAAAATAAGTTCTTATCCTTTGAGTTAACATCTAGCATTCTGCTTTGGTAAGCAGGACGAAAATCTCACCACCGCAATACATATTTCAGTGAGGAAATGCTGTTTATATTATTAGCACAGCCATCCATTCCTGCTCAGGTAACTCCAGTGGGTGGTACTGTGGATTGTCTTTTGCAGGCGTGTAACGGCTGCATCATATCAGTAGGGGGCCAGATTCCAAACAACTTGGCAGTCCCCCTATACAAGAATGGTGTCAAGATAATGGGCACCAGCCCTCTGCAGATCGATAGGGCTGAGGATCGCTCCATCTTCTCAGCTGTCTTGGATGAGCTAAAGGTGGCCCAGGCTCCATGGAAAGCTGTTAACACTTTGGTAAGGAGAGGATCAAGTGTTTCCTTTTAATGTTCTCTTTTGAATAGTCCTAACCTGAATGTTAACTACTAGAGAAGCTAACTAGAGGGCAGGTGGAATGTGCAACACACTTAGTGAATTTACTGAAAGGTAGCTGTGCTTGATGATTGTACTTAAATACTGATTATAAATAGACAATAGCATTCTCATTAAAATTCAGACAATGAAAAGAAGTTCAAACTATTTTTGAACTAGATTTGATATTTAGAATGAGAAACTAGGAATTTTATGTATCTTGGTGTCCAATTTACATTTTAATGGAGTCTTTTGAGAGGAGGAATAAAAAAAAGTTAGGTTATCCCTTGATCTAATGATACCAGTCTGCATTTTTATTGCATATTTTAAACTATTTGTTCCCTTTGTGTTGTTTCTTTCCCTATTAATTAGAATGAAGCACTGGAATTTGCAAACTCTGTGGGCTATCCCTGCTTACTGAGACCTTCCTATGTTTTGAGGTAATATATTGTTTTTCAGAACAACGATTTAAAAACTGAGAGATGCAGAAATGCATGCTGCATGTTAAGAACACAAGGCTTTAGTATGCAGGAATTTGTTACTCGAGCCCCAATCTCTGAAGAAACACAAAAAGTTTGAGGACCAACATTTAGTCTTCCAGCTTAACTTTTCTTCGGGAGTGGCACCATCTTGGTCTAGAAGCATCACCGCTAAAGGCATTTCCTGGTCAAACTAAAGAGGAAGAGTTTTACATAGACAACATTAAAACACAACCTGGGGCATCACTTGGCATCAGATTTTTTTTTGGTAGTTAGAAACAACAGCTTCTTTTTAACTATCATCAGCACCTACTGATAGTGTCTTTGTTTTGAATTTTGGAGTATTTGAGATCAGATTTTTGTAATAGATGAAGCATAATGGTGAGGAACATGCGCAACGGGGAGCTTTTATATTGAATGTTGAAACTAAGTTCTATCATCAAAGGAGAAGTTGTGAATTATCACTTAGTCTCTTCAGATGTTGCCACATGTAAAGAACCACTTCACTGAACAGGGGATAATAAGAGAAACACAATTTGCTGTGCACAATTTGGAAGTGTGAATGGAATTTGAGATGGAATCCTTTAAAATAATGAAAGAATTCAAAAGAAGAGGAAACATGCTCTATAATTGAAATGACATTTTGTGTAAACCAGTCTAATAATAGTACTTTGAAGAATTAATGTAAATCAATTTAAACAACAGGCACATGTCTAAAGAGGGTTGGAAGAAAAAGTCTTTGAATATTTCAAGTTATGTCTCTCTTCCACTTTCTTATACTCTAAACCCTCAGTGTCATTGCTTTAGACCCCCTCACAAGCCAATAAAGCAATTACTTCATGCAAAACTTTAAAGTAATTAGAAAAGGGAAAACAAAACAAAGCAAAGGTAACACCGTTACCTTTAAGAGAAGAGGGAAATAATTTTTCTTGCTTATTATAGTACTCCTGTCAAAATTCACAGTAACTCTATTTAAGATAATATTAGTTCTTAGGTTATTTAGAAGGAAGGACACAGTTGAATACATTTCAGTCACATATTGCATGTCAAATTTCAAGTGTTACAGAAGAATTGGCTCTGTTGTTATAGCGACTGAGAAATGGTGAGACAATGGGTTAAGCTTAGATGTTGATAATGAACACTGAAGAAACAGGATGAGAGAAATTATATTCGTGGCTGAATCTCGTTAATCATTAAGATCTACCTGGAACCAGCAAAGTATTGATGTTGTTAATCAGACAGTATAATCCAGGGGTTATAGAATTGCTGGGAGCAGCAGGCGTTTTGGGGGGCCCACCCCTAAGTTATTTGACTGTTTACTTTGATTTATTGACCTTGTGATTACATGGAATAAAAGCTCAGTTTAGACAAAAAGATACTTTTGTTTTTGAACTAGAACTAGAGACTGCCTGGAAGTGTTCAATCAGATGTAGTATATCTTACTTCTGAACTGATAAAGAAAACTCACCTATTTCCTCTTTCCTTCCTAGTGGGTCTGCCATGAACGTGGTGTTCTCCGAGGATGAGATGAAAAGATTCCTCGAGGAGGCCACTCGGGTGTCTCAGGTAGTGTCCCATTTCCTCTCACTGACTGTGACCGATTGCTATCTTGGTTTCTAGGTAGTTTTTGTTTCCACACAAAGTTGTTAGGGTGCCTTTCCAATCCCTCCTTCCTATGTACTAGTTTCTTACATGTGGGAGTGAAAAGCTAAAAAGGGAAAAAGGACCTTAAGTGATGACTCAATTCTTAGTATTAGTGGAATAAGAGGAAGGCCTGTGCATCTTTGATCATCCAGACTAATTTGGTTTGAGACTCTGGGAGAGCGAATGGGTGGGCACCAGTGCTGGATGCTTTATACATATCTTGTCATTTTTGTTAACACCATGCTGGTCAAGTTATTCCTGGAACTCCCGGTCTCCAGGACAATCCAGCCATGTTTATCATTATCTGGTGAAAGCTTTCTTAGCTTTTAATTCTCACACCTGGAGATTGGCCTTAATCAACCACACAAGTTTATTAGTAAGTCCCCTTGTTCACCTATTGATTTCTCTTTCCATTCTTGTGCATGGCATTTGTGAGTTAATAAAAATGTTTATAATTTTGTAGTGACTTAGACATCTTGCTTAACTACCCCAAGCTTCCATTTCCTCCTTTGGTGTTACCTTGGTGTGATCCATTTAAGATTTACCCAGCAAGGTTATTGATTTTCAGACCTTGCACTGTGGAGGATGAAAGTAATGTTTTCCTTTAAAAAGCTTTCAAAGGCTAGTCGAGGTTTAAAAAAAAAAAAAAGAAAGAAAAAGAACAATTCGGAGGAGAGTTTGATGTTAGGCAAGTGGAATTTGAAGAGAACTGAAGAATGGAGTCAGAGGCATTTCAAAGTGGGAAAAAGAGCATGGATTGTTCTGAGTACATGAACTGGGGGGCCCTTTTCCTGCACCATAGCTGTTCATCAAGGATTGGTCATGGAGAATGTTGAGAAGGAAAATGAGTGAGAAGAGGTAGAGTCTAAAGAAAGGAAATCAGCCGGCTTAGAAGTCACATTTGTATGCAAGTCAGCTACTGATGGGCATCTCTTTAATAGGCCAGTTAACTAACTCTTATACTTTAATCTCTGCCCAAGATATCCTGTTCTATTCCTTTTCTAAGAGGCCAGAAACTGTACTGTACATTTGAGGGATGGGATAAAATTCTTATCTTTTTTTTTTTTTTTGTCTCAAAGGACTTCTACTCATAGAAGGTTTAGTTATATTTTCCTGACATCACATTAGATGAACCCACACAGCACCACAGTTTTGTAATAGAGATATCAGAAGTCTCTCCATCATACTATAACATAACCCATGATACTCAACATATTTAGAGTAAAATTAGTGCTATTGTTTATTTGTCTAATCATTCATATATATGTATTAGCTAAAAGATATTGTTTTTTCTCACTATCAAAGGATATACTCATGGGAAGATAACTATATTTATCTTTATTTATTTATATATGTGCATATATAGATGCATATATACATATGAACATGTACACCATATTTGTGTGTATACACTCACACACACATATACTCCCCTTACAGATATTCCTTGCTTGTAACATTAAAGCATAGAATAATTTTAATTAAATATAAGTATTGCAGTAGAGAAAAGGCAGGGGGCTGAGGGAGAAAAAAGTTTGATGTTCAGCTCTTGAGGAGGGATTTTAAAGCTAATGTTTAATGGTTAATTCAGAGTTCATTGGGTGAAAGTCTGTTTGTTGGGTGAGTAGAAAGAGACAGCATATGTAAAAGGCTGAAGAGAGAAAGACCACAGAGTTTCTAAAAATTGACAAAGCATTCATTACATAGCTAGGACACAAAATACAACACTGTCTCTACTGCTGTAGTACAGAAAGGGTGAGTTACATAGCAAAACCAAATTCACGGAGAAAAGTTAGTGGCTACTCTGGCAGTTCAGGATGGAGATAGCAGCACTTTTAAAATAATACAGAGAAGAATATTGAAGATATTCATTGAAGGGAATTGGTGAATGGGAAGAGGGTGAGGCTGCAAGGTGTTGAGAAGGCCAGAAGAGCTTAAAGAAATCTTCAAGAAGGTAGCTCCTTGCATAGGCTTTGAAGATGAGCAGTAATATAGAAAATTACATGGAGGAGAAAATATAAAAGACCCACAGGGAAGATAGTTATGAAGACAGGTAAATGCAACAGGTGGTCCAGAATGCAGAATCCCATAGCATCAGGGAGGAGACATATAAACCGGCAAGATCATCAGAAATCCTCTTCATTTAGTGTGGAGAGAACAATGCCAGTCTGGGTATTGACACCTCAACGCTGTCCTAGGACAGGTGGGGGCAGGAAGCAATTCAAGACTGATTAGAAGTCCAGAATACTGTCCAAAGAAGCACTTTATTTATTTGTTCATTCATTCATTCATTCATTTGTTTTTTTTTTTTTTACACAGCCAGGCTCTGTGTTACAGCCCTGGCTGTCCTGGACTTGTTTTGTAGACCAGGCTAGCCTCTAACTCACAGAGATCCTCCTGCCTCTGCTTCCCGAGTGGTGAGATCAAAGGCATGTGCCACCATGCCCAGCTAAAAATGTGTAGCCCAGGCTGGCCTTGAACTCATGATTCTCCTGCCTCCCCCTCCTTCATCAAATCTTACTGTCATGCACCACCACAACTGGACAAAGAAACACATTTTTTATTTCTTCAAGTTACGTCTCAATCACAGCCCCCTCCCTCCTTCCCTCCTGGTCCCATCCTCCTACCCTCTTCCTCCTAGCCTCTTTTTATTTTTTTTAATTTAAGGTGTGTTTTCCCCCAACATCTCCCCCTTTTAGTCTAATGAAAAAGGTCTATTTCTTATATTTGATTTCCAGTTCCCAGCACACTCTAAAAACAGGATGAGACTTATCAACCTCAGACAAAGGATTTCATCTTCAATCTGAAAAAAAGAAACTGGATGTTTTTACTCTCCGTTAAGCTTATTCACATTTCCTTCACATTTCTGCCTAGGAAGTTGTAGCATTTGCAAAACCAAATAAGAATAGAAAGAATCTGATACAATAGCCAGCTATAGGTACAGAATAATTAGTACAGGTAGGTATACTGATGGTTCTGATAGAACCGAGGGAAGTTGCATTGGTTTCATCCTTAGATTTCTCTCTTCTCAAACTGGCTCAGAAGCCAACATTTGGGATTTCAGAACTCATTATCTGTTTGTTGGGTCTCCAGAGTTGCAGAAAAACACTTGCTCTCACTGTAAGCAGAACATGACCTTATTCTCACAAAACAGACTGGCTAATGAGCTCCTGTTGTATGTTTGGCCTTAAGTTTTCTGCAAGTACTGCCTTGTTAGTTACTCAAGCTACACAGGTGCCTGATACTATATATGATATTTCTGCTCAAAGTTTGCTTCTGTTTTTTTCATTTTGGACAGGAGCACCCTGTGGTACTGACAAAGTTTATTGAGGGTGCCCGGGAAGTGGAGATGGACGCAGTTGGCAAAGAAGGGCGGGTATGTGCTTGTGTTTTCTCTCACTTTTCCCATCTTCGTCTTCCCGTGAGTTTTTAATCCATGACAAGCTTGAAACATTTATAGGTTAGAATTCACAGTTTCTAAAAATTGTATGTCTGTCATAGTGGGGAAGCTATTCAATCAAAACTACCACCACTATCACAAACACCTCCCACTTCTACCCCACCTCACTTCCCTAACAATAACAACAACACAAAACAAAACAAACAGACAAATAAAGCACCACCTCCACCACCACCATCACCATCAACAACAACAACACACCACAACAACAAAAACTAAAGTCCAAATCTGAAGGCCTCTGAAGATTGAGGTGAAGTGCCATGGGTATCTCATTCCTCGCCTTTCAAACTGTTAGCATTTCTCTTTGATGATATTCAGTATCAATTATCACCCCCACGCTCATCATTCTTTTTTTGAATAGATCTTTCATTCTCATTTTCTTTTGTCTGTGGCTTTCCTTTTATGTTTCAATGAATGTTATAAAAACACCCGGATACTTTGCTTTCTAAAATTTCTAATTGAATCTCTGATTTTTCTTCTCTTGTTTCCCACTCTTTCCTCTCCTTTTCATTGGATTAATAAAAGCAACCAAACAGAATTGGGTAGGCAGAATAATAACATAAAATTAGCTTACCAAATCACATCTGGAATGGCTGCAACACTGAATGCCTCTGACTTCAAGGAGACAAGGAAATGGAAGAGTGTTTCACTTAAATTTGCTGGTTGTCTTAATAAAGCATTTGTGATTTATCTTGAAATGTAGTGCCTTATGTTTTAGAGAGGGCATGTCATTTTGTTTGCCTCAAGGATAAAGTAAAAAACTGTCCTTCATCTTTTGTTTTGCAAATAATTCAAAACACTTCCAAATACATCAAATCTATTTTTTCCCTAACAGATTAGAAGTTCAGAGTAGAGTTTTCCTATTTTCTTTTAAAATCATGATAGTTTCTCCTAGCCACCGAATCTCATAATCCTGATTTGAGCCATTCAGAGATGATATTTCTAGTCTCCTGTCTTCAGGGACCAGAATTTTTGTGGAAACATCTTCAGACAGTGTTCTCTGGTTCTTTATCTTGCTGTTGACAGAGAGCACACATCACATATAGTTTTTGCCTTCATTTTTATTTAGTGCTGGGATGGATCCTAGGACCTGGAAAATGCTAGGCAAGTGCTCTACCATGGAGTGACACCCTCAGAACTGTTAGGTTATACATTGGAGTCTTTGTTCTGGTTGGAGAAGAGCATCTCACACATTATCTATCTTGGGATAATTTTTCCTTCCTAGAACTCTCATTCCTAATCTCTTGTTTTAGATCATAAAGTAAAATTTCCTTTATTTCCACCTTTAATATTTGATGCCAGAGATAGAATGCAGGACGAATGTGATTGTACATCTACGGCAGTGGAGACCCAGGACTGTCCTGGAAACATGTGCTTGTTTGAATACCATGCTCCTAATGGAGCCTACGCTGGCTCATTGGATTGGTTTTGCTCTGGTTTTCTGGGATGTGTACTTTTCTTTGTTTTTCCCTACAATCCATTGCACATTGTTCCACAAACTGATTTTTTTTTTTTTTGGAAATGTTTTATGTTACTCACACAATTTTAAAATTCATTTCCAGAAATGGGCATATCACTCAGATTTATCATAATGTTTCTTCAGTGGGATATTGTTCCTGTTTCCTAGATAACACACATACACACACGTAAAGTGCATCCATGCATTCACATACCTCTGCTCATACATATAAACACATGAACTCTCGCACATAGACTTAACACATACAAACATGCACACGTATGAGTCCACTTCATATGCATTCTTTGTTTTACATATTTCCTGTGAAGATAAGCACCATTGTCCTCTCTCATTAGAAACCAATGCCATGCAGCCTTCTCTAGATCCCAGAGCTCAAAAGTGACATCAGAAGAATGGAAACTCAATGTCACTCTGATTTAAGTCATTTGTAAATCCGATAAATTAATACATCTATGTGTCTTATGTTAGTCTTATATAGCCATGAAATTATTCTTCTCATACTAAGCCTCATAAGTTCCTGAGGAACATGTCTTATTAACATATGGACTAAAATGATTGAGGTTATAGGCTTCAGAATCTGACAGGGAAGGTTTCAAATTTTTCTCAATCTCAGTTACTCGACACAAATTGGTTATTCATTCTTACATTGCCTTTGTTTCTTTATTATAGAGCAAGACAAGAGTATTTTCTTGTCTCTCAAACTTCACTTTAAAGACCTCTGCCTCAAATCTTCAATCTTTCTCTCGAATACAACTGAATTTATGTGGTGTGTGATGGTATTCACATCAGTAGATCCTCACTACTCTTGTCTTCCTTCCCAATGTCTAAGATAAAGCTGTTTCTACTGTAGTTTCCTGTGCTAACTTCATTAGTCAGTATGTGTTGACTTATTCTTCTATTAATTTCACCCTTGGCAATCATTGGAAGAGAAAAGATAGTCTCTATGTTCCTTTTTTGCTCTCTTCAGAGGCTACTTGTACTGTACATTGAGGCCTCCACAGAGGTGCAGCTCTTCCTCCTGCTCTTAAGAGGAGTTCAGCAGAGTGAGTCACCAATGGAGCCAGCACTGGTTAGGCATCAAAGGGGGTATGTGATGGAATAGTGTCTGTAAGTAGCTTTCTGACAACTGTTTAAAAAATCTTTTGACAGGTCATCTCCCATGCCATCTCTGAACATGTTGAAGATGCTGGTGTCCACTCAGGGGATGCCACGCTGATGCTACCTACACAAACCATCAGCCAAGGAGCCATTGAAAAGGTCACCATTTAGGGATGAAGGCAGAAAAAAAAAAGCACCAAAGGACCAAAACCACCTCCAAAAGCGATATAGGAATCTCTTAGTTTTTAAAAACATGAAGTAGCGATGCAAGGCAGGCTGCAGGTTAAATTTAATGAGGAACTCTCTTGGTCCTAACCAGTTGAGTGTTTTAGAGAAGATCTCATTCACTATGGTTAAACCCTGCCCAGTTGTGTGCTAGTTCAATGTTTAGTGCCTATCCATGTAACTTGTTAAAATACCTGCCTCCATTCCAAGTTTCTGATGCCATGAATCTGGAGACCTCTCTGAGTTTTCATTTTTACTACGTCTCCTAAAGTTGGTATTACCACTGGTCTGGGGACCAGATCTAGATTCTAAGTATCACGGTTGATTATGATAGCTGAGAGCCACTTATTAAGAGCAGCAGAAAGTGATGCTTCTGAGGAGTGGCAAAGCCGATGTCCAGCAGCCACTTGGGAACCCGTGGAACTGGAGCATTTGCTCTTTACTCTGAGCCCCGCTTTAAGCTAGCTCTTCATGATATGTCTCTTGACCAGTCCTTGAGAGCAGTGCCTTTGAAGAGCTATCCAATATGACTCCCTCGGCACCCAGTATGCGTGGCAAGGTGTAGACGTGTAGACTCTGTCATCTTAAGCCATTCTTGAGAACTTATGAAAGGTCAAGTTGATTCGGCCTTCATGGAGAGCTTTTATTTTTGCTATCCTGCCATAAGAATTTGTGCTGGCCTGTACACTTGCTATTTGGATGCATTTTGAAGATCTTTGCTCTAGAACATGGAGGGAGTAGAATGCTTTGTAATAACAACAACATAGGAGTTAAAAAATTCCCTAGATTTAAAATATGATCCAATTTCCCATGTTAGAGTAAATAAACACAATCTTCAGATTTTCCCAAGTCTTTCAGAGTGGACATGCTATAAATTGAGCTTCTTTTTTCACCCAATTAAATTGCTGACCCACTCCTATATCTGGGGAGTTCTTACTTCCTGTTATCATCACCCTTCTTGACATGGGAACCTTCTATTTCTTGCTGATATAGGGGCTCCTACCTGTGACATACACACAGGCAAGGCCTCCTTTCAGGCAAACACTATTTCTTTCTGAACATAATATCCACCCTTGTAGAGTTTAGGGCAACAGAAAAGCAACATAAAAGAAATAATCTCCCTGGCTGCTTTGCAGGATCATGTATTTTAGGAGCCTGCCTTCTCAGTAGGTACGTCATTAGATTGATATATAATTTGAACTGCAGTTTCCTGTGTTGGAAGAAGTAGACAGGAAATATTTCATTTAAGTGTAAGAGTATATAATTGCAAGAGATAACACTGTGTAGGACAGATGCTCTTGTAAAATATTTGTTTCTTGACACCTACTATTACCCATTATTGCTCTTCACTGTCATTATTAATGGAGATACAGATTTCTGAAAAGAGAAATGAAGGCCATCTAGGAAGAATTATGGATCTCTTTAAACCTCTACTATACTCTTATCACAGCGTCATTGTCCTTTGGTTCTAGGTGAAGGATGCAACCCGAAAGATTGCGAAGGCTTTTGTCATTTCTGGACCATTCAATGTCCAGTTCCTTGTCAAAGGAAATGATGTCCTGGTAAGAAATACTCATGTCCCTGGAGGACCTTGCCACCTTGCTAGGCTATGTTGGTCATGCTGGGTTGTGCTCCACCCTGCTAATCTCTGTGACCCTGGCAACTGCTCCTCTCTGAGAGGGATGTTTCATAGTGAGCAATGTTTCTTCTGTTTGAAGGCAAGGGCTCTTGGTGGCACTGATATGCCGTTCACAAGTTTATAAAGTACTCATTGTTCTGAAAGATCAGCATATTCCTTACATAATGAAATACAGATGCATGGATGCATATCTTACAGTGAAGAGCAAGTGCATTTATAAGTTCCTTCTTAGAAGTTTGACTTGTTCCTTATCTAGAGAACAAAGTTATTTTGTAAACCATCTTGAAAAACAGAATGTAATTTAGGCCAATTAGGTTGTTTCTAATTATTTTATTTTATTCAAATTATTAGTAATCAAAATCTGTTTACTATGGAGTCGAGTGGTGATTACAATGATGTATGAGGCATATTCTTCACCTTCAGACACTTTGTAATTTAATGAGAACTGGGGGAAAAATGAGTTCAGAGATAACAAGCACTATACTAATAGCTTTAGTAGCTGCTGGAGGAGTGTGCTAATGTCTTTGGAGTTGAACAGGAAAATCATATTTTCCATATAAGTATATGTATATACACATATGTGCATATATACATATTGAGCACATATTAGAATATCATGCCTTATCTGAAGAAAATCATGAAAGACTCCAAGAAAGATTGAATATCGTGAATGAGAGTTTATCTAATATCTGAGATTTTGGTAAGTTGGATATAGAGATGGTGTTACACATGGTTATAAGATCATTTACAACACTGAATAACTAACATGTTTTGGGATACTAATTCATCAATCTTTAGGTTTAGAGAAAGTGTTTTTCTAAATGAGGTCTGGAACAAAATCTTGGAAAGTAGCACTTGGACTAGTAAAGTGGCTTAAGTTAAGAGAGATACATGATGAGGTAAGAAGACAGAAGGCTATAGCCAGCTAGGCTTTAATATGAAGCCACTAGGATTCCAGTGGGGACTTTTCAGTTAGGAGTGTGGCATTACCCAAACTCAGCATTAAATGAAATGTATCAGAAATGAGCAAAGATTGAACTGGGGAAACGAAATGGAAAAGAGTCACAGTTCAAAGATAGTGATCTCAAAGACACCAATTAGTCAAAAATGTCAGCAGTGGAGATAAAGGGGATGGGATTAGAGACATGAACTAGAAAACAGAGGGAAATCAAGGGACAGAAAGAATATTCAGACTATGATCGATGAAGATCATTGTTGTAGCTTTCATCACCCTCTTTCCTTCTGACCTTGCCTCTTTAGGTGATTGAGTGCAACCTGAGAGCTTCTCGCTCCTTCCCCTTTGTTTCCAAAACCCTTGGGGTGGACTTCATCGATGTAGCTACAAAGGTGATGATCGGAGAGAACATTGACGAGCAGCATCTTCCTACACTGGAGCAGCCCATCATCCCTGCTGACTATGTTGCCATTAAGGTAACATTTTACAATCCATGCCATTTTATGAGGAAAAGTGACATCAAATGGAACATTTGCTGCAAAATTTTTGTGTCTTTATGAACTTCTATTTAAAGTGCTGGACTCATGAACATCTTCCTCTCAGAATCTGATGAGGTTGCTTTGCAAGAAACTGCATGTCAACTATTCGCATTTGTAGAGACATTGGCAGCCATCAAGGATAACATAACCTCAAAATCAGCTAGCCAAGTGGATTATAGCCCATGTTTCTGTAGCTGACACATACTGGTGCTAGTTTAGTTAGTAAATCAAAATTCTAGGCAGTCCTGTTTAGGACAAGGCTGAATTGTGAAAAGACTCCAGGAATTCATGAGTCTCATAAAAGTGGTTACCCTCAGGGACTGGTTAAATTCTTACCACATTGACTGCCTGGTCTTCCCTTGTATTTTCTTCAGTGGCACAGATTTACCCTTCGTAAAATTGAAATAATAATTTGCAGTGGAGCTGTGAGGGTGATGGAGTTGAAATTATATTTTAATAATACTTTAATCATAAAGTCACTATATTCCTCTAGCTGACTCAGTATATATGGTGTACTCATTATTATCACCATTAACTGCTTGGATGGAGAGATATGAGCATTTATGAAATACACAAATACATTTGAATCTCTTAGCTGAGGCACACACAGTGAAATTGATTTGTATTGTGAAATACAGTTAACTTCTGTGACATTGATATATTTTGGATGTCTTTAAAAGAGTGGTGCTCAGCCTGTGGATTGTGACCCCTTTGGGGATCAAGTGACCTTTCACAGGGGTCTCATATCAGATATCCTGCAAATCAGAAATTTACATTATGATTCATAACAATAACAAAATTATAGTCATGAAGTAGAAACGAAAATAATTTTATGGTTGAGGTTGCTACAATGTGAGGAACCATATTAAAGGGTCGTAGCATTAGGAAGGTTGAGAACCATGGCTTTAAAAGGATTCTCTGTTCTTATGTATACTGGTGGTTCAAACTATAATTCTGCTTCTGCTGAGATTCTGACTCCTGACTTAAACAATTGTTAAACTTAAACAATTTCAGGTGTTTAAGTTATTTCTAGAAATCAAAAATATAAAGTTAATGACTTAGGATTTTTGGATTATATGATGCATTGAGATATAATCTCATCTTTTCATTGTTAAGTTTTTAATGGTTATAGACACATAACACATAAATTTTAAGTTTAAGATCAGAAGGTAGTAGTCATCAAAAATATTTTTCCTCTGTAGACACTACTTATATATTTTAGATTATTTTTATTAATAAACACAGGAAATGTAAAATTGATGCACAAAATATATGAATATATGTTATAATTCCAACTAAGGGTGACATTTCAAAATACACTGATTTTAGATCTTCTCTTCATAGTTGTCAGCGTATATTAATTTTTTTCAAGTGACTTATTTGTTGTCCATTTTAGAAGACCTAGTATGGCTGTTGGGAAAGACCAATAGCAGAACAAAAAAAAAAATGGAAGAATCAAATAATAACTTCACTAAGATCATCTAGTAAAATGACCCCTAGGTCATTTCCCCACAACGCAGAGAGTGTGCCATCAATGGAAGGGTCATCTAGACCAGAGGAATAGGCATATGTTAGGAAATAAGACTTGGCCCTTGTGCATCACGCTGATAAAATAATTGAAAAGGAAGCACTTCAGTGTTTCTGCTTGTATGAAAAAAGATAGAAAAAAAAAAAACGTTTCCAAGCAGAATGTTTTTTAAAGCTTTTAAGAGGTGTCAACAACACTTTAATGTCTCAGAAGTCAGATTACAGCCAGCCAAGTCTGGCAAGGCTTGCTGAAATTTCAAATGAACAGAATGAGAAGAAGAATGTTCCAAGAGCCCATCAAAGAAAAATGTGTTTGAACTCTGTGTTTGGGAGACGGATGGGCAGTAGATGTTGTTTGAAATAACTCCAGTAAGAATATGTGCAGGCCAGATTAGACATACTAGTGTAGACTGGTTATGGGGGATTTATTCACAGAAACCATTTGTGATTATTTTACCCAACTGTTGGGCAAGGAGTACAAACATGTTCTTGGAACAAAATTTTAAAGCTGTTCTTCAAGTCAGATTTTTGGGGCCAAGGGGAATTTTTTTCCCCTACCCACCACGGCCTAATGAATCCCGTAGAAGGTGGTTCACCAAGTGTGTTTACTTTTCATTTCCTTTTATTCCTTTCTCTCACATGTTTTCTTCCCTGTTACATCTGACAGGCTCCAATGTTTTCCTGGCCCCGATTGAGGGACGCTGATCCTATTCTGAGATGTGAGATGGCTTCCACTGGAGAGGTAAATAGTTAATGACCCATGAGTGAGTACCTTTGTTAAATGTGATTGGAAATCTATGGCTCTATGACCTGAATATGGTCACGTGAGAAAAGTAGGAAGAGATGAGAGAAACGCAAACTTCACAAGTTTTTAGTTTCCCAGAGAACTCAAAGGTTTAGGAAGTCTGAATTAAAGGAAAGTCTTCTACCTTTTTTTTTTTTTGCCTTGTAACAGAGTTGACATTTTTACATTTTACAACATAGTTGAACCTGGAAATTGAATACATGTGCGATTAATTCATTTCCACATCACCACTGTGAGCAACAATCATATATTTCTCTAGACATCTGAGTATGCCCTGCGTCAATCTTTGAAAGGACCTCACATACTTCTGTGATAACAGTTCAACCTCTGGTTTGCTATGATTGATTCAACCTCTGGTTTGCTATGATTGAAGCAGATCAGTGCATCTTTGCCAGAAGTGTGTAGAATGACAGCATTAAACAGGTCACAACTACAGAACAACAATATAGCAATTAAAACTTTAGAAAAAAATGGGAACAACCTTTGCCAGTGTTAAGACAGGGCTACCTAGGGACAGAACCAGAATTAAGAATGGACAAGACTAGTTTTGGCTTTTTTCTACAATATTTAGACTATTTGCAATGAAGATGTGTTTATGCATTGCTCAAAAATAAAATATTAGACTGTTTGAAAAAAATGGTCATAGACATGAACAATGAAGACTGCAAATACATGAAAAATCCCAAGCCCATCTTTAGGATGATTCCCAGCTTCAACCTCTTGAGGCTGGTCTAAAAACTATAATGGAACTGGCCACTGGATGTCCCTCTTTTCATGTGTTGGAACTATGTCAAGGGAAGGTTTCTTTAAGAATGCAGAATGTGTTTTCTCATAGAGAGCTGTCAGATTCTAGAAACTTCTCTACATGTCAGTGTCAGGACATTTTATGAATCACCTAGCCCTTGACAGACGTACTCCACACAACCTTCAGATCCTCATCAGTGCACACTGGAGTGGCAATGCCAGACTGAGAGGCATTGTTTTTCCTTTTGGTATTAAGGAAAAACTCTAAATAAGAGAACATTTAATTGCACTGGATATGCGATATTTTATATGGTTGCTTGGTTACAAGCATGAGCTTTGATGAGAAGCCAAGTGAGACCAGGAAACAGGCAGTGAGGAATGAATGACTACGGGTTATAGTTGCGTTCTTAGAAAGTGGCTCTTGGTCCTTTTGCTGTTTCTTTGTATTCAGTTGGAAAACAAGCCTAGCTGTGAATTGGGGTACTACATTCTTCCCAGGTAAATAACGACTTTTTAAGATTCTTTCTGAGCCCAAGGTTCATGTGTTCAGCTGATCCAGAGCCAGCTCAGGGAGAGGTCTCTCAGTCTTCCATTGCTTCTCTAATGTGGCAAGTTTGTTTTCCTGGTTTATGTTGTCTGTGTTTCATACGATGATAATAATGTGATCATATTTGTTATCTCTTTTTCAAAAGTACAAAAAGAAAAAATTCTTCTAGTATTAAAGTCATATTTCTAAGTGTCAAGAATGATGTCTTAAATTCTGTTTCATAACTGAAATCAGAATAATAAATCTCAACAATGCTTCAAAGACACTCTTACAGCGTTTAAATGGATCATTATAGGGCTGCACAAGCACCCAGCTTCTTATCTTATTAAGGGGCATTTTATTTTATAGTGGTAAAGTGAGGATGTAATCCTGATATTTACAGGACTATTTGATTTTGTTTTTGCTTTTTGTTTTTTGTTTGTTTTTCAATGGCTAGGCAGAAATTTACCTCTTTTGGGCACCTGCACTTCTGTTCAGTCTGCAGGTTTACTTTCAGTAGATGTGAGACTCATTAACTTCCACTGACATTGCTCGAGTTGATTGGCCAGTATTTGACTGATTAAAATGTTCACTGTGGAATGAAAAGCAGGCGTGTACTTGTGGACAGTTGAAGGTTATAGTCATGAGAACTTTCCTTGTCCAGTAAGAGAGAGTCATTTGCTTAAAGAATGAATTCAGTCGTCAGCATTATTTACTATAATGGTGACTATGAATGTGTGCCAGATGATATGTGCAGAATTGACTCCCATCATGGTAAAATACAGCACTTGTCCTTTAGTTATGGCGGTCATTTGACTTGTAATTACAGTGTACAGCAGTCCCCTAGGGAAATCTCTATAGGTCCTACCAATTTGTGTTAGCTTGGCATCTTTGCTTTTCCCATCTTTACACATGGCTTGGATATCTAGGATGTGCTACAGGATATTTACATTCCATTTATAAAAGTGATAAAATAAAAAAAGAATAAACTCTTCTGAAATTTTCACGTACTTATTGCTTTTCTTGGGCATCCTTCTCTCAAGGTTTCTGAGATGATTTTAAACCAGTGAGTTACTAGTTTGTCATTTCTATCATTCCCCATCCTGAATTCATGCACTGGTGCATGGTAGCATGATGTATCCAGATATTTAAACATTGTCTCATTAATATTTGTAAATTCATCACATTACACACTAGAAGCTATGATTTGTCTCCAAATAACTTGCAGTACAGTCATCATGTTGTTCCACTGAGTGTTGTTTAATAGAGAAGGAATTGCTTATTCATTCATTATGCTTAATTAAAAACAAAAGATACATCTGTCCTGGCCAGCCATTTAATCCTTGGATTCGGATTGCTTGGTCTTTGGGAAATATTGATAAAATCTCAGGGAAGACTTTACCAGTATATTTCTCTCCATTAGTTTTAATTTTTTCCCTTCTCTTTTTTTTGGTAAGTATATTAAACTATTTTTCCATTCTATTATTTTATTTTATTTAATCCTACCAGGTGGCGTGCTTTGGTGAGGGTATTCATACAGCCTTCCTAAAGGCAATGCTGTCCACAGGGTTTAAGATACCTCAGAAAGGCATTCTGATTGGAATCCAGGTGAGTAGCGTGTGGCTGTGTGCATTCTCAGGTGGCACAGGGATAGTGGTTGGGGTGTTATTTATGGTATAGAAGAGAGGGGCTTTGTTACATTCCTTGGAAAATGATAACTTATGGAAATGGCCACCAGTTCTTCTATTTGCTTCCTTCACCTTCTCTCACTGCAGCAGAATATACAAAATAAACCAAGAAACAGAAAAAAGAAAAAAGTGAATGACTGTTTCTTTTGAAAGGGACTAGAAAATCAATGGCCCACTATGCCTTGATTTGGCCTTTTCTGTATATTTTTCTCATATTATTTATTTAGAATTTTCTACAATGTACTTTGTTCAAACGTATCCTTTAGCCCCTCTCTGTCCATCTCCACCCTTCCTTATTTACTCACCCAACTTTGTGTCCTGTGTCTTTAAAAACTCACTAAGTATAGTTTGTGCTTATCCATTAGAAGTATGGTCTTCACTTGAGGGTAGTCAACCCAGCAGGGAATACATTCTTCAAGCAAATTAATGCTATCTCTCCCAGTTAACAGTTACCAATAATTCCTTAGGTAGGGATGGGACTACATGAAGCAGGAAGAAAATCTTCTTCATGCTGGAATTGTGTTTGGCTTGAGTTTGCACAGGCCTTGTGCATCCTTTTTATGTATATAGGCCAAAGCAAGATGAGATGACTATACATGAATATTTTAACACAATAAAAAGAGCACTATTGGTTTATTGTTGCAACTCAGGTGTCAATAAATCTCAGGGTAAAATTTTGGACATAAGATGTCTGTATCTCCTTGAAGTAATATTTGCAACAGTGTATACATGTTTTTTTAATAATTTCTTGAAAAATAATTGTATATGCTTCTCAAGTGGTCATTCATTTTGACTTGAGATTAATAATTCTTATATTCTTTGAAAACAATGAGTGGTCATATATATCTCCCCTGCTATGACTTTAATAAGCTCAAACTCTGCATGGCTTCATAAAAATCAATAAAAAATATAATTAGAACAGAATCAGGTATTCTCAAGCCAGTGGGTGATTATTATAAGTGCTGCTTCATTAGGGTATCTTAATATTAGCAAATTAGACCCTAGAGACTGGACAGGTAGTCACTTTGGAGAAGTTTCTGGAAAGAGTAGCTTGGATTTAACTTTATGAAGGTGATAGAAGGGCGATGGTGAGGACTTAGAGCAGAGGCTAACAAGATGACTTGTTCCATGAGGTTTAATGGCAGTTTAGAGAGAAATCACATCATATGAGTGACTCATCACGTTATAAATGGGTATTAAGTACTATTAAGTCCCAACTAGGAGAATATTGGCCCAACTTCCAGTGATGGCTCAAAGTTTAATGTGAGACTTGGGGGCATTCAGAGGAGACCAAGCCCTTAGCCATCATCTTCTCAACTAATCAAAACACTGCTAACATTTTCAAATAGCAGTTTGAGGAGGCAGTGATGTATAAAATTGTGACTTGTTTGGTTCCAGTGCTGCAGGGAAATGTGCTGCAAAATTAATTTGTTCCTATGAAATATTTGTGGGACTTGGGCATCAGTGCACAGGATTTTGCTTTGTAGGGAAAAGGGGGACTTTATGGAGGGGGGAATATATATTCAAAGAATATATTCAAAGCAATGAGATTTTATTAATTAAAATTCTACCTTTGAGTGCATTATTTTTATAACAAACTTTCATCAGGTATGTGAGTTATCACAAAGAACATTCTGTTTGTATGTTAGTGACAAACATTAGGGATTTTAAAAATATTTTTAGCACAAGGTTAAATATAGTTTTAAAATTATTTAATAAGATTATGCTCATTGAAATATCTGCAACTGGGGAAAGTTGATCAGTAGAACTGTAAGACTCTAGAAATAGAAAGAATATAATTTTCTGACTTATTTTATTTGAGAGGCAAGGAACACCTGCCTTTCCCAACACTTGATGTTTATATAGTCTCTTCATTCCATTCATACTAATTTTAAAAAGTGCTTAGTCTGATAACTTACACTGAAAATATGACAGAATAGACTAGGCATAGAGTCAATAGCTTTAAGTCTTAGAGACACTATTTCAGATAGAAAAGGACCTAACCTACACTCATCTTTTTACCCAAACTCCACAGCAGCTTGGATCCAGTTGTCTGTGTCCCGTGTCTCAGGATACACTTTGAAAAGGCACTTCAACATGTTATCACTGGGTCAGAAGGATTCATCATAACTTTTTAAACAGATAATCAGAATTGAAAAGGACTTAACAGAAAACTAATATAGAAATGAAAGCAAGGGCTAGAAAGTGTGTCTGAAAATATGTGGTTGGGGAAGCTGATTATCCAGTGATGATAAAAGAGTTCACATTTGAATCTTGGCTTCTTAGGGTGGTCATCCACATGGTATGATGCCGTCATAGGCTTCACAGAATGCTGAAAGCTATGTCATTCTGAGAATTCCCTTCATTTTTGCCTTCCCAGAGCAGTGGAAAGGATGGATGTTCATCAACATCTGCCCCATTTGTAGTGAGGGTCTTCTTTTCCCATCTTCATACCCCCTGAGTTAAGAATGTGCTCTGAGTAGAAATATTTAATGAAGACACTTAAAATCATTCATTTGGTACAACAGCTTCCAAGAGAAAATAGAGGGGACAGAAACACTCAGAGCAGAGGACAAGTGACTCTAAGCTGAAAACTCTTCACTCAGTGTCACAGGCTGAAAACATTTAAAAATAAGAATTTATTATTAGCAGCTGTTTAATGTTTTGAAAGTACTGAGTGAGGTGTGTGTGTGTATGTGTGTGTGTGTGTGTGTGTGTGTGTTCTTCCCTGTATATGTGGCATTCTTGTTAAGTCTGTAGTTCGCTTTCCCGTTGGAATCCTTTACTCAGGCACTCTCTTTCTAGCCTTCCTATCTCTGATCTCAGGGTCAAAACACCCAGGAAGTTTGAAATATTTGTACCATAAATCTTGTGTACCTACGATTTAGGACAAAGGAAGAGACAGCATACAGATTTCAACAATTCATCTTTGTCAACTTAATTGCAGTGGGGGCTTTACCAAGAAGCTGTCCACATTCCAGGACATTTGTAATGTAAGAAACATAATATGGGTTTATGAGGCCACAGAATAACCCTTGATTCCCCTGCAGTCATTCCAGCCACCTTTCATCCTGTCATGATGCATTTTTAGTTGCTATGAGGAGGTAAGATGCTTTGTTTTGAGGTTTTCTAGAACACCCTTTAACAATGAGTGATTTGCTCTGGAGGAGTTGGAGAGCACTCTCTGTGTGTCCCCCTCTGATTGGGCTATTCAGAGATGCTGGTGAAGTGGCAAGGCAAGCACCAAGCTGACATCTGGGCTTCCGAATTGCTCAGAAACACAAAGCAAGCATTTATTTGAAAAGACCACTCTAAGTGACACGAATAACCTTTTATCTTCAAAGAGGCATCATTAGGAACAACCACACAGTTGTCAATCCAGGCAAGCCAGTAGCATCCACAGACATCACTTGGTGTTAAATTGGCTTTCTCTTCTGCAGTCGGAAGTTGGATTAGTGTGAAAATGATCATTGAAGAAAATAGATATTTATTCCACTTCTAAACGAACTTTTTCCTTATATACATTTCCAAGAACATAAACTACCTTGCCTCTTTCACCTCTAGCAAGGAATGGATTCTTATGTAGGTATTTTCAATCAGCTTTTAAATCTGAGGCTCCTCAGATACAAGCTGACAGTGGTAATTTCTTTTTGAAGAACGGCTGTTTTATGTGTCACAAGTGTTCAATATATGTTTGATAGAAGTTCATAATGCGTCTATGAAAGCCAACACCCCACACCAGAAGGCAGAGCGGTTCCCTGGCTGGGAACTGCCAATACTGTCATGTTGGATATTTATCTTTTTCACTTGGGGGACAACAGTGGAACTGCTCCATAATGAAGTTCTGCCTGGAATCTGCAGGTCTTCAAGGACTTACTGACTTATTTTATTTTAAAATGACAAAAGAAAGAGAAATTGCATTATGGTGTTCCTCCCTCTGTGGTTTTCTTAGTGACTTTGGTCAAGGTAAATGCACTTTGACCTCAGTTTGCAAAATGAGTGAAGGATAGCCCTGCAAGATGAGTGAAGGATAGCCCTCCCAGGTTCATTGGTTTACATTTCTAAACTGAAGTGTACCTCAGAATGACCTGGAGGGTTTGAATTCTATACAGGGATGCCGGTCTGATGCAATCTATATGGGCAGAGCCTAAAGTTCCCTACTTTGAATAAGTTCGGGTGATGCTGATGCTATTTGTTTGGTTCATCTGGGGAACCACCTTATTTGTGGCAGTTTATTTTAGAATCCTGAAGAAAAGTTGCTTATCACGTTGTTATTATCACCATGTCCTCAGTGACTTTGTGCTGTGGGGATGTTTAAGAGACTGAGAGTCATTAGTTAAGTGCATGGCTAATACACCAATTATCCAGGCATTAAATGAGACCTCTCATGTCATTTAGTACAAACCCAAGCCTGTTCTGTGTTTATCAGAAAGTCCAAATTTAATGTTCCTTATGGGAGGCACTTAATAATATGCAGAGACTCACTCTGTATGTTTCATATTGAGGAAACTTAAACTGTGAGGTTAATATAATGGATCATCTCCTTTAGCCCCTTGTTTCCCAAGGAAGATCTCATTTGGGTGTATTTAGTGTCCTGTTCTGCCTATTACATATGTTAAGGCATTGCTTCATATTGCATTAAATCATCCTAATGTCAGTTAGTAGGAATTATTCTGTTTTCTCTATTATATTTCACAATTTTATTTTTATGTAGAGTCATGAACTGATGGTCTCCAAACACATTTATTTCCTGAGTGGAGATAGGAAGCTACTATCTGGGGCACAGATACAATTTATGTTCTAGAAGGCTGTGCTTGCCTTCGTTCAGATTCATCCCGTTGCATTTATCTTTTCTATTTGCCAATGGTTTCCTCTCATAGAAATGCAGTTCTGGGATTGAGAGGGCCAGAATATAAAAAGATTTTATATTTGCACATAGTCTTTGGAGTCATTCCCTAGGATTTAGGCCTGTTCTCACAGAGCCTTTGTACGTAAACATAAGGCGATTTTACAGGTCAAGATGGAAATCGTTCAAGGATCCAGATATGTTCTTAATTACAATTCTTAGTTTGGGGACTAGAAATAGGATTGTGTCCATGTTTTTTTTTTTCAGTATGATTTCTAAATTGATCACAAGACATTTACAGAAACAACATTATATCATCAGTTAAACAAACCTTCTAAAGAAACATCAGCAAAATGATTTCATTGAAAGAACAGTGTTTTAAGTACATGTGATTTTAAATAGCTCAGATACTAAGACACTCATGATAATAAAGTTAAGGTCAGAATTTAATCATTGGGTAGGTCATCTTAAACATTGCCTTGAAAACACAAACTCTTTTTCTTTCAGTATTTCAAAGTTTCCTTTATTAATAAAATCATATGTGACTAACCAGTGAAAGCCCATGCAATAATTACATATGGAGATATTTTATAAGTCAATATTAATAAATTTATACTTCACTCCTCTGAGGTAATCACAGAACATAAAACAAAAAAGAAATGAAGAAAATAGGAAGTAGAATAAGGAGAATGTATAGAAATCATAAAGTAGAGGGAGGAAATTTGCCAGCAATATCAGTTCTACAGAGATTTCTCAAAAGACAAAAAGTATGAGTTGTGGGCACCCCTTAGCATTACAGTTGTATTTCTAAGTTTCAGAAAACATTATGAAATATAATATAGTATAGCCAGTAAATTTCTGTTTCTGGCGGTGCATAGAGAGGTGTAGAAAGTGATTCTTCAGGACAGAGGAACACAAAGCAAGCATTCTGTCTTCTTGAGTTGTAGGTTTTTAGTTCTGCTTTTATTTGGAATTCTTTATAGTTGTTTAACCAATTGAAATTTCCACAAATTACTTATTTTAATCAAATGAGAGTTATAAAATTTGAGGAAAGTAGTCTAATTTAAAATGCATTTAAGGTTAAATTTTTAGTAGTAGCTCACAATAAAGCTAATATTTTAATTTATTATTTTACTGGTAACTTTTGGTTATATGGCAACATCATGTTAGAAATTATTAGGAAAACATTAACACAAAGCCCCTATGCCAAAACTTCAACATGTTGATATCTAGAGAAAGAAACAATTGGAAATAATTCTAGTTTCCTGAAGTGATGAGAAGTTCCATATATGTAGCTACAACAATATTGCACAGGACAAAAGATGAAATTTTGAATAAGCCCATTTATTTCCATGGTTAAATTGAGATGCCAATTTGATTGGTTTTGAGAAGGTTCAGATAACTGGGGAAGAAAAATTTCCTAGTTTATCTATAAGGATGTTTGTAGAAAAAAAGATAGTATTTATATTTTAAATGAAACCAGGAATAAAGAATCCATAGTAAGGAAAAGCCACTATCATCAGTGTGGGTGGGGACCATACAATCTATTGGTGGCTGGCGATGATAAAGTAATGAACTGAGAGCTATCTCCACATTGCAGATAGTATGTCATCAGATTTCTTTCTTTCCATAGTAATGAAAAAAATTGCAATAATAAATCTCTTAGATGAACCTATATTTAAGTCTTGATTCTACTCTGAAAATACCTGAAGAATATATTCACTTATGTAAATGCATGTAAAATGTATAAGTGGAATAACTTAAGTTGGCTTCAGGGGACTGCTTTAGTTAAAGAAAACACAAACTCTTTTTTTTTATTAAATACTTTATTTTTTTCTTCAAGTTACATCTCAGCCACAAACCCTTCCCTATTCCCCCTTCCTGTCCCACCCTTCCACCCTCTTCCCCCCAAAAGCTTCCCCTTTCAGTCCAACAAGTGGTTCCTTCTCTAATAACAGTAAATACTATACAAAACAACAGAAATAAATGTGCCACATTTATGAGTGTTAAATGGCCCAGTATACCTTCCCAATGTCCAGTTCATACATATTTGGCCCCTGACTTTAACTTTCTACCATCTAACCATCTCCATGATTTTAAAGTTCTATAACTGACTTAGCTTTCATACTAACTTGCATCACTATTATAACCATCTTCTTAGATCTAGAACACCCTCTTGATTCATAAACAACTCAAAATTTAACTATGAGGGTCTAGCTGTCTATTCTTCAACCACCTCAGAGACCTGAGAGGGATAAATATATCTGATTATATAGGAAGTGCAGGGCCTGCAGCTTTCAATACTAAGAAATAACAAACCAGTGACTGCCTGGACAGTTCCCCTTTTCTTTCCACACATTCCAGCATCAGTCTTCAGCCTTTTGGTCCTGTTTCTCTGACAGACATTGATTGTAGAGCAGGAATTATGAAGGACTTACCTAACCTGTCTTGGCAGAGCTAGACTGTCGACTTCCCTGCTACCAAGTTTTGTCCTTTTTGGACAGCAGTCTGTCTGCAGTTGAAGCAAGGAGTTTTTTCATGCCAAGAGATAGGCTTGCCACTAATTCAACCATCTCACACTGGAGATTCTTCGATGCTTATCTTCTACTTGGAGTAGAATAGGGGGTGCTGTCAGGAGCTGATATGTCTCGATATCAAAAAAATCTTAATTTAAGATAACATCTTTGAATGCCATATTCTGCAGATCTCTTGGGGTTTTTGAAGATGCCCTATCCATCTCTTGTATTTAGATAAGCAAATGTTGCTTGTCTCTTAACAACTTGATTACTGAGTAGTTTAGAGAATATCTGTGATAGACTGTCATAGTAGCTAACAAAGTGACATGTTTGCATGACTAGGCGTTTGTTTTTCTTAACTATCCTAAACAGTTTTAGACGGTTGGTATCAAGATGCCAGAGCTTCACATTTTATTTTTAAGTATCTCTAGGTACGATACCATTAGGAAGCGTTACCTTTAATTTTGTATCAATATACAAAGATCTATTCACTTGTGGCTAAATATACTCTTAATTTTGTATCAATATACAAAGATCAATGCCTATGTAGCCCAATACAATCTTAATATTACATCCATATACAAGGGTCAATACCATTGTGGCCAACTATAATCTTAATTTTGTATCAATATACAAAGATCAATACCGATGTAGTCCAATACGATCTTATTTTTGCACAATAATCAATGGTCAATACCACTTTAGCCAAATATACTACTAATTTTGTATCAATATACAAAGGTATAAGGGCATATTCAATAATCTGTCCCTTCTTCTTGGTCCTTCCTGTGCTATGTCTATGTCTCATTTTTCTCAAGTCCATGCACTCCTACATAGGAGAGAAAGAAGGATACAGAAAAGGAAAAGTAGGAAGTCCCTGGGTCTGACCTCCAAAACCCATTAAACAGGACCATTTAACAGCTTGTAATCTCTTCCCCTAAATAACAGAGTATTCAGTTATCCTTCAAATAACCAAAAAAAGGGGGGAGGGCGGAGAAACACCCTCCCCACCCTCTGGGCATGGGACGTCGCTCTCTTAAAATGACTTCCTGCTGATTTGGGTTGTAATAAACCTGTTTGGGGCCTGAACCAAACTGGAAAAAATGGTTAAAAATGTTAGTACAATCCTATTATGTTCAGTCCTTCTGTTCTCAGCTGTTTAGATGTCCTAAGGAGTTTGTAGGCCGAAGCTGATCTTGCAGGCTTTACTGAGGTTCTGGCTGGGGCATTGTGTAGAGCTTAACGGTCTTAGCGATATTGAATTGTTGTGGTTGTAGGCTTTTGATGAAGACAGCTATTGAGGGAGTCTGTCAGGCTGAATCAACTGGGTCACTCGTCTTCTTTGGTGTCTGATTCTGTTTTCTGCTGAGGTTTCCGTTGTCCAGTTGTCCCTGGGTTCCTTGAATGGATGCTTTGATTCTCCTGGAAAGATAAGAACAGAGCCCTGCCCTAATCCTAACTCTGGGACTATTACCCCCTGTTTTTTGGGGGGGCTAGGTAATATTTCTCCTGAAGGAAATTTGGTTTTTTGACAATATATAAAGTGTTATCTTTCAATCTGGGTTAAAGAAGAAATTCTTTTGTTATTTTGGAGCTAAACCAGCTTTAGTGTATATATTTTGAGATCTCAAAGGACAATTTGTTTGTATTGAGTAGGCCTTTTGTAAGTAGCTTTTAAACTTAGGTCTTTCCAAATCCTATGTGTGTGTCTCTGCATTCTAATTATTGGGATCAGAGACCTGTGGTTCCATCTGAAGGGATTAAAGATGTGTTCCACCACTCCTGGATCGAAGTTTTTCTCTATTTAGAGTTTGTTTTGTATCAGGCTGACCTTGAGCTCTGAGATCTGCCTGTTTCTGTCTCTAGTGTGTTGGAATTAACGGTGTACTCTTCTTGAATGATGGGATTAAGGGTGTGCACCCTCACCACCCTGTTCCGTGTAACTCTAGAATTTATAAGACAACTAACTCTATGGTGCTCCTCCCGTCTCTGCTGAAGATAAAGGCATGGGTTAACACCACAATTCTCATGTATTTTACCTTAGCTCTACGTTTTTTTTGACACTTGGAGGTTTATAAAACGAGGTTGAATGGCTGTATCCTTTATTTTATTTACAGTGTTTTAGCATTGTTACCTGCTTTTTTTTTTTAATTAATAAATTTATTTGTTTGTTGCTTCAGGTTACATCCTTATCATATTGTCCTCTTTCCCCACTTCCTAGCCCCACCCTCTCATGCTCTACCCCCTGACCCTTCCGTCTTGTTCCTCTGGGGTGGAGTGTCCCTGCATAACAATCTCTCACCATAGATCAGGAGTCATATGAGGGCCAAGAGCCTCTTCAATCACCGGGGGCCTATGAGGCAGTACTGGCAGTGAAAGGTGTCTCCTTGCTACTGGGGGAATACTAAAAAAAGACCAACAAACACACAAACCCACAAAAACAAAGAATTACAACAAAAAAGAGAGGAAAAAGAAAAGGGACAAGGAAAAAGAATAAGAAAAAAAGGAAAAGGAAAAAGAAAAAGAAAAAAAAAAGTTTATGTCCATGTTCCTTTTGGTGTGTTGGTTGTAGTACAGATATCCTGTACGATATAGTTAAAATCCTACTATAAGTGAATAGATGCCATGTGCATCCTTCTGAGACTGGGTTAGCTCACTCAGGATGAGCTTCTCTAGATCCATCCATTTGGTTGCAAATTGCATGATTTCATTGTTTCTGATAGCTGAGTAATATTCCATTGTATAGATGTACCACAGTTTTTAATCCATTCTTCAGTTGAGGGACATCTGGGTTGTTTCCAATTTCTAGCTATTACAAATAAGGCTGCTATGAACATAGATGAGGAGACTTCCCTATGTCTTCATGAGGGGTCCTTTGGGTGTATACCCAGAAGTGGTATGGCTGGGTCCTGAGGCAAGGTTATTCCAAGATTTCTAAGATATCTACAGACAGACCTCCATAGTGGTTGCACAAGCCTTCACTCCCACCAGCAATGGAGTAGGGTTCCCCTTTCTCCACACCCTCGCCAGCATGTGCTGTCATTTGAGCTCTTTATCTTAGCCTTTCTGACAGGTGTTAGATGGAATCTCAGGGTCATCTTGAGTTGCATTTCTCTGATGATTAAGGATGTTGAGCATTTCTTCAGTTGTCTCTCGGCCATTAGGGATTCCTCCTTTGTGAATTCTCTATTTAGCTCCGTCTCCCATTTTTTGATTGGATTATTTGTTTTTTTGGCATTTAGTGTCTTGAGTTCTTTTTAGATTTTAGATAATAGCCCTCTATCAGATGTGGTGTTGGTGAAGATTTTCTCCCAGTCTGTTGGTTGCCGTTTTGTTCGAATGACAGTGTCTTTGGCCTTACAGAAGCTTTTCAGTTTCATGAGGTCCCATTTATTGATTGTTGATCTCAGGTCCTGAGCTGTTGGTGTTCTGTTCAGGAAGTTGTCACCTGTGCCAATGAGTTCGAGGGTTTCTCCTACTTTTTCTTCTAGTATATTTAGTGTGGCTGGCCTTATGTTAAGGTCTTTGATCCACTTGGATTTAAGTTTTGTACAAGGTGATAGGTATGGGTCTAATTTCATTCTTTTGCAAGTGGACATCCAGTTGGACCAGCACCATTTGTTGAAGATGCTGTCCTTCTTCCATTGTGCGGTTTTGGCTTCTTTGTCAAAGATTAGTTGGCCATAGGTGTGTAGGTCCATGTTTGGGTCTTCAATTCGATTCCATTGATTCACTGGTCTGTCTCTATACCAGTACTATGCTGTTTTTATTACTATTGCTCTGTAATACAGCTTGAAATCTGGGATGGTGATACCTCCAGATGCTTTTTTATTGTACAGGATTGATTTAGCTATTCTGGGCTTTTTGTTGTTCCATATGAAGTTGAGAATAGCTTTTTCTAGGTTTATAAAGAATTGTGTTGGTATTTTGATAGGAATTGCATTGAATCTATTTATTGCTTTTGGTAGGATAGCCATTTTTATTATGTTGATCTTACCTATCCATGAGCATGGGAGATCTTTCCATCTTCTAAAGGCCTCTTCCATTTCTTTCTTCAGGGGCTTGAAATTCTTGTTGTATAGGTCCTTTACTTGCTTGGTTAGAGCTACCCCCAGGTATTTTATATTGTTTGTGGCTATTGTGAAGGGGGTTGTTTCCCTTATTTCTTTCTCGGTATATTTGTTTGTTGTATAAAGAAGGGCTTCTGATTTTTTTGAGTTAATTTTGTATCCAGCCACCTTGCTGAAGTTGTTTATCAGCTGTAAGAGTTCTTTGGTGGAGTTTTTGGGGTCACTTATGTATACTAACATATCATCTGTGAATAGGGATAATTTGACTTCTTCATTTCCAATGTTTATCCCTTTGATCTCCTTTAGTTGTCTTATTGCTCTAGCAAGGACTTCAAGTACTATATTGAAGAGATATGGTGAAAATGGACATCCTTGTCTTGTCCCTGAGTTTAGAGGAAATGCTTCAAGCTTCTCTCCATTTAATTTGATGTTGGCCACTGGCTTGCTGTATATTGCCTTTATTATTTCTAGGTATGGTCCTTGTATGCCCGTTCTCTCCAGAACTTTTAGCATGAAGGGGTGTTGGATTTTGTCAAATGCTTTTTCTGCATCTAGCGAGATTATCATGTGGGTTTTTCCTTTCATCTTGTTTATATGGTGAATTATATTGATAGACTTTTGTATATTGAACCATCCCTGCATTCCTGGGATGAAGCCTACTTGATCATGATGTATGATACTTTTGATGTGTTCTTGAATTCGGTTTGCTAGTATTTTATTAAGTATTTTTGCATCTATGTTCATGAGGGAGATTGGTCTGAAGTTCTCTTTCTTTGTTGGGTCTTTGTGTGGTTTAGAAATCAGAATGACAGTGGCCTCATAGAATGAGTTTGGCAGTGTTCTTTCTGTTTCTATGTGGTGGAAGAGTTTGAAGAGTAATGGTGTTAGTTCCTCTTTGAAGGTCCGGTAGAATTCTGTGCTAAAGCCATCTGGCCCTGGGCTTTTTTTGGTTGGGAGATTATTAATGACTGTTTCTATTTCCTTAGAGGTTATTGGGCTGTTTTAGCTGTTAATCTGATTTTAATTTAGTTTTGTAGGTGGAATTTATCGAGGAAATTGTCCATTTTGCTTAGGTTTTCAAATTTCGTGGAATATAGATTTTTAAAATAAAACCCGAATATTTTCTGGATCTCCTCAATGTCTGTTGTTATTTCTCCCTTTTCATTTCTGATTTTGTTGATTTGGGTTCTTTCCCTTTGCCTTTTAGTTAATTTGGCTAGGGGTCTGTCTATTTTGTTGATTTTCTCGAAGAACCAACTCTTGGTTTCATTGATTCTTTGTATAGTTCTTTTTGATTCTAAGTGAAAACACAGACTCTTAAACATAGGGAATTTTAGAAGTGGGAAACACCCAGTGGCAATGGACAGGAATCTAGAGAAATCAGATACAGCTGGGGTCCTAGGAAGGCTACAACAAGAGACTGACAGAAACTGTCTTGAAAATTGTCTGAACTATTAGGAAAACCCATGTGGAAATGGGCGTGCATGGTTGGAAAGGTGGTTTGGGTTATAACAAATGGTTGAGGAACCCAGGATTGAATACTAGGTTACAGGGACAGGAAACTCGTCTCTGGGAAGCTGGAAAAAAATAATTTTCTTAATGTTAATGATACTAACCAATATTTCTTGAGAATTGTTTATTAGCCCAGAAAATGCTCATCTGGAGTACTAACACCCTGTAGTGATTGCTAATACATTTTCCTGCTGATCAATCACAATGACCCAGCACCACAAGTATTATTACCACTGTACTGAAGGGATTTGGAGACTTCTGCAGAGAAAAGATAAACATACCACCTAGGGAAACACAAATTAGTGAGCTGTGGAGTATCAAGAGATAGAAGCATTACCATCAGTCTTTTAGAAGTGAAGAAGTGAGGCCAAGGATGTTAACTTTTCTGGGCATACACTCCAAGTGAGTGGTAAAATGAAAGAACTTGAAACAGAACTTAATGCTTTAGGGAATTTTAGCACATGAACTTCTAGGACAATGAGTGAGTTATTGAAAACAGGGTAAAATTGGAACTCGCCAGTGAGAACGGGTTGTTTGGAATAGCGAACCCCAGGCACCAATAAGGCTGACTTGGTGTTCATGTCTCAACCCAGTGTCTCCCTAACTAAGCAAAGAAACTATTCACAAAGAAACTGTGTGGATCTAAACAAGGATGGTGAGGACTCAATGTAAATGAAAGGGCTTAGAGGTAGGTGGAAGGCAGAGAACAAGATAACATAAATGGAATTTCATCTACATTAGAGAATAACTTTTACCAAGCAAAAAGCAAACTATGGGACTTTCTTTTATAATGGTGGGAGGGATGTCAAATAGAATTTGTCTAACAAAGACAATGCGTACCTAGAAAGTGAATTCTGCTTATTTCTTTTCCAGCAATCATTCCGTCCACGATTCCTTGGTGTGGCTGAGCAGTTACACAATGAAGGTTTCAAGGTATACTCTCTTCTTTTTCTTCTTCTTCTCCTTCTTCTCCTTCTTCTTCTTCTTCTTCTTCTTCTTCTTCTTCTTCTTCTTCTTCTTCTTCTTCTT
>CAJQZJ010014103.1:2009514-2026298 GCA_907164525.1 Lophiomys imhausi | reverse complement strand
TTCTTCTTCTTCTTCTTCTTCTTCTTCTTCTTCTTCTTCTTCTTCTTTTTTAAGTAGCATACTTTCAGCATTGAAATTTGTTCATGAAATAAAATACTGCGCAAACAGGAAACCTGACTTTTCAATTTGGAAAGTTTAGCTAACTGGATCATTTCAAAACTTTCAGAGAGAGTTATTGGTAGTTAATGATTGTTGGGGGAGGAGAGTGTCATTTTCTTCAGTGGTGTAACCGTTAGTAAGTTGTCCTGTCTATAGTAAATAATCTTACTCTCACCTTACACCAAGAAAATCTAATTAAATTCAGTGGATTACACACGAAAGAAGACATGAAAATAGGAGAGAAGTTGTTGAGAAGAAAGACTCTAGTGGGAGAGAGGATGATCAGAGAGAGGGGGGGTGAAAACAGCTAAAATTGGCTATATAAACCATTGAAACCATCAAACAATAAAAGTTAAAAAATAAACTTTATGTAGACTAAAATAATTGGAAAGACGAAGTTTAACAAAATGACTACAACTCAATAGTAGTTGTCAGCTTAAAATCTTGGAAACTTTAGATGAAGCATAATTAGGACTCTCATTAGTGTATTTCTGAATCTTTTCCTTTCCTTGATTCTGTGTGAGGTCATAGTTTCCAGCTGTTACAGTTACAGGCAAAGTGCCTTTGGAGTAAATTGTTCTGCACACAGCCTCTTTCAGTAAAGCAAAGTTATTCCCACAGCTCAGATTGGGCCTGCGATCATGGATTTTGTTGACCTCATAAAAATACTTTCTAAGCTATGACTAATTCTTTTACAAATGCAGTTACAACAGGGACTCTTAAATGTTTCCTCACTGAAAGGATTTAAAAAATATTTAAAGTGTCTGTGCCCCAGATTCTGAGTTCAAGTGTCCGCTGTTGGCACATACTTCTTTATGTTTCTCTCTCTTCACTGTGTTTCCTACACTCCTTCATTAACAAAGACTCCATCTTTATAGTAACTGAGTTCTCTCTTTTACATGCAGCTTTTTGCTACAGAAGCTACATCAGACTGGCTCAATGCCAACAATGTCCCTGCCACCCCGGTGGCATGGCCATCTCAGGAAGGACAGAATCCCAGCCTCTCTTCCATCAGAAAGTAAGAACTGAGTAGCCTGTTTTCTGAGTTGTGAAAACAAAAACTAGAGGAAAAGCAGAAGACAAGTGGTGGAAGCTAATACAGTATAAAGGTCTCACTTCACTTGCTTTCAAATCTTCTCGAAAATGTGTTTGGTTAAGCAATTTGCAAATGAACACATTCATGGGTAATAGCTTTGTCCTTATAAAAAGTGTTATTCCTATTTGTGCATCTGTACACGTGTTAGAAAGCACCTCTCAGATCTGTCTCATAAGAATGCTTATCGGATACCAGTAAAACTTTGAAGAATTCGATGCAGTATATTATATCATATACACATAAAGTATGCATGTACAGTTTAGTGTGGTTTATCATCTACATTTCACTGAGGTATCAATGGATCAGTCAATTCTTTGAGCACTTGCTACATGAAGAAAACTGGAATAAGCATTCTGATGATGCTATTAACTACATGATTGTTCCATAGGCCACATCATCCCCTGATTTTGTATGATACACTGTGTGAAGATTCAGGAACAGCAGGGCATCTGTTTTTACAAAGCTACGTGGGATGAGGGCCCGGTAGACACTTCTATGTTGCCCCTAGGTGTGACAGTTATCTAATAACTACAATGTACCAAATTCTACGCCATATGCTATTGATTAAAGGCTGTTAAGAAATCATTATAAAATAAATGAAAGAATGGCATCATGTACAAACCTTTGAAACCTTCCCGTGATGCTGAGAGTCCCTTTCTTAGGGTTTTGTAGCTTGAAAACCAGCTCTGCTCCATGCTTTTGGCATTTGAAACGTCTCTTACTGTATGTTCAGTCAATCCAACAACAGAATGTGATACAGGTTAGCTCACAACCAGGTATTCCGGTACTTTCTCCTGCTAGGCAGGAGAAGGCAGGCAGAGAGATAGATGTAGAGTGTGAGGAGGATCCTGGAGGTGGAAGGGCTTTCAAGGTTGAATGGATTGCTTCTTTGTAAAATCAAAGTGGTTATATATTATATTGTCGATTATTGTTATATTGGATAGTATTTTCCAGAGAGAACAAGTTTTGCATCCTGTTAGACATTTTTGACAGAGTTCCTTTAAAAATAAAATAAAAATCATAAACTCCCCAGTGAGTGCACCTTGAACATCTATGTAGAAGTAGAAAAGAGCAGGTGGTGGTGAGCTCATTGCGGCACTGGTTTAAATGGCAGAAAGGTTTGTGTTAGTAGTTTTGAAGCTAATTATGAAATCGGTGCTGTCAACTGTAGGCGTTTATTTATTTCTTCTTTTAGGTTGATAAGAGATGGAAGCATTGACCTGGTGATTAACCTCCCCAATAACAACACCAAATTTGTCCACGATAATTATGTAATTCGGAGGACAGCTGTAGACAGTGGAATTGCTCTCCTCACCAATTTCCAGGTGTGTTCCCTCCTTCAAATATAAGCCAAGTGTAGGTTTTACTTCTGGGTCTCCCTTCAAGAGTGTTACAACTCCCTGCATATCTCTCTCTGTCTCTCTGTCTCTGTCTCTCTCTGTCTCTGTCTCTCTCTCTCTGTCTCTCCCTGTCTCTCTCTCTGTCTCTGTCTCTCTCTCTGTCTCTCCCTGTTTCTCTCTCTGTCTCTCTGTCTCTGTCTCTGTCTCTGTCTCTCTCTCTTTCTCCATGCTTTCAGAGCAAAGAGAGATTTTTAACAGAATCTAAAACAATGGTGTTAATATGTTAGATCATGGCCTCACTTGAAGAGCCGGGGATTAAGCAATTGAGGTAACCAAAAGCCAGGAGTGGGAGTGGTTATTTTCTAACCCATTCAATTACCCTGTGAGTACAAAGATACTGTATAGTATGGGATGAAGATTTGGAATGCTGTCTTCTTGTCTCCGAGCAAAAGCCACTGCACGGAAGCAATGGCTTATTGATCAAAGGTGCCGAGGTAATACTTGTGGTTGTCCACATCACACACAAAAAGATTGTGTGGAGCACAGGCAATTTTATTCTGATACGAGCCACCAGAGTTATTAGAGAAAGAACCACATATCTGAGATTCACTAATGATTCTGTGCACCATTTATTTTTTCCTAAGTTAGTTTTTAATCCTTACTGAGGGTGGGGTAGGTTTATTCACTGTGAAGTCTGAACTCTGTGACAAAACCAAAACAAAAACCATCACATCTTTCATTTCATACCCCTTTGAAAATTGGGAGCAAAACCTGTGACTTTTCACTCCTGCTTCAGCCTGCATTCCCTTTCATCTCTCAGAGGTTGCTGACATTCTTGGGCATTTTCTTTCAGGTGACCAAACTTTTTGCTGAAGCTGTGCAGAAATCTCGCACTGTGGACTCCAAGAGTCTGTTCCACTACAGGCAGTACAGTGCTGGGAAGGCAGCGTAGAGCAACAAGCACCCAGGGAACTCATCCTTGAGCCAGCATGAGCTGCTCTGCACCAAAGTGACTAGTCCCAGCCCATCTCCAGAAATGGAGGTTGTTGTAAAATGTTATTTTGGGTTCCTCTGATCTTAATAGTATGTATCTTTAACCATTAAATTGTTGTAAGTCACTGTTTCAGAACCACTGAGTCCTTGCCAAATCACTTGTTCTTCACAAGGAATTCAACCATGCATGCCTTATTTTTTTTGTGGACTGACTTTAACGTTTCATGGTGCTGGCTAATAATGTTCAAAGTTGAAGAAGTTTCTGTTTTATCTCCTGAACTCTATTCTCTAAACATGCTCTTTAAAAAAAGAAATAGTTAATATCTGCCACATCCAGAGCCCCCAACAGGGCTGATTACCATGAAATTTTGTTAAAATGAAATATAGATTTAACTTATGGACCCTATCATGATGTTCGTGTAGTGTTCCATTTTGGACAATGATTCTCACTTTTTCAGCCAATCTAGAGATATCATTTCTTCTTCCCATGATACACAATGTGAAGTTGACCTTCTTTGGTGGATACTTGCTTGAGGTATTGGAGGATGTCAGCAAATGACAGAGAACACAGAGATGGTTATATTCTTAATGTTCTTGTTGGATTTTCATATAGGCCAAGTGAAATGTCCAGACTCATGACATTCATACTCTGCTCAAATTTTGGAAAACTTTGGAAGTAGCTGTTCCTTTTGTACAATGGATCTGAGTACAACCCTGCATTCTGCATTCCACACATATTAAACATAGGACCCCCATTCCTTCTCATACAAGAATATTGTTTTCTTTCAAGGTAGCCTTTATTGCTTGTAAGTGTTTTGGTTATTACAGTGCTTTAATTGTGAGCTTTTGAATAAAATACTATTAAGTGAAAATGCAGTTGAATTTTTTTTATTTAACAAGATAAAATATGATAAGATAAAACAAAAACTAACCATTTGAAGTTGGACAAGGAAAACCAACAGAAGGAAAAGAGCCCCAAAAGAAGGCACAAGAATCAGAGACCCATTTGATCACACTTTCATTTGGGAATGCAATGAAAATACTAAACTAAAGCACAAAGGACTTGGTGCAGACCTGTGCAGACCTGAGCTTGCTGCTTTAGTCTCTGTGAGTTCATATGAGCTCTGCTCAACTGATTTAGAAGGCCTTGTTTTCCTGGTGTCCACTATTCCCTCTGGCTCTCACACTTTTTCCACCTCCTCTTCTGTGGGGATCTCTGTGCCCTGGAGGAGAGATTTAATGGAGACATCTCATTTAGAGCTGTGTATTCCTATTCCAAAGTTTCTCTCTATGTATAATGCCTGGCTGTGGGTCTCTATATTGGTTCCCATTTGTTTCAGGAGAAAGCTTCTCTGATGACGGCTGAGCAAGGGACTGAACTATGAGTATAGCAGAATATCATTAGGAAGCATTTTATTGCTAGGTTTTTTTTGGGGGGGGGGCAGTAGTATTTGGGTTTACCCTAGGTTTCTGGGCTATACAGTTTCAGCCTTGGTCGCCCAACCAGTATCAGGTAAGGGTTCCATCTCATGGAGTGAGCCTTAAGTCAAATCAGATATTGGTTGGCTACTCCAACAAGCTTTGTGCCGCCATTGCCACTGATCTCCATGGTGGCTGTACAAGTTTGCACCACCGGCAATGCATGAGCATTCCCTTCATTCTACATCCTCGCCCATATGAGCTGTCACTTGTGTTACTGATCTTAGCCATTCGGACAGGTGTAAGATGGAATCTCAGAGTCATTTTGATTTGCATTTGCTGGTAGCTAAGGATGTTGAGCATTTTCTTTCTTTCTTTCTTTCTTTCTTTCTTTCTTTCTTTCTTTCTTTCTCTCTTTCTTTCTTTCTTTTTTAAATTTTCTCATTTTTCATTCCAATCACAGTCCCCTCCTTATTCTTCTCTGGGTCCCACCCTCTGGCTCCCTTCCCACATTTCCTCTCCCCTTCTCCTCAGAAAAGGGAAGCCCTTTCCCTCCCCCCTTACCATCCCACCCCCAGAATATTAAGTTGCATAGGTCTGAGAGCTTCCTCTTCCATTGAAGCCAGGCACCATAGCCCCATTGAGGGGAAATGATTAAGCAAACAGGCATCATAGCCCTTGCCAGAGAGAACCCCTGCTCCACTTGCTAGGGGCCAACCTGCCCATATGTGTAGCGGGTCTAGGTCTAGTTCATGCATGCCCTTTGATTGGTGGTTCAGTCTCTGTGAGCCCCCATGACCTAGGTTAGTTGCCTCTGGTGGTCTTCTTGTGGAGTTCTTGTGTCCTCTAGGTCTTTCTATCCTTCCCTCCATTCTTCCACAAGATACCCCGCATTCTGCCAAATGTTTGGCAGTGAGTCTTTAAGCATTTCTTGGCCATTTGAATTTAAAAAGACTTATAGTCCCTATTGAAATAGAAGCAGTCATTGAAAGTCTCCCACAAAAGAGAGAGAGAGAGGAAGAAAGAAAGAAAGAAAGAAAGAAAGAAAGAAAGAAAGAAAGAAAGAAGGAAAGAAAGAAAGGAAAAGAAAAGAAAAGATAAAAAGCCCAGGGCCAGATGGTTTTAGCACAGAATTCTACCAGACTTTCAAAGGAATGTTAATGCTACCACTCCTCAAATTATTTTACAAAATGGACACACAGGAACATTCCCCTATTTATTTTATGAGACCACCGTTATCCTGATACCCAAACCGCATAACTACTCAACAAAGAAAGAGAATTATAGATCAATTTTCCTTATGAACAAAGATGTAAAAATACTCAATAAAATATTTGCAAACCAAATCCAAGAACATATCAAAATGATTATCAACCATGATCAAATAGGATTCATCCCAGAGATGCAGACATGGTTCAGTACATGAAAATCAGTAAACATAATCTACCATATAAACCAAGTGAAAGAAAAACCACTTGAGTATTTATTAGATGCAGAAAAGGACTTTGACAAAATCCAACACCCCTTCATGATAAAAATTCCTGGAGAGATTAGGAACACAAGGGACATACCTAAATATAATAAAAGTAGTTTTTAAAAAGTAGTTGAATTCTTACTCTTATTTGTTATCCTTGACATCTATTTCTATGACAAAAAGGGTCTAGGGCCAGGAAACTATTGTTTTTTTTTTGCATAACTTCTTATAGGTTACAAACATATTATAACTAAAATAATCATCACTCCTTTTTACTATCCATGTCTTGCTTTAAGTATCAATATGAAATTTATAGTATGATATGTGGTTATAGATGTACATTTGTTTTGGACCTTTACAAATGTAGGCCTATAATCTGGTATTAAATATTGACACAAATGCCAGGTGTGGTGGTGCATGCTTTAAATTCCAGCACTTGGGAGGTAGAGGCAGGTGAATCTCTGTGAGTTTGAGGCCAGCCTGGTCTACAAAGCCAGTCCAGGACAGCTAGACCTGTTACACAGAGAAAACCTGTCTTGAAAAACTAAATATATATATGTATGTATATATATATATGTATGTATATATATATATATGTATATATATATATATAAAGAGAGAGAGAGAGAAAGATAGTTAGAGAGAGAGAGAGACACAAATTTATAATGAGTCCCTAGAGTGTTTGGTAGAACACAGAGCCTCACGATAACAGATTCTCTACCATTGAACTATATCCCAAGCCCTATGATAAGCTTCAAAAATGTCTTGTACTTCACAAAGAACAGTAACTGAATACAGAGGCCGATCAACATCTGATGAAAACAATACAATGGCCACAGTGGCCTTTAAACACACTCTTACAACCTGAACTACAGCCTTTGTGAAGGCCCTGAGATAAGGACACCATGATCAATTTCTATTTTTTTCTTTCATTCTAGAGACAGTTGATTGCTGTTTTGTACAGACCTACAGAAAACCATTTCAGATTTGTCTTCTCTTGTCCCTGTAACTGTGGATGAGGCCTTCATCCTTTATTTCTGTGATCTTGTAACTCTAAAACCCCAACAATTCATTCATTTGCTTTAAAATATTTAAAGAGGTTCCAGAATATTTTGTGTAGGGTGCTTACTATTCTGTACCTACATATTCTAGTACTATCTTATTAGTAAATTACTTGTTTCATTCTTCTACATGTCGACATCCAGCTGGACCGGCACCATTTGCTGAAGATGCTGTCCTTCTCCCATTGTACGTTTTTGGCTTCTTTGTCAAAAACTAAGTGACCATAGGTATGTGGGTTCATTTCTGGGCCTTCAATTCGATTCCATTGATCTGCTGGCCTGTTTCTATATCAAAACCATGCTGTTTTTATTACTATTGCTCTGTAGTACAGCTTGAAATCTGGGATGGTAATGCCTCCAGATGTTTTTTTTTTTTTTTTTTTTTTTTGTACAGGATTGATTCAGCTATTCTGTTTTTTTTTTTTTTGTTATTCCATATGAAGTTGAGAATAGCTTTTTTCCAGGTCTATAAAGAATTGTGGTCGTATGTTGATAGGAATTGAATTGAATCTGTATATTGCTTTTGACAGGATGGCCATTTTTATTATGTTGATCCTACCTATCCATGAGCATGGGAGATCTTTCCATCTTCTGATGGCCTCTTCAATTTCTTTCTTCAAGGACTTGAAGTTCTTGTCATACAGGTCTTTCAATTGCTTGGTTTGAGTTACCCCCAGGTGTTTTATATTGTTTGTGGCTATTGTGAAGGGTGTTATTTCTCTAATTTCTTTCTCAGCCCATTTATTTTTTGTATAAAGAAGGCTTCTGAATTTTTTGAATTAATTTTGTATCCAGCCACCTTACTGAAGGTGTTTATCAGCTGCAAGAGTTCTCTGGTGGAATTTTTGGGGTCGCTTATGTATACTATCATATCATCTGCAAATAGGGATAATTTGATTTCTTCGTTTCCAACTTGTATCCCCTTGATCTCCTTTAGCTGTCTTATTGCTCTAGCAAGAACGTCAACTACTATGTTGAAGAGATATGGTGAAAATGGACATCTTTGTCTTGTCCTTGACTTTAAGGGAATGTAAAAGAATGAAATTAGGTCCATACTTATCATCTTGTACAAAACTTAAGTCCAAGTGGATCAAAGACCTTAACACAAGGCTGGACGCACTAAATCTATTAAAAGAGAAAGTAGGGAAAACCCTTGAACTCATCAGCACAGGTGACAACTTTCTGAACAGAACACCAACAGCTCAGGATCTAAGACCAAGGATCAATTAATGGGACCTCATGAAACTGAAAAGCTTCTGTAAGGCAAAAGACACTATCATTCGAACAAAATGGCAACCTACAGATTGGGAAAAAACTTCACCAACTCCACATCTGACAGAGGGCTAAATCCAAAATTATTATTTTTTAGATTATTTGAGTTCCAAAGAACTCAAGAAATTAAATGCCAAGAAACCAAATAATCCAATCAAAAAATGGGGAACAGAGCTAAACAGAGAATTCACAAAGGAGGAATCCCTAATGGCTGAGAGACACTTGAAGAAATGCTCAGCATCCTTAATCATCAGAGAAATGCAACTCAAGACAACTCTGAGATTCCATCTCACACCTGGCAGAATGGCTAAGATCAAAAGATCAAATGACAGCACATTCTGGCGAGGCTGGTGGGAGTGCAAGCTTGTACAACCACTATGGAAATCAGTCTGGCGATACCTTAGAAAACTTGTAATAGCTTTACCTCAGGACCGAGCCATACCACTTCTGGGTATACATCCAAATGACTCCTCACCGAATCACAAGGAAGTTTCCTCATCTGTGTTCATAGCAGCCTTATTTGTAATAGTTAGAAACTGGAAATAACTCAGATGTCCCTCAACCAAGGAATGGATTTAAAAACTGTGGTACATCTACACAACGGAATACTACTCAGCTATCAGAAACAATGAAATCATGCAATTTGCACCCAAATGGATGGAACTAGAGAAGGTCATCCTGAGTGAGCTAACCCAGACTCAGAAGGATGCACATAGCATCTATTCACTTATAATCAGATTTTAGCTATATAGTATAGGATATCTATACTACAACCAATGCACCAAAGGGAACAGGAACATCGACTTTTTTCCTGTCAATGAGACACTTTGCCCTAGTGGTGCTGCCTAGTAGGCCCCCAGTGTATGAGGAGGCTCTTGGCCCTCATACAACTGGTGAACTGGGGTGGGGGACTGTTATGTAGGGACACTCCACTCCAGAGAAGTGGGATGGAAGGGATAGGGGATAGAGGGTGGGAGAGTGGGACTGGGAGGGGCAGAAAGAGGACATTGTGATGGAGATGTAACCTGAGGTAATAAATAAATATTTAAAAAGTAAACTACTTGTAATCAGTTTCAAACTCACCACTATAATCACAAATTCCTATTATTTCTAAGGTAGTTCTAAATATTTCACAAGAATTAACTCACTGATTCTCACAATAGCTCTGTGAGTAATCCTATAGTCACTAGACATACAAGACACAAGTGACATGCTCACGTTACCTAAATAATCATATCATGGTAAGAATATATATATGCTGTTTCTCACAGAAAATCAAATATTTGCCTGCAGTGATCAGGAATAGATATGTGAAGGTGTGGCTTCAAGTATTACCTTGAAGTATAAAGCTTTTCCATTTTCCATTAATTTGGAGGCAGTTGAAAAAACAGAGTAAAATAAGAAAATAACAACAGTCACCCAAATTTTGAATATGTTCTGTTTTGGGGGCAGACCATACTCACCTTCTCCGTGGTGCAGAAAATGACATTACATTATTATTTTTTGTTGTCTTTCTGTTTTCCAATGTCTTCATTTTTATAAGACTTAAATGAAAGTTAATATTGCATTTACAAAATTTAGTTGGAAGGGAGAAATGCAAGGAAGTAGAGACTCTTGTGTTCAGATCTAGCAAGGTTTTGTCTTCTTGTTCAGATTGATTCTTTCATATAAACAAGTTAACACATTTTTAACTCCCTCAGTTTGCTATATATCACAAGTGCAGTCAGCTCAGTGGCAACATCCATAATGCTGAGCAGTAAACTGAAGTGCTTTTTCCATATTAAGAATGGAATAGCTTTCAATGAGAATAGATTCCACTGTGTGGGGACAAGGGAGGACAGCCAGCTTGTGGGAGGAAGAGAAATAAAAAAATCGTCCATTTATAGATCTGGAATTTTAAAGCGTTGGAAAGGGATGAAGAATATTTTTAAAGTACTTCTGTTAAGCTTTCCTAATAGGCAGAATTCCTGATGGAAACTTTTAAAACACAGCTCCAACACTCATTTGTTTGTCTCAACAGCTGCAGGTACTTGAACCTCAGCCTCTACAGTGTCCATGGCCTCTCGAACAATGAAAGTGGAAATTATCGGAGACACAAACCATGTCTGAATGCAGTTAAGTGCTCTGTAATTACACACCAGCATTACCATTTGGCTGCTGGTGCAGCCCCCTGCAGGCACACGTGCCATACATGCTCTTACACATCCAATCAAATCCACAAAGACCTGTCATTATATATTGTTTGAGACACTCTTAACTTGAAAAAGACAAGCTCAACTTTTTTCCTCTCTTCTTTCTATTACTGTTTCTTTTCCCTTTGTTCTTATATATCATATTTTCATTTTTCCTAATAAATATCACTGTGGTGTTCTATCAGACATGTGGAGTTTAGTGAATACAAAGTTAATGTTCCAGGAGAGAGAATGTCTATGCCCTTCTAAGTAGCTCTCTGGGTTCCATGAAAAATTGGTAATAATTGTCTCTTAGTCTTCTCTTGTGCATAATGAAGGGTGCAAGGGCTGCAGAAAGAACTTAAGTACCTACAGCTGTTGAGATCAAGACAGTGTTAGAAACAAAAAACCTCAGTGAGTCAAAATTAGTACCATTTGTGCTTGCTTTTTATTGCTTAAAGACCATATTTAGGACTTTACAACTTCTGTTTTGTAAGGGATTTATATTCATATAGAAAATGATCAATCCCCCACAAAAATAAAACAAACAAATCAGACTTTTCCAGCAATAGTAAAGGTCTATTTTCCTAGAAACTGTCAGCTTACCAAATTATTTCCTTTTAACGTTTTTCTTAGAACAGACCCATAAACTACCAGGAGGAGATTTTACTCATCAAAGCATGTACACATTCATCTTGAAGAGCAGTCAAAGATGCTATATCTCCCCAAGAGACTTTCCCATACAAAGCTTTCTGCTGCTTGGCAACTGTAATAAAAGACAGGATAGCTCCAGGTTGTAGGAAGGGGAAGAGAGAATCCAAGTATAAATCATGCTATTGAAGGGGAGGAATAACTTGAAATTTTTATTTGGTTTTGTTATGAAAGAATATATTCTAACATCTAGTGCACAGTAAATGTTTTCCTTTTTGATATTTAAATACTTATAGAAATCTATTTTCATTTTCTTAAAGAGTTGTGTGAGTCAGCCATGTGAGTGCAGTTGTCCACAGAGGCCAGAAGTTGTTGGAGTCTGTGGAGTTGGAGATACAGGTGGTTGTGAGCTAGTCCATGTAGGTACTGGGAGCTGACTGTGGATCTTATGGAAAAGGAAATGTTCTTCACCACTAAGCCACCTTTCTAGCTTCCCTGCTCCCAGAAATCCCATTAGCAAAATTTCCCCTACTTTCTATAGAATACCCTGAAAGCTGAAAGATGGAAGGATTTCAATGCCTTAAGTCTAACAGGAAAATCCTAGTTAAGCATTTTCCATGAATTTTTACAAATTTTTTTTTATAGAATGTTTCAAAAATCTCTCTTCCAGGAGATTTGCATGTGGATCCTTTCAAAAATTGTTCTTTAACTGTGGAGATATAGTCCCATATTGCCATATTATTCTCTTGTTTGGTACACTTTCTTTTTTATTCCCAAATCAAAATATCTAAGGAACTTCAGGGGCAAAGGTATTTCTCTGGGTAAAGTATGAGCATGTAGGAGTTAATAGAGAATTTTGAAAAAACCATGAGGGTTAAGTGTTCCATATAAAGTGAGATCTAATTTTATTTACTGGATCAGAATGAAATAAATAGCACTAACTTTAGTCTCCCAGCATCAGGGAAGCCATCCAGAGTAAGCAATCATCCTATGCTCAATCTTTTATTACCTGCCTCAGGCCCTTTGCACAGTACAGAAGTCCTTCACTAATCCTAATGCCTGGATCTGTAGGGGCCCCAGGGACTAAATGAAAACCTGACTGCCTTCTTTGGAATGGCCCCTGGCTTACCATAGTGTGCTTTGTTGTATTAAGCTCTGGAAAGCTGATGTAAATGCGATATTCTCAGACATACATGAAAAGTTAAGTCCTTTGATTATGAATCTTGGTACTAGTGTTAATGTTACAGGTTTAGTTTTAATCAGTGGTAATTTTCATTGATCTAGTAAAGTGAGTCTCATAGGTGATTTTAGATCATTTCAACAACTCCTTTCTCAACCTAGAGCTGAGAAAACAATCATGAAACTCTGGTAATTGCTGAAATCTATGAAAGGTAGGGGCATATTTATTTTATTGACTGCAGCATTTGCAGGATTTAAAGTTGCTATTCAAAATTATTGATCCACAAAATTTTGACGTTTAAAAATATTTGTACATGGCATCTATTCACTTATAGTAGGATTTTAACTATATAGTACAGGATATCTGTAGTACAACCAACACGCCAAAGGGAACATGGACATAGACTTTTTTTTCTCTTTCCTTTTTCTTTTTCCTCTCCCTTTTTCTTGTTGTTGTTTGTTTTTGTGGGTTTGTGTGTTTGTTGGTCTGTTTTTTAGTTTTCCCTTCCTAGCAAGGAGACACCTTTCACTGGTGGTACTGCCTCATAGGCCCCCAATGTATGAAGAGGCTCTTGGTCCTCATATGACTCCTGAACTGTGGTGAGGGACTGTTATGTAGGGACACTCAACCCCAGAGGAACAGGAGGGAAGGATTAGGGGGTAGAGGATGGGAGGGTGGGGCTGGGAAGGGGGGAAAGAGGACAATATGATGGAGATGTAACCTGAAGCAACAAAAAATAAATTTATTAATTAAAAAAAGCAGGTAACCGGTTTAAAACACTGTAAATAAATTAAAGGTTACAGCCATTCAACCTGGTTTTATAAACCTCCAAGAGTCGAAAAAACTTAGAGCTAAGGTAAAATACATGAAATGCGTGGTGTTAGCCCATGCCTTTAACTTCAGCAGAGACAGGAGGAGCACTATAGAGTTAGTTGTCTTATAAATTCTAGAGTTACCTGGAATAGGGTGGTGATGGTGCACACCCTTAATCCCATAATTCAATAAGAGTACACACTTAATCCCAACACACTAGAGACAGAAACAGGCAGATCTCAGAGCTCAAGGTCAGCCTGATACAAAACAAGCTCTAAATAGAGAAAAACTTCAATTCAAGAGTGGTGGAGCACATCTTTAATCTTTTCAGATGGGAACCACAGGTCTTTGATCCCAATACTTAGAAGGCAGAGACAGACACATAGGATTTGGAAGGAATTAAGTTTAAAAGCTACTTACAAAAGGCCTACTCAATACAAACAGATTGTCCTTTGAGATCTCAAAATATATACACTAAGGCTTGTTTAGGTCCACAATAACAAAATAATTTCTTCTTTAATCCAGATTGAAAGATAATACTTTATATATTGTCATAAAACCAAATTTGCTTCAGGAGAAATATTACCTGACCCCCTCCCCCCAAAAAAAAGATAATTGTCCCAGAGTTAGGATTAGGGCAGGGCTCTGTTTTTATCTTTCCAGGAGATTTAAAGCATCCATTCAAGGAATTCAGGGACAACTGTACAATGGAAATCTCAACAGAAAACAGATAAGACACCAAAAAAGACGAGTGGCCCAGATGATCCAGCCTTGCAGACTTCAATAGCTGTTTCCATCAAAAGTCTACAACCACAACAACTCAAAATCGCTAAGATCGTTCAGCTCCCCAGACTGCCCCAGCCAGAACTTCAGTAAAGCCCTGAAGATCAGCTTCTGTCTACAAACTTCTTAGGACATCTAAACAGCTGAGCACAAAAGGACTGAACATAAAAGGATTGTATTAACATTTTTAACCATTTTTCCATTCTAGTTTGGGCCCCAAACAGGTTTACTATGACCCAAATCAGCAGGAAGTCATTTTAAGAGAGTGACGTCCCATGACGAGAGGGTGGGGAGGGTGTCCCCCCCTTTTTGGTTATTTGATGGATAACAGAAAACTTTATTATTTAGAGGAAGAGACTACAAGCTGTTAAATGGGTTTTGGAGGTTAGACCCAGGGACTTCCTTGTTTTTCTTTTCTGTATCCTTCTTTCTCTCCTATGTAGGAGTACACAGACTTGAGAGAAAAATACAAGAGATACATAGGGCATCTTCAAAAACCCTAAGAGATCTGCAGAATATGGCATTCAAAGATGTTTTCTTAACTTAAGATTTTTTTTGATATCGAGACGTGTCAGCTCCTGACAGCTCCTCCTATTCTACTCCAAATAGAAGATGAACATTGAATAATCTCCAGTGTGAGATGGCTGAATTAGTGGCAAGCCTATCTCTTGGCATGAAAAACCCCTTGCTTCAACTGTAGACAGACTGCTGTCGAAAAAGGACAAAACTTGGTAGCAGGTAAGTTGACAGCCTAGCTCTGCCAAGACAGGGTAGGTAAGTCCTTCATAATTCCTGCTCTACAATCAATGTCTGACAGAGAAATGGGACCAAAAGGCTGAAGATTGATGCTGTAACATATGGAGAGAAAACGGGAACTCTCCAGGCAGCCACTGATATGTCATTTCTTAGTTTTGGAAGCTGCAGGCCCTGCACTTCCTACATAATCTGATATATTTATTCCTCTCAGGTCTCTGAGGTGGTTGAAGAATAGATAGCTAGAGTTTCATAGTTAAATTTTGAGTTGTTTAGGAATCAAGAGGGTGTTCTGGATCTAAGAAGATGTTTTTAAAATTGTGATGCAAGTTAGTATGAAAGCTGAGTTAGATATAGAACTTTAAACTCATGGAGATGGTTAGATAGTAGAGTGTTAAAGCCACGTGCCAAATACATATGGACTGGACATTGGGAATGTATGCTAAGCCATATAACTCTCATAATTGTGGCGTATTTATTTCTGTTGTTTTGTATAGTATTACTGTTATAAGAGAAGGAACCATTTGTTGGACTGAAAGGGGGAGCTGTTGGGGGGAAGAGGGTGGAAGGGTGGGACAGGAGTGGGGAGTAGGGAAGGGATTGTGACTGAGATGTAACTTGAAGAAATAAAAAAGTAAAGTTTAAAAAAATAAAAGTAAAAATATTTGTGTTGTGTTTGATCATCAAAATTAAATTCATCTTCTCTGTTTTTGTTACTAGATCTTGTCATCTCTCTTGGGATAGGAACATGAGCCACAGTTTCTTCTGAGCCTGGGGTCTCAACCTTGTTCTTCATGTATTCAAGAAGTTAGAATTGTTTGTGGGCTCTTATAAAGATAACATAAATATGGTTGTTACAAATCTTCAACCTATTATTGTTCAGACATATGTATATCACATGATATCTTAGATCCTAGTTATTGTTCCCGTAAATTAATAAATGCTATTGTCTGTCTGTCTCAGGATCAACAGTGTTAATGAATGTGCCGACAGATATCTGAAAATGCATCCACGCTTTCACTTAATCTTTCTCCACTGTCATTTGTCCGCAGCCATTTTCTAACACCTTCAATCTTTTAGTCTGCCCATTACATAACTTTTTGTAACTTCTTTTTTCTTTTTTTTTGGAGGGGGGGGGGTACAGCACTATCCTCTGACCTAAACTACCACCATGTTCAGGAATTCAGCTGGGCCTTTTTTGGCAAAGATCATCACAGCTGGGCTTATTGGTTGCTGTTATTTCCTCTGGAAAGGGGAGGAAGTGAGGTCATGACCTTTCCTGAGTATGTGGACCACCATCCCAGCCAGCTGAGTGCAATTCTTCCCTAATTGTTCATAGCCTCAGAGTCTCTTGGAGGAGCTAGAGGATATAGTTTTGCAAGTATGAGGAGAGAAGAGTCAATTAACACAGCAATGGTGGAATATCTTAGTTACTTTCTGTTGCTATGAGAAAACACAGTGACCAAAGCAACGTACAATGGATAGCATTTATTTTGAGCGTATGGTTTCAGTTAGAGTTCATGATGCCAGAGTAACGGAACAGCTGAGAGCTCACATATTTAATCTGTACACGCGCGCGCACGCATACACACACACACACACACACACACACACACACACACACACACACACAGAGAGAGAGAGAGAGAGAGAGAGAGAGAGAGAGAGAGAGAGAGAGA
>CAJQZJ010014103.1:1974907-2006919 GCA_907164525.1 Lophiomys imhausi | reverse complement strand
TTCAGTCCAAATAATGGTTCTTTTTCTTATAACTATAAATACAATACAAAACAACAGAAATAAATAGGCCACGATTATAAGAGTTATATGGCTTAGCATACATTCCCAATGTCCAGTCCATATGTATTTGGCACCTGACTTTAACATTCTACTATCTAACCATCTCCATGAGTTTAAAGTTCTATATCTAACTCAGCTTTCATACAAACTTGGAAGCAGGTAAGTCGACAGCCTAGCTCTGCCAAGACAGGGTAGGTAAGTCCTTCATAATTCCTGCTCTACAACCAATGTCTGTCAGAGAAATGGGGCCAAATGGCTGAAGATTGATGCTGTAATGTATGGAGAGAAAATGGGAACTGTCCAGGCAGCCACTGGTATGTCATTTTTTAGTTTTGGAAGCTGCAGGCCCTGCACTTCCTATATAATCAGATATATTTATCCCTCTCAGGTCTCTGAGGTGGTTGAAGAATAGATAGCTAGAGTCTCATAGTTAAATTTTGAGTTGTTTAGGAATCAAGAGGGTGTTCTGGATCTAAGAAGATATCTTTAAAATTATGAGATATTTGATATTCTATAAGATCAGGTTAAATAGCCTTGGTACATGCATGAGAAGTAATATACTTATATTGAACAAAATAACGAAGGCACAAATTTTAGTTTACTTACCTCAAGAGTAGATTTCTTAACTGCCAGCTTAGCAACAAAGTTTCTGGGCTGGTGGACCTAGCTATTGTCCTTCTTTGCAGGGTAGCGTGCTGGGAATTTTCTGTGCACTGCAGTTATGTTTATTGGAAAGTTTTCATGTGGTAGAGTTGGTACCAAAGGGAAAGTCTGATTATTCTTTTATGAGAAGGTATGGTGGTTTGTTGTAATCAGTAGTCAAGTAGTTTTGATGTGAGTTGGCTGCTGTAGCTTGAAGGGTAAGAGCTACTAATAGTGAACATGGTTTGTGCACCTTGTCCTAGGCAATGCTAACATTTTGATTCTGTAATCTTATTTGAATTCTGACAGCATTTTTAATCTATACAGATGCAAAGTCACATTTTAGGGAAGTAAAGTAGTTTCCCGAAGACTTGCAGAACTTAGGGAAGTAATGTAGAAGAGTGATAAATCTTGGGGTGGGATGGGAGAGCTAAAGAGGTACACAGAAGAGTAAACCAGAGCAATAGACAGGTCAAAAAGTGGAGAAGGAGGTTTTAGACCAAGACGAAAGAAAGAGATAGCTTGATACTCAGCTTTGTGTCATAGTTCATAGACTTTGGTAACTTGTGAAGATGCTGGAAATAGGGGTGATACATAGAAACTGTGGTATCTTAAGGTCTTTCACTGGACACAGAGGTTTGAAAGTGCTTCTAGAATCATATCCAGCAACACAAGTCCATGCTTGAACATAAGAAAAATCCTGAGGGTCTAAGTGTGGCAGGCATCAGACAGCTGCATTGACTTCAGTGGATTCCATGGAAGTGATATTTGGTTGTGTGTGTGAGATACTCACTTTGTGGCCTGGGAACTTGGGGTTGTGTGAGGACAGAATCAGAATGTAAGGTTTGATTTCCTCGTGCCAGTCACATGATGCAGTTTGCTATTGTTTCCATTACTATAGAACAAACCAACCCAGACCTTAGTGGCTAAGAATATTATGTTATTAAACTGGATAGCTGTGATGCTCAGAATTTTGCACCAGGCTTCTCTGTGTGGTTTTTCTTTGTGGTGCTGGCAGAGGTCATTTTGTAATAACAAAAAGGTCACTTGACTGGTCTTGAATATTCAAAAGCAAGGCTACCAGTGATGTAGCTCTGGTGATAGGATGATGGCTTAGCACACAGAAAGTCCTGGATTTGATACCCAGTATGTTGTAAAGACTCTTGGTAGTACATTTCTGTAATTCTATCACTAAGGAAGTAGATGCAGAAGGGTTGGAAATTTAGGGGTCATCCTTAGTTACATAGTGAGTTCAAAGTTAGCTGAACTATAATGCCTTCCCCAACAAAACAAACAACATCAACCAAAATATCCAACCACACACACACACACACACACAAAACAACCCTAAAATAAAACAACCCCTTCCCCCAAAAATCCCAGATGGCTTCATTCATTTGTACAGTGCCTTGGAAGGGACAGCTGGAAGTAAGAGCCCAAGCAGGGTTTAGACCAGACAGCCTTTAGTTGAAGTCTCCAATAACTGAGGCTCTGGGATAAGGCACAGTAATTGATTTCTTCAAGAGTAAGCATCTCAGGAGACCTCCAGTGAAAGCAGTATCTTCTTAGGATTTGTCTTACAACTCTCTGGAGCACTCCTTTGTATTCCATGGGTTACGCATTTCAACTACTGAGGGCAATTCAGATTTAAGGAGAAAGGAATTAACTTCCTCCTTTCAAAGCAAGGCTCAGGAATTTACAGACATCTTTAATGAATCTCTCCACCTGATTCCAGTGATATAACCCACAGACAATGCATTGCTTCCTTGCAGAAGTTCTCATTCAGTTACCACCCCAGCTGTAACTGTCATTCATAGAGCAAATCTCACCATCAGTGAGCAAGCAGCATTCTCCCTTTTTGAGGGCACACCCAGCTTGTCTTTAGTAAAAAGTGGTATTTTGCAGTCAAAGGCAAGGTGATACTTTCAAGTCAATTGGGGTAAAGGGCTATAATGATAGTAATTTTGACTGCGTCAAAAGCAAAACAGAATTATTTCAGGAAACTCATATGTGGATGAACCCTCAAAGAGAGACAGGAAGGAATTTCTGGCTATACCCCTACATCAGTGAAACTGACCACGACCATGACTCTAACATTTTAGACATTCTCTTCCTAAGAGACAAGTACGTGTTGTATGCACACATCTAAGAATTTTGCATTAGCCACATTCCTCTGCAACAGTAAGAACATGGAATGTTTTAAAGAAACTAGAGCCCCTGTTACAAGTACGTATTTACTTTTTACTTAAGTGAGAGAGCTAATGGTTAAAATCCAGCATCCTAGAGGTTTAAGTCTGTTGTCAAGAGTGACTTGCTACATAAAGTTCATCAAGGTTAAGTCCATCAGTTTCCACAGCAGCCAGCCAATGAGGAACAACAGCTCATTTATAGAAGTGTAGTTCAGGCAAACAAGATAATTCATGGAGACTCTTATAGGAATGCGCCTGCATGTAATAAAAACTTGATAAACACTCTTAAATGCCCTTTAAAAAACGCTGACTTCTGGGGACAGGCTAGCCCTTTGTAAATGCAATGATCATTAGATCCATAACTTCCTTGTTAATACACACTAAAGGGATTAAACCACAACTGAATCACTTTCGGATCTGATAAAATCAGAATGGACTTGGAAGTATTTTGCCATGGTTGTGTTCTCAGACACAGAGATACCTAAAAATCAATGTAGAAGGAGATATCCAGCTGCCCCAAGATGAGATGAAAGTACTATGACAGATAGCAGGCTAGGAATTCTTTGAATGCTGGGAATGCCAATTATTTAAAAACAATCCAGAAACTTAGACCTTAAATTATTTTCCAAAACACAAGCACTAAACTGAGGTCAGTGGAGCATTTTGTCTGCTACCACAAAGCAATGCTGTATTAAACCTATTGAACTAAAGATAGAATGATTTTTAAGAAGTTAACTGTTGGAAAAATAGCTTCAACAGATTTAACTCACCAGCTATGAGCAAGGCAAAACCTACTGACAATAATTGGCGAGTTCTTAGAAACTAAGAACCCATAATTAAATTTTATTGTCTTGTGAGTGATTTGGATTAATTATATCCATAATAGCGCACAGTTACCGCCCCTCCCTGCCTTATAGTTGGGGGGTGGTGGCTTCATAGAATCTAGGCATTTACTGCAACCGTTTAGCACACTGGGTGCTGCCAAGGCAAAGCTGCTGCAAAGCCCATTTCCTCTTAGGATTTACTGAAAAGTGACAGGTGTTGATTTGCTGGTATCTTTCTGCACAGGTCCGAATGAGTGAAACAAAATGACTTCTCTACCCATTTAGGCAGAAAAATAAATGGGGACACCAGCTAATGAGTGAATGTAGACTTAGCTAGACTCAAAACCTTCCAAGCTGTTGGCAGCTGGAATCAAAAGAGGAATCATGCTGACAGTTGCTCATGTTTATTGCCGAACATGAAATTGGAAAGATGCTTCATCTTCTCCACAGGTGCGTGAGCATGTAGTTATTAATTGCAGCAAAACATGCTTATTGACAACCCCAAGCCTGCAAAATCCCACACTCAGCAAATGGCTTTCAGAGTTCATCCAAAAAACACTTTAGAATCAATACAAAAACATCGCACAGTTGATGAATTTGTGCCCAGCAGGACTGTGCATCCTGGAAGCATGGCACAGACTGTCTCTTGATATTTATGTAGTCGAGTATCATTGATGCTTTCTTTGTTCTTGTGGGGAGGGGGCACCCACTATATAACATGTTCTCCAACTTCTGTCTGTTGACAGGTATAACCCCAGACTATTGGATCAATTTTGTTTCTGTCTATAGGCCTCAAAAATAGTTTTAACTTTTCATTCATTCTTAAGCCGTGTAATGTCATGTGTTCATCCCATGAATTTAGCAAAGTCTGTTAGGTAGATTATTTAGGCAAATCTATCATTGGACAAATTCTAGTCTTAATATCATGAAAAATGTATATAAACACACAAAAGGGCTTAAAATTTTATTGGATTAATGTTAAGAACTAATTATGGCACACCATAAGATTATTTCATTAAAGTGTGATTTATAACCAAAGGAATTTAAGAGCTGCCTTGGTTTGAGAGAGAGAGAGAGAAACACTTGAAAGAAATGCAAGGATGGGTTCTTGAGCTATGTTACTCACTGGTATTGAATGATCATACATAGTTTATGTTGTTGCTTTTAGTAATTTATTTCAGACAGGATTTGAGATAGCATTCATAGAGACTATAAAATAAGAATATTAAATAAAACTATCAGATACATAAATAAATGATAAAAGTGACCCAAGGGGTGTCTACAATACTTATAATTGCCACCATGAATTTCTGTTTTTTTAAATTAGGTCTTTAACTTCATCCTAAGTTTCTTGGGAGCCAGGAACAGAAATACAGTTTAGTATAAAAGACATATGATTCCAGAAGAATCACATGAGTTCAAGTCATCCTTGTGTATAAATACCAGAGATGAGCATGTCCAGTAAAGCTGTTAGAGATGAAGAAATCTCTTAGATATGATAGGATACAACATGGTACATTCTTGAAAGAATTTATATAATATTTTATGTTATAGAGACCCCTGTTTGCATGTCTTGCAACTCTGGTAATTTAGCTTCATTTACTTAGCTTTCAAGTAAGAAGTTAAAATGTTTATTAAGAATTTGCCATGGGCCTTGGAGATGAACTGATGAACAAGACAGATAATGTGTCAGAGATGACAACGCATTTAGAAATCGAGTAATAAATCAATATACACATCTCAAAGGATGGAGAGTGTAATGGAGTTGACACAAACAGTTTATATTGTGGGGAAGATGCATAAGATATGACCAGAGACATAGCGCCCTGACAAGATGAGGAAGAAAGATTTCCATGCATGAAGAGGGGCAATTTTGCTAGGTCTCAGGGAGGAAAACAGTGTGTCTGAACTGGAAAAATAACAATGAATCTGTATGGATGGAGTACAAGGGAGGAAATAAAGAAGAATTGAGATGTTAGAAGTTGGTAGAGTTGTGCTGGAGCAATGATCATCTGCACTCTTATTGAAAGGATCCCTGTTTGATTCCCAGCTTACAACTGGCTATGGTTGCAGCTCTCTGGGGAGCTGATGCCGCTGGCATCCCTGGGCACCAGCACTCAGTGCACACCTCCCACACACATTAAAAAAATCAAAACAGTCAGAGTAACCTACAGTAACACATTTGGATATTAACGGGAATGAGAAATAGGTTATATGACTTAGACTATGATTGATTGAATTACTCTTCGGGTTCTCTGTCTCTTCAACTTATTCTTCTATCATACATTACATCCCAACCACAGTTTCCCCTCCATACACTCCTTGTACCCCACTGCTTCTTCCCTAGGTCCATTCCACCATTTCCCTTCAAAAAAGAGTAGGCCTCTCAGGGATATCAACTTAATACAACATAACAAGTTAAAATAAAACTGAGACAGCCCAGAAGTAGAAGGATCTTAAAAGCAGGCAACAGAGTCAGAGACACCCCTTGCTCCCACTGTTAGGAGCCCCATAAGAACACCAAGCTACACAACTATAATATTTAAGCAGAGGACCTAGCTCAGACCCACGTTTTTTTTTTTTTTTCTTTATTTTTTATTTCTTCAAGTTACATTTCAATCGCAGTCCCCTCCCTATTTCCCCATCCAGTCCCACCCTCCCACCCTCAACCCCCCATCCTCTTCCCTTTTTTATTTTTTTAAGTTTAAGGTATATCTTATTTTCCTCCTACAGTTTCCCCTTTCAGTCCAACAAATGGCTCTTTCTCTTATAATAATAAATACAATACAAAACAACAGAGGTAATTAGGCCACAGTTATGAGGGTTATATGGCTTAGCGCTCATTCCCAATGTCCAGTCCATATGTATTTGGCACCTGACTTTAACATTCTACTATCTAACCATCTCCATGAGTTTAAAGTTCTATATCTAACTCAACATTCATACTAACTTGCAACACAATTTTAAAAGCATCTTCTTAGGTCTATAACACTCTCTTGACTCCTAAACAACTCAAAATTTAATTATGAGACTCTAGCTATCTGTTCTTCAACCACCTCAGAGACCTGAGAGGGATAAATATATCTGATTTTATAGGAAGTACAGGACCTGCAGCTTCCAAAACTAAGACATGACATACCAGTGGCTGCCTAGACAGTTCCCATTTTCTTTCCATACAGTACAGCATCGATCTTCAGTCGTTTGGCCCCGTTTCTCTGACAGACATTGATTGTAGAGCAGGGGCTATGAAGGACTTACCTACCCTGTCTTGGCAGAGCTAGGCTGTCGACTTACCTGCTTCCAAGTTTTGTCTTTTTTGGACAGCATTCTGTCTACAGTTGGAGCAGGGGGCTTTTCCTACCAAGAGATAGGCTTGCGACTAATTCAATCATCTCCCACTGGAGATTCTTCGATGCTCATCTTCTACTTGGGGTAGAATAGGGGGTGCTGTCAGGAGTTGATATGTCTCGATATAAAAAAATCTAAAGTTACGAAAACATCTTTGAATGCCATATTCTGCAGATCTCTTAAGGTTTTTGAAGAGGCCCTATCTATCCCTTATATTAGGATAAGCAGATGTTGCTTGTCTCTTAGCAGCTTTATTTCTGATTAGCTTAGAAAATAACTATAATAGGCTGTCATAGTACCTAACAAAATGACCAGCTTGCATAACTATTAGTTTGTATTTCTTAATTATCCTAAACAGTTTATGACAATTAGTAATAAAAGGCCAAAACATCACATTTCATTTTTTTTCTTTACCTCCTAACCCTTCCATCCCATTTCTCTGGGGTGGGGTGTCCTTATATTACAGTCCCTCATCTCTGTTGAGAGGTTGTATGAGGGCCAAGAGCCTCCTGATTCATTGGGGGTCTATGAGGCAGTACCACCAGTGAAAAGTGTCTCATTGCCCAGGAGAGAGAACTAAAAAACAAACAAACAAATAAGCAGACACACAGATAAAAAAGAAAAAAATATAGAAAAAAATATATAAAAAGATATATAAAAATAAATAAATAAATAAAAATAAAAAATAAAAAGTCTATGTCCACGTTCCCTTTGGTGTGTTAGTTGTAGTATCGATACCTTCTACTATATAGCTAAAATCCTACTATAAGTGAATAGATGCCATATGCATCCTTCTGAGTCTGGGTTAGCTCACTCAGGATGAGCTTTTCTAGTTCCATCCATTTGGCTGCAAATTGCATAATTTCATTGTTCCTGGTAGCTGAATAATATTCCATTGTGTAGATGTACCACAGTTTTTTAACCCATTCTTCGGTTGAGGGACATCTGGGTTGTTTCCAGTTTCTAGCTATTACAAATAAGGCTGCTATAAACATAGATGAGGAAATTTCCTTTTGATTCCGTGAAGAGGAGCTAACACTAATACTTTTCAAAATCTTTTACAAAATAGAATCTGAAAGAACATTGCCAAACTCATTCTATGAGGCCACAGTCACCCTGATTCCTAAACTACACAAAGACCCAAGAAAGAAAGAGAACTTCAGACCAATCTCCCTCATGAACATAGATGCAAAAATACTTAATAAAATACTAGCAAACCGAATTCAAAAACACATCGAAAATATCATACACCATGATCAAGTAGGCTTCATCCCAGGAATGCTCAGACCCGTGTAGTGTCTGTGATTGTTGATTCAGTGAGCCCCTATGAGCCCTGATTTTTTTTTTTTTGATTCTCTGGGCTGCGTTCTTACGGCATCTTTGACCCCCTCTGGCACCTATATCCTTCCAACCCCTTTTCTGTGAGGTTCAGCTGTGGGTCTCTGCATCTGTTTTCATCAGTTGATGGAGGAAGCCTCTCTGATGATGATTGGGCTAGGAGTTGATCTAAGTGTAGAACAGAATATCACCAGGAATGATTTCATTGACTTTTTTTTTTTTTTGTCAAGTTGTATTTCATTCTACCCTAGGTCTTTGATCTATCAAGCCAAAAGATAAAATATTGAATATTATTTTTAATTGGACAATATTATTCAATTAATTAAATTAATTAATTAAATTTAATTAAATTAATTTAATTGAATAATATTATAATTGAATATTATATAACTTCAGAGTATTCTCTCTGGAAAAAATCCCATAAATGACAAAAATCAGTTAAGGTCAAAGCTGTTCTTTGCCTGCAACCACTATCTATACCTTAGTAGAAGGGCTGGAGAGATGACTCCGTGGCTCATAGCACTGCTATTCTTCTGAGGACCCAGATTTGAAACTCAGCTCCAACTTGGTGGCTTAGAGATATTTGTAGCTCCAGTTCCTGGGGAGTTGATGCTCTCTTCTGGTGTCTGCGGTAAGCACATGGTAAGACATACACATGGTCAAAACACTCATACACATAAAAGCATAAGGTAGAATATCTAGTAAGTCATGTGATACTGAAGTACTGTTAGAGCCATGTCTGTCACAGCAAATTTATAAAAGGATACTAAAGTTTCCCAAATGATATGCCAACGAGTAGAATTTGGCAGAAATTTTATATTATATGATCTTCATTATTGTATTATGGCCCTGTCCCTTACCAGTTGCAGCACTTAGGAGAGTGGGCCCTGCACATTGCCTGGGTAGCAGGATAGAGCTGGCCTTGGTTGTGGGGTGGAGGGATGGCTGGAGAGACACCCCAAGGGCATGAGAGCAAGAGAGCTGGATGCTGACCAGCTCAGATACTCCTCAGACCCAGATCCGGGCTTTGAATTGGTCCATCCCAACATCTACCCCATTAAAGAACTGCTGAGTACATGAAGGGGCTGGTCCTAGAGATCTAAAGCTACAGGATCTCCATGACACAGGGCAACAACAGGATATATGAGAGGATTCCCAGTCAGGATCCAGTATTGACAGAGTAACAGAAGCCAGAAGCCTTTTACCAGACCAATGAACATTTGCAAGTAAAGAAGTGTAGATAAAAGGGTACACTGTGGGACACACCGAGACACTCTATAGCTTCCACAATGAGACTTTTTTCTCTGTTTGGGTGAGGTTTAAGGGTGAAGGGCATGTCTGAAGGGAAGGGAAGATGAGTGAGTTTGGGTTACATGATGTGAAATTCATTAAAAAAACCCAATACAACATAAAATTAACCCTGAAAATATTAGTAAGGCAACCGATATATCTCTAAGGTAACCTGGTTATGAGTCTATACCCTTGGTAACTAAATGAATTGGCCTATGATATGCAGTTGTTAACTGGAAGCCAATTAAGCTTTGGAGGACTTCCAAAATTGTTATTAAGGCTTTACAGTTGGTGTTATGAAGCCATACTTTCTGACAGTAATTAGGTGACAGGGTCAGTTATCAACCTTAGTTGATGACAATAAAGCACAGGATCAGTATACTAGCCATGCCCTCAGATAGTAAGATACAGGATCATAATACCATAGGACAATAAAACACAACATCAGTATACCTAGACATCCTGTTGTCTATGTAGTCTTTAATGCAGGGAGAGGAGGGGATTGACTTTTCTCACCTATCAAGGCAAGCAGTAGAAATCACTTTGTTTTCTTGGGTCTTCATGACAGAAAGAAGCTTGGATATTAGGAATTTGATAACTGATCTACTCTAAGGTTTTCAACAAAGAAAGGATTTAAGCTGTTTAACCTTCTCACCAACAGGGTGAAAAATATTAACTACATATGTCCAATGAGATAATCTAGGATGTTTCAGGTTTGGCTCTTGCATTTGTTTGGTGAGGATCCAGTCATGTTTCTAAGAAATTATGATGTTATAACGCACCATACCTCTGGTTTTGATTCAGGCCCTGGTCTCTATTTGGCAAGATGAGGCAAAATATCAATCTTAAGTGTTTTCTAGAATGATATTATTTGGAGCAGAGATGAAGGTTCCTTGGAGATGTTTCTTGGAATTATATTTTTGAGGTGGGAAAGCAGACTTAGGCACAGAACTCTATAACTTTTCTCACTGATGCATTTCCCACATTTATCCTGTGACTTTTGAATTTCCTAACATGTTCCAATAACTTGTTTTCATATTCATGAACTCTGTATTTCCATTTAGTTGAGAATAGGTGTTAGTTAAGGTCCTTGTGGGAGATAGATAGTACACTGAAAAAACTGTTTGAAGAGAACTGAAGCACATAACAGGACAAAGTTAAGGGAACCAGCAAGGACCCGGACACCCACAAGCAGTAATACCTGTGTGAAGACTTGAAGCCATAGCCTAGAAAGAGAAGAGAGGGACCAAAACCAATGACATATGCAGCCAGTGAAGACTGTGGTCATAGAGGAGCCCAACCCCTCTCCAGATCACAGAGGAGCTTGGGTAAAGGCCATCATGCCTACCATCTCCATCATGCCCCCCCCCCCCCCCCCAGTCTTGCTGGTTTCCTTATTGTTAACGCAATTCAATTACAGGCTTGTCTGATGACTCTCTTCCTCTTCTGAATTTCTTTAGAGTAAAAAAGCAAGTCAGAGCAAAAGCAGATAAAGAATCTGCAGGGGAAAATAATGAACAGTTTGAGTTGTTACATTACAGATGAAATAAAACAGGATTTAATCAAAGGTTGCTTCTTCCTTTTTCAACTTTTATAATCTCCAAGTTAATTCTTTTCTCTTTTGAGTCAGGATCTCACTATGGAGCCCAGATTGGCCTGGAACCCACAGGTCTTCCAGCTCCTGGGGTTATGAATGTGTCAGCATGCTCAGCATTTTCCAGTTGATTTTTAATGCAAAGTGGTTGTCTTGTTCTAAAAGTTTGCTTTTAAAAAGTTTTGTTTTCAAAGTGTAACTACATATTCGGAAGTATACAGGCCTTAAATATATAGCCCGGTGAATCTTCATAAATATGAATATGCTATAAAATTTTCCCCTAGATAAAGAGGCAAAATCATAGGTTCCTCAGAAAGACTCTTTGTTCTCCACCTCTTCACAGAAGACAGCCATGCTACCTCTGGCAAACAGATGAGCTGTGAAGTTTTTAACTTTATTCAATAAATATTCTGTTTATAGATTCCCTTGAATCTGTCCCTTTCCCTAAATCATGCTTATAAATCTCATCATATTGTTATGTAGAACTGTATATTATTTATTATCATTTATGAATCTTGACTATACTACTCTTTACTCATCTTTTTCTAATAGACAGTAGATTGTGGCTTTTTTTTGGGCTTTTCTGTTAAACCTGTTTTATGGTGTGTGTGTTGTGTGTGTGTTTGTTACTGACTAGGGACGGAACCCCTGGCCTTATGTATGATAGATAATCACTCTACAGCCCAGCTCAGCTGTACTCTCAGCCTCTTCTAAGTAAGATTACTGTAAATGTTCTTAAACTTGGTCTTTGGTGAATATACATACTTATTTATAAAGGACATTGATCTGGAAGAATTGCTGAGTCAGGAGTGTGGATATGTGGCCAGGTTAGCACATGTTGCCAGATTTTCAGAGTTGTTTTCAACAACGGCCATCCCACTAGCATTGAGTGATCTCCATCTGCTTACATCCCCATACTTATAGTTTCTTTTTCTGTTTTTACTGTTGTGGAGAATGCATGATGGTATTAAAATGTAACTTTTGCTTTTCTGTGGTGACTAACACCACAGATCTGAACACCTTTTGGTGTATTTATTGACCATTTGCACATCAACTATGAGCTGCTTGCTGCACTCCTTATCCTACCTCAGCTAGTCCTATGATTTCTTAGTGAAAGCATCCTATATTCTGGGCTTGCACCATTTTTTGTATGTAGCTGACTGTGTCTGTGGGTTAGGATGGTAGGTGTTTGTACTACAAATTTCTTTTACTCTTTGGTATTCCTTTCAGAATTTTAATAGTGTATTTTGATAGATAAATCCTAAATATGAAGGATGAAATTAAACAGTGTTTTATATTTTGGTGTAACATAGTTCATATACATTTCAGGAACTTTTGCCTGCCTACCCAAGTACTGTGCTATGTTCACCTATGTTTTTAATTTAAGAACACAGTTTTCTCTTTCACATTTACATTCTCCATCCATCTAGCATTTGTTTTTGTACATAGTGTGAAGCAAGCAGTAAGATTTATTGCCTTCCTGGCCCTGTTCATAGAAAAGCACATCCTTTCTCCTCTGTAGTGCCAGTTTTTAATTTATTAGTGTCACTTTAAATTTATAAATTAGTTTATATAACTTTGGCATTCAAGAATGGTGTTGCTTTTCCATTTAGTCCAGCCTTCTTAAGGATTTTCAGTAGACATTAATGTTTCTTACAGAAAGTATCTAATTTTACTAGTTATTGTTTTCACAATCCCCCGTGTAGAATGACATATTTCCTCCCATTATATATTGTATAGTATTTTATTTGTGTGCATTAAGGTATTATTTTGGCATATTGCTTTTTAAGACAGATTTTATTTAAATTTTTTTTTACTATTTGTTATTTGCAGTTGTTTCTTTAGTAATTTTAGTATATCATGGGCAATTGTTTTTTTGTTTGTTTGTTGGATTGTTTTACTTCTCATTTCCACTGATTTTTCTTTGAGCTAGTCCTGGAAGAATTACAATCAACAGTAGCAATAAGTGATGTGTTTGTTATTTTTTATATCTTCTGTAGATTGATTTAGGCTTTTTCCATTAATCATCAATATGTTAAGAACTTTCCCATTAGTTTCATTTAAGTGATAGAATTTTTATATAAAATTATAAATCAGATTGTTTGGTCTTTTTTCTATTTTGGTCCAGCTAATATTTATTTATACTCTATTAGTCTCTTAAAATTAAGAGAGAGGGTGGCAGGGCAAGATGGTGGCAGCAGGCACAGACACATTCAGAGCTAGGGGAAACGGACTAGACCACTGCAGAGATGTACTTGTACTGAGCAGCAATCTGAGAAGCACGAACCCCAGCAAACCTGAGGACCTAAAAAGTCCCTATGCTAGACTTACAGTCACTCAGAAAAACAGAACAGCCAGACTCAGGAGTAGGAGCACTTCATACGGAGAAGAGCCTGTAGGTCTGAGCCATTTGGGACCCCACCTGGCGGTCATGACCTGTATACAGAGGTCCTCACCAAGCTTCCTGAGCCCCCCACCCCCCACAAAGTCATGCCAGCACGCAAAAGAGGAGCGCAGCCACAGGAACGGTAATTTCGGGGTGTTTCTCCTTGGGATTTACAACATGGCGGCATCTGGCTGATCTTGAAAGAACAATTCTCAATTTCAAGTGGAATAACAAAAAAAAAAACCAGAACAACTAAATCAATACTGTACAAACAAATGAACAAACAAACAAACAAAACCCAAAACCATCTGGAGGTATCACCATCCCTGGATTTCAAACTGTACTACAGAGCAATAGTAATAAAAACAGCATGGCATTGGTATAGAAACAGATCAGTTGATCAATGGAATCGAATCAAAGACCCAGAAATGAACCCACACACCTATGGTCGCTTAATTTTTGACAAAGAAGCCAAAACCATACAATGGAAAAAGGACAGCATCTTCAACAAATGGTGCTGGTCTAACTGGATGTCAACATGTAAAAGAATGCAAATAGACCTATATTTATCACCTTGCACAAAACTTAAATCCACATGGATCAAAGACCTGAACACAAAACTGGACACAAATCTAACAGAAGAGAAAATGGGGGAAAACCTGGAACTCATAGGCACCAATGACAACTTCCTGAACAGAACACCAATAGCTCAGGTTCTCAGACCAACAATCAATAAGTGAGACTTCATGAAACTGAAAAATTTCTATAAGGCAAAGGACACTGTCATTAGAACAAAATGGCAACCTACAGATGGAAAAGACCTTCACAAACCCCACATCTGACAGATGGCTAATATTAAAAATTTATAAAGAACTCAAGAAATTAAATGCCAAGAAACCAAATAATCCAATCAAAATATGGGGTAGAGAGCTAAACCAAAAATTCACACAAAAACAAAGGAATCTCTAATGGCCAAGAGTCACTTGAAGAAATGTTCAACATCCTTAATCATCAGAGAAATGCAACTCAAGATGACTCTGAGATTCTATCGCACACCTGTCAGAATGGCTAAGATAAAAAATTCAAATGACAGCACATGCTGGTGAGGTTGTGGAGAAAGGGGAACACTCCTCCATTGCTGGTGGGAGTGCAAACTTGTACACCCACTATGGAGGTCAGTCTGGTGATATCTTAGAAAACTTGGAATAGCTCTACCTGAAGACCCAACCATACCACTTCTGGGTATATATTCAACCTATTCCTCACCTATGTTTATAGCAGCTTTATTTGTAACAGCTAAAAACTGGAAACAACCCAGATGTCCCTCAACCGAAGAACTGATTAAAAAACTATGGTACATTTACATAATGCTATACTACTCAGCTATCAGAAACAAGGAAATCATGTAATTTTCACCCAAATGGATGGAACTAGAAAAGCTCATCCTGAGTGGGCTAACCCAGACCCAGAAAGATGAACATGGCATGTATTCACTTATAACTGGATTTTAGACATTTAGTACAGGATAACCATCCTACAATCAATAGACACAAAAGAACAGGAACATGGACTTTGCTACTTGTTAGTGGGGCACTTTACCTAGTGCAGCTACTATGTAGGCCCCCAGTGCAAGAGGAAGCTCTTAGCCCTCATATGACTGATGAACTGAGGGGCTGAGATGTGTGGGCACCCCACACCATTGGAGTAGGATAGGTGGGAAACGGAGTAGAGGTTGAGAGGGTGGGACCAAGAAGGGTGGAGGGAGGAGGATATGATGGAGATGTAACTTGAAGTAATGAATAAATGTAATTAAAACCAAAACAAAATAAAAAATAGTATTTCACAAAGTTAGCAAGACTTCTTCATACAGCCAAGTGAACGAACAATGAGAGAGAAAAGATGACCCAAGGAATAGAAATAAGGTCTGAGGCTCATCTGCCAAAGAATTAATGTCTAAGATATAGAAAAAAAAAACCTCAAAAATTAAATTAAAAAAAGAGAAGTAAACTGTCTATCTAAATACTGTCAAATAATCTGAGCAAAAACTTTTAAAAAGAAATAAAAATAAATGCTCAATAAATATACGAAAATGCTCAATATCTTTATCTTCAGGAAAATGCAAGCCAGAGTTACCCTGAGCTTCCACCTCACTCTAGTCACAATGAGTATAAATAGATAGATAGATAGAAAGATAAATAAGTAAGTACATAAATATAAATAAATAAATAACAAATGTTGTGGAGAAAGGATCCTTATACATCCTTACTGGGAGTATAAATTACTATAGCCATTCTGGAAGGCATTAATGTTATTACTCAAGACAACTAAAAAGTAGGAAGTCTGGACAGATGGCTCATTTGGGACAGCGTTTGTCCAGAAAACATGAGGAATTGAATTCTGATCCCCAGCACCCATATAAGAAGCTGGGTGTGGCAGCAAACTCTTGTAATCCCACTGCAGAAGAGGCAGAGACATGCAAATCCTTAGGGCATATTGGCCAGCCAGTCTAGCCAAGCTAGTTCCAGATTCAGTGAGATGCCCTGTCTCTAAAGAATAAGATGGAGAACAATTGAAGAAGACACCTAAAGTTGTCTTCTGATGTGTATACCTATATACACATGCATGAGTGTGTATATAGGTATATGCACACATTCACAAGCACAAACATACATATACATAAATAAAATTATAAAAAATTAAAAGTTAGACAAATCTTTTGTGAAATTATATAAGACTAGAGATTTTCTATTAAAGAAGTATATATTATATATTAAGTGTATAATATATTTATATTACAGTATATATTATAGTATATATTAAGCATAGTATTATATATTATAATATATAAGCATATATATTAAATATATTAATATGCACCTAAGAAAATGATCACAGGTCTACTTTTATCACATATAGACATAGATACATGATCTTCTACTTTGGTTTATATCCATCCATATTTATAAATAAGCAATAATGGAATGAGCATATATTTCTTTCTTCTCTAGTAATCCCTTCATCACCCCCATAGAAAGTGTCCCGTGGGCTACAATGTTTTTCTTAGCTTTTTTTATTGACAACTTCCTATGAGTCAAGTCATATCCTTTCCTTGATATACTAAGTTCAAATAATATACTTCATACTCTGCATGTGAAGTTTGAGGACATTAGTGTTATATGCTTCCTTATTTTCCATCTCTAAACTCAATTTTCTCCTGTTCATTGTTTTCCCTGTCTCTTCATTCCATTACTGTATCTTAACAGTATTGTCTCATTGTGGTTGCTGTTCTGATGCATTTCATTTTTGAGATTCTTTCCCCGTTCTTTGTGTGCCATATATTATGATATCTCAACTCCCTCTGCTGTCCCACTCTATTTTTTTTTTGAGTCCTTGTAGTTCTTTGAATGACCTGATTAATTCACTTGGTTACTTTGAATTCATGGCAATGATCTTGGCTAAGGTTTTCATCTGTTTCCTGCCAATATTTTTTCTAGTGAATATAGTTTTGTTCTATTATTTGTTTTCCAATTTCTTTCTTCTTAAAGTATTAAAAATAAAATGATTATGTGCTATATTCTTTCCTAATATAACTCATTCTTGATTGAGGCGAAGGATTACATTTGTATCAATGATTTTCACGATGCCTACATGAGGCCATACCTGGAAAATATTGTATTTGGTGGAGATTTATTTGTCGGTGAGTTATTTAGTTTTTATTTGCCCTCCTGGATGTACATAAACCACCAGCTTTCCAGCAGTCAAAGAGGACTATAACTCAATCATTTTTTTCTCGACTCACATACAGACTACTTTGTATATGAGATAATGTTGTGTCTCATTCTGTGGAGTCAAATTTGTGCAAAAGCAAGTTCAGTCCTCAACTCGTTTATTGTCTTTCTAAAATTGTAAACCATGCACATCATTTGGAGTTCCAGTAAAAAGCAGCAGTTCATATAAATGGAATAACTGAAAATAACTCAATGCACAGTATCCTTAAAGATGATAGTTATACATAGGTAAACAGCATTAAAGGATGATAACCCCCATAAGACTAACAACAAACAGGGAGCCAGGCTCTCCCAAGAAAATAGATAAGGGTTGAGGGGGTTGAGCAAGTGAGCCAACCAGCCATGAGAGCTGATACCCAAATACTGTGTCTGTCTGTTGGTAAAGGACTGCCAACCTATGCCTCACTAGGGAAAGAACATGAAATAAGTATCTGAATAGTATTTTCTCCCTTTCCTAATATTTTCTCAGGATATTGCCATTAGCTAAAGTCAGTCTGAAGCTGTAGGAAAGGAAAGGTACGTGGGTCACATGATCCATACTGGTTAGTTGATCTCAGGGTCAAACAGTTTGAATTAGGTTCAGGGAGGAGCAAATGGAAACTCTTATGCTCCGAAGCAATCTTGGATTAAATTTCAGAGTTTGTCATCATCTTCTTTATATTAGTAGGGTATGTGAGAGAAAACATGCCAAACTTTGTCTGAAATAAGTATGCACAACTTCCTCTTCTTGACATATTATTGTATGCTTTCATTTTTATTGACTTTGGCGCTTCTCCCATATACTGTTTTGTGATTGTCTGAGAATACCATGAAAGGCTTATTTCCTGTTGTATGAGATGAATTTCAGGAGGCCAGGAGGGAAGGAGTGATCTATCTTATAACTGTGGCTCAGTAGAAAAATGATTTGAAAGAGTAATCCAGGACATGAAAGTGACTTATGGGAGGCTGTTGTAGTAATAAAGATGACAGATGATGCTGGCTTACATTTGGATGACTCCAGAAATGGTGAGAACTGTATGATGAACTGAAAAGCATGCCACAGTGAAAGAGGACTTGAACATGTTTACAGGTTAAACATGAGGGTTGAGCATGTGTACAGATTAAACATGAGGGGTGAGCATGTGCAAATATGCAGATGGTGATTCCATTTCCAAAGAAGCTGATCCACACTAAGACACCTATCAGGACCACCTGATCTTTTTGTTCTCACACATTTCCTCATATTTGCATAAACTAAGAAAATACTTGGGAAGTACTATTGTCTCTTTAAAATGGATATAATGTGATAAGGAGGTCAATGTTTTTAAAACTACCAATAGCAAATGTGTTAAGAACTTTACTTCTTTCCAAAGAATAAAAAAAAATTTGATAGACTCTTCCTTCATGTAATATATATTCTTTGTGTAGGACTGAGGCCTTCTGTGCTTTCCCCTGTTCACTTTGGCATGTCTATGGGTGTCATCCTTATTCAGCTCATGGTTAGGCAGTCATGCTGTGAGACTTTATTACTGTAGCTTCTGATACTCCTAGGAGACACAATCTCACAGAAAATTCCTTGGTACTCTTACAATCTTTCCACCCCCTCTTCCTAAATGTTCCCTGAAGCCTAGGTGTGGGAGTATTTTATAGATATATCCACTGGGACTGGGCTCTATAACGCAATGTTGTTGATTGGTTGTGGTTTTCTGTAATGATCTACATCTGTTGCAAAGACAGGTTCCTTAATGAGGAATGAGGACTATACTTATCTGTGGGAATAAAGACCACTACTTAGATTGTAGATAGGGATTATGTTCTTTTAGTAAAGTGGTAGTTGTAAATTTTCCTTGAATATCCATGACTTCACTGTAACTCTTACCATAATGGGAAAAATGTTGTAATCATATTATAATCTCAAAAATAAAAGTATATCTCTTTGTTTTATTTGTGTGTGTGAGTGTGTGTGTCTGTGTGTGTGAATGTGTGTGTCTGTGTGTGTGTGTGCGTGTATAGGTCTGCACATAGACGGAAGTCTGTGGACAACTTTCTGGAGTCAGTTATGTATTTCTTGCAGCCAAAGTTTGTGGTTATGTCAACAGTAACATCTTACTATATAGTGACAGTGGGTAACCAATGGCAATGACAGTTGCTTATATAGTTTTGGAGACTCTGGATTGTCTCTAACAAATAAATTATAGGGATGCATAACATGCTTTGTACTGCATGTTTCATTTCACATATATTCTAGAAGCAACATTATTCATACAGGTTAATTCCTTTTCAGTTCTCTTTTACTAAAGTTATATATTTTTTTAAATACTTTATTTTTTTTTCTTCAAGTTACATCTCAGTCACAAACCCCTCCCTATTCCCCCTTCCTATCCCGCCCTTCCACCCTCTTCCCCCCAGAAGTTTCCCCTTTCAGTCCAACATATGGTTCCTTCTCTTATAACAGTAAGTATTATACAAGACAACAGATATAAATATGCCACATTTATGAGAGTTAAATGGCCCAGTATACCTTCCCAATGTCCAGTTTATACATATTTGGCCCCTGACTTTAACATTCTACTATCTAACCATCTCCATGAGTTTAAAGGTCTATGTCTGACTCAACATTCATACTAACTTGCAACACACTTTTAAGAGTATCTTCTTAGATCTATAACACCCTCTTGATTCCTAAACAACTCAAAATTTAACTATGAGACTCTAGCTGTCTATTCTTCAACCACCTCAAAAGAAACTTTTGTATTACTATTTACACTAAAATATTCAATGTTAGTATGGTAGCTAATTAAATATTGTATTTAATAATATAATATTATACAAAGTGATTAATTTACAAATATGTGGTTAGACTATAAATCATTTCCATATCAATGTGCTTTTGAATGCAAGTATCTATGACCAATTAGGCTTAGACATTTCTGTTTTTGTCAGTGTTCTGATAATGTTTCTCTTTAAAATAGTAGCAATCTATCTTCATATGCTCTTAGATAATAAATATAAGTGAACATGATAAATGGGGTTAATATTTCCCTTCCTTCCTTCCTTGCTTCCTTGCTTCCTTCCTTCCTTCCTTTCTTTCTTCCTTCTCTTTCTCTCTTGTTTGCTTAACTATTGGAGACTATGCAATACTTTTCAAAAATTCTCTCTTTAAATTATTTGTACAAGATGTTCAAGATGTTCCTTACCTCTCATTCAATCAATGCTGAGAAGTGTCCAAAGGTTAACATGCTTTTAAAAAAGTGCTCTCTTGAGGTGGTGGAGTGGAACTCATGCAGAGGTGTGTTGAAGAGAGACTAGGTAAAGGAAAGCTAGAAGATAGCTCTTTCTAGGAGGGAAGACAGTTACCTCTGCTATTGAATTTTAAGTACTACTGTACATAAAAAACAAACACAACAACAACAAAAAATCTTTCAGTGTGGAAGTCCGAGGCCAAGATAAAGAGAGTGAAAACTAATCTGTCATTTTCAGCCAATTTAGGTGACCCGTTCAGAATCACTGAGGAGCAGGGATCCTGCAAATCTTTTTGTGTGCAAGAACCGCATTTGTGAAAGGCACTTGTGGGTAGCTTTTATTTAATACTAAAATATTTTGACAAACCTAAACTTCAGCTAGAAGCACTGTCACTAAATTTAGGCCTGTACATTGAGATGTAAAGTGGCCCTAATCACATATTCCATCTGTCAAAATCCTTGGCAAGTATAAAAGAAGAAAAAGAAGTGTCTGCCAAGGGAAAAATAGATGGTTATAAACACAGATTTTATGTGTAGATTCAAGTGTTTCTACTAAATGTGCCAAGAAAGGAGAATTTAGAATCTCAGAAAAAAGGATTTCAAAAAGAAGTTAAAATAAACATGAAAAAGACAGGCCATGTAAATAAAGTAAGATGGGGGGTATCTACTGATTTTTTTTCAATCTCTTATAATTTTATTGAATTTGAATGCAGCTTTAACTTGGACATATTAGGAAACTTAACTTAGGATTTATTTTTCCTATTGATATTCAGCTGGAAGGGCAAGTCATACATTATTTAAATAAAGAATAATAAATCCATTTGAAAAGGCTAAATCAAACTCATACAGATATGTATTATTCTCCCAGAACTTCAGACTCCAAAGGCAGTTGGAAGACCCCAGAGGTTGACAGTTCATTTTCCTGCACGTAAAGCTCTCCAGAAAGATGGCTTTTGTGTCTTACTGATTTCTTACATGGGTAGACACTACCCTATTGGCTTAATCACCAAATTTTAATTCAACATTTTCTGCTCTATCATCTTCAGTATCCTTTTTTTTTAGCAATTATCATATGAAATTTAACACCATAAATAAGAAATATTATTTTGATAAGGAAACAGAGTGTTGAGTACAATGACTTAAAGGCTCTGGGATTTGAGGGAGCAGTATTTGAACTAAATCATGAAGTTATGTAAATCAGGTAGAAGGAAATGTAAAAATAGAACACTCTGGTGAGTGGAATCAGGCCCCACAAAGATGTGAGATGCCAAGAGTGTAGGTTACGGAAGTGCCAATGTACATAGTACAGGCTCTCAGCTTTAGAGGGGTAGAAGCAGGTGAGGGTAGATTAACACTCGCCAAAACATCTTTTGAGCAGGATAAGTTCTGCCAGAGAAAATATTCCAGTCACAGATGATGACTAATAAACAAAGTAAATTATAGTTCTCTTCTAGAAATTTGGGAACTATTATAAGAAATATTACAGTATCAATTCACATTTAACCTGAAACATATGATCCCAAAGAGTGTTATATGTTAGTAGATCACTGTCAGCACACTGAAGTATTATTCTGTAGGCAACTCTGGGAAGCAGGAGCTAGCCTGGGTAAGAGACCTTTAGGACATTTGTTTTTTCCTTTAGGACATTTTAATAGCTTAATAGCTGGGGTAAACACCACCAGAGTTTGTCTTAGATCTCTCCTTCAGAGCTTGAATAAATGTCAACACTGCCAGTGTTGGAAGCTCTGGCAGAGAGGAGTGAAGTGGAGAGGGAAGAATGAGAAGCTGCGGTGGTGTTTCAGAGCATGGTGGTCTGACTGAAAGCTGCAATGGAGGAATGGAGATGAAAGAGGTAGGTGGTGAAGTAGAAAAAATGTAATGAGAATCCTTAATAAACAGATATAGCTCCAGGGACCACAGGGAAATTTGATCGGATTGGAAGCCAAGGAGGAAGAAATACAGCAAAAAAAGTTTGGAGTATCATTTGCCTGAGGCTGACATTAGAAGCCATATAATTAAGGAAGATGAACCTGAAGGTAATGTCTGGAGTGCTAACTTGCTGACTGATACAGAGGCCCTCTGGAGTCATTTTCTATTTCCAGTCTGTGGTCTCATTAGGCTATGTTCATTGAAAACATATAGCACCTGGACAGTTCCCATTTTCTCTCCATACATTCCAGCATCAGTCTTCAGCCTTTTGGTCCTGTTTCTCTGACAGACATTTATGGTAGAGCAGGGCTTATGAAGGACTAACCTACCCTGTCTTGGCAGAGCTAGGCTGTCGACTTCCCTGTTACCAAGTTTTGTCCTTTTTGGACAGCAGTCTGTCTGCAGTTGAAGCAAGGAGTTTTTACATGCTAAGAGATAGGCTTGCCACTAATTCAACCATCTCACACTGGAGATTCTTCGATGCTTATCTTCTACTTGGAGTAGAATAGGGGGTGCTGTCAGGAGCTGATATGTCACGATATCAAAAAAAAATCTTAATTTAAGACCACATCTTTGAATGCCATATTCTGCAGATCTCTTGGGGTTTTTGAAGATGCCCTATCTATCTCTTGTATTTAGATAAGCAAATGTTGCTTGTCTCTTAACAACTTGATTACTGAGTAGCTTAGAGAATATCTGTGATAGACTGTCATAGTAGCTAACAAGGTGACATGCATGCATGACTAGGAGTTTGTTTTTCTTAACTATCCTAAACTGGTTTGTCATTTCTTAGTATTGGAAGCTGCAGGCCCTGCACTTCCTATATAATCAGACATATTTATCCTTCTCAGCTCTCTGAGGTGGTTGAAGAATAGACAGCTTGAGTCTCATAACTAAATTTTGAGTTTTTTAGGAGTCAAGAGGGCATTCTAGATCTAAGAAGATGGTTATAATAGTGATGCAAATTAGTATGAAAGCTAAGTCAGTTATAGAACTTTAAACTCATGGAGATGGTTAGAAGGTAGAAGGTTAAAGTCAGGGGCCAAATATGTATGAACTGGACATTGGAAAGGTATACTGGGCCATTTAACTCTCATAAATGTGGCATATTTAATTCTGCTGTTTTGTATAGAATTTACTGTTATAAGAGAAAGAACCATTTGTTGGATTGAAAAGTGAAGCTGTTGGGGCGGAAGAGGGTGGAAGTGTGGGACAGGAAGGGGGAATAGGGAAGGGTTTGCGACTGAGATGTAACTTGAAGAAAAAAATGAAGTACTTATTAAAAAAAAGAAAACATATAGCACAACTGTATCATGAGATGGTTCCTCTTGGGGCATGGTTACCTATGTGGTCATTTGATTCCTTTTATTCTTCATTCAGGGATTGTCTGCAGAAGAACATATGCAGGCTGTAGAAGGTTTCCTCCAAGATGTTTTAGAGCTTCAAGACATCTTATCTGTTTCTAACAGCTGTTTGTTCCCTTGATTTTGCTAGCACCCTATTTGGAATCCATTCCTCAAACCCTAAAATTCCATCACTCTCATGTTCATGTTCAGGAAATAAAGGTGATAATTTTGCTCTTTCTTTGACCACTCTCTGCAACTGGTTCATACTTTGGTCATATTCCTTTGAGAATTCAGCTAATGTCTGTTAAGGTAAATGGTGTGGTAAGTTGACCAGTTGTGCTGGTGTTCTTGGAGTTTAGGATATGTTACTATCCCTGCTAAAAGTAAGAATGTCCTGCAAACTGGGCCAGTTGCTCACTGAAGTTTTCCTGACTATATTATTCAGTACTATCTCTTAGCATGGTGTCTGTTACATGGTAGCCTGTAAATATTGCAAGCGAATGATAACTATAATTAATTAAAAACCTCAGCTTAACATTCATATATGTTATATTTGCTTTTGTGATGGAGAGGGCACTCATTTTGTTCGTGAGAAACTTCCATCTCAAAGGTTACAATCTGCCTAGGAGCTTATGTCTCATGGGAGGCAGAGTCATGATTTGAACCTAGGTCTCTCTGATTTCAAACTTGTAATAATCTCAGGCTGCAACACTTTTTCTGTAACCTGCCATCATCTACCTGCTAAGCTGGTGGGTTAGTGCCAAGCCTGGGGAGCTGCCAGAGACAGGCTCCAAGGGAATGGGAAATATTAATAGAGTCTAGCACTCTGTAAGCTCTCAGTAATAGCTACCACTCTCCTCTCTCCAGAGCCTTCTTCCCCAGGGAGGCCTGTTATCTACAAGAAACATGAATTTGTTAGAAAGAGAAAATTCTTAACTCTCAGCATGAGTTAGAAATCAGGCATTTGTAGTAACTTTTACCTCCATGCACATATCACAAAATGTATTGCTTTAATAACTCTAAACCTTCTTGTACTCCTTAAATAACAGCTTTTATTGCTGAAATTAAGTTGCTAGGAGGATCAATGGTAAGATTTCTTCTGTGTGTTTATGTAAAGGTATTTTCACAATGCAATCTGCGCCTTCCATATTTTCCCACAACCATCTTATGAAAATAATCAATTTGTGGCACCTGCTATAGAAGAGAGCAACTCCCCCATCTAAATCCTCTCCATGGTTTAGATTTATAATGTAGTGCCGGATTCTTCTAATAGAATATTATCATCAGATTAGTTCCTCATGTGGCAGCGATTATTCTAGCACAATAAACAAATGTAGCTCATAATTGTAAATTGTATTGTGATTAATGAATGTGTCATCTTTGCTCAGCAGTAACACATTTGCTCTTTGTTTAATCAAATTTCAAAGGAGAGAGAAGAAGGAATTATGATATCGACCAGAGATGAAACTGGTATAGGGTTCCGGGTCAGTGCTTCCCTTCTGGTACATGAGTAGTCTCCCTAGCATGAATGGTTTGCATAGTGAGGAATTATAGTGAGCTAAAATGTAGATGGGGCTGCACACCCATAATTGAGTACATAATCTGATGTGAAGATATCTGCCCAATATCATAAAATGCTGAAAACAGCAAAAGTCAGCATCAATGTTGTGTCTAATTTTACTTTTGCTCAAATTGTCACCATCTTGGTTCCCTCATGTGCAAAGTAGAGTCAACTTTTCAAATTGTGGTTGGTTTAGTAGGTTAAAAAAATTTAAATTGTGGCTGTATTATCATTGATACAATATTCGCTAATAAAAATGACAGCCTCGTGTGGAAAGCTGTAATTGGCTATGAAAATGCATTAGGAAATATTTCCATGAATTATTTAAGGCCTTCATTTCATAATGCCAAGTCAAAACAAAGATGACCTTTGCTAGTAGAAATCAAACTGTGTTGAAATGTTCACGTTGAGAAGAAATGAGACAATCTTATTTTTATCACTGTGTATAATGATGGTTTTAAGCAGACAGTATGAACATCTAGTGAGGTCAATATTAAAATCATTGCTTAAGAGATTCAACTCAATAACCAACACACTTATTACACCTATCCTGTTTCCTTTAAAAATATCTGTAAGAAAATTAAGTTTCCAGTTATCCAATTAATACTTAAGTACTTTGGAGACAAAAAAAAAAAGAAAAAAGAAAAAAATTATCTTTGTTCATATTCACCAGATAGGCTGGTACATTGACACATCTTTTGGGATTTTTCATATTTATTGATTTAGAAATTGATCTTACATTGGAAATAATCACATAAAGAACATACAAAGATTTCTAATGAGATATGAAAAATAAATTAATGTGACAAATCTCAAAGTTGAGAGATTAATCTATTATTCTTTACATTTGATAAAAGGAATAATATTCCACTAATTTCCAGAATTTAATGATCCATCCTTATCATCAATTATCTGCTGCTGTTGCCACCAGTTAGGAGAGAGTTCGGTATATGAGTCAGATGTGCATCGTTGAGCACAGCCATGTTAGCAGTGTCTCTCAAAACAACAGCATTTTGTACGGTTTATCTTTAAAGTCTTGTTTAAATTCTTGTAATGTTATAAAAACCTAGGGGATATTTGCCATTCTGAATATTTAATATCATTTTGGTTGGTATCCACCTTAGATTCCAAATGTGAATAGATATATAATAATTAAATTGTATCTGGTTTCATCTAAGAAGAAATCAGAGCTGGTAAGGAGGAGCTCAGAAGAGTGAGGAGAAAGAAAAGAGAGCCCTTCTATTTACATAAGCAGGCTTTTAGTAACTTTGACTAAGTGTGGAATATAGGTGAGGAAGATGTAGCAGCTTTTTTTTTTTTTGAAAAATATAGTAGGTCATAAAGTAAACTCTCCCTCTGTTAAGGTGAATTCTTGGAAAGATAGAAGAAAAATCGGACTTCTAGACCCTCTAATACTGGAGACTGTTGTGACTAAATTTCAGGAGAAGTTTTTGTTTTCTGTTTTTGTTTTGGTTTGCTTGTTTTTGGTTTTTCAAGACAGGGTTTCTCTGTGATTCCTGGCTGTCCTGGACTCACTCTATAGATCAGGTTGGTTTTGAACTCACGAGATCCACCTGCCTCCCAAGGGCTGGGATTAAAGGCGTGCGCCACCACCACCTGACTCGGGAGAGGGGTTTTAAAATCAGTTTGTGGATATGTGATTTATGATGTGCTAAAACTAAAACATGTTAGTTTTCAATGGTGTGTGAGTTCCCAGAAATTTCGTGTGAGTTTGGACATAATTCCCAGGGGCATAATGCCTATGGTTTGTGTGGATTAGGTGAGGACATGGACTAGATTGAATTAGTGCATTTTCTGTATCTCATGAGATAACATTCTCTGAAATATTATTACACTACAAGGTGCCCATCTCCAGAAGCCTAGGAGATGCTGGGACTATATTCTGGATTTATCAGTCCATAGATTTGTAAGTATTTGTTTACAAACTACCTAGCTATAAGTAGTCAGCTATAGCACCAAAATAAACAAACAAACAAAACTAAACTAAAAAAGGACTAAGTTGTAGGTCCCTCCTAATTTTTTTTAATTCATAAGAAATACATTTTAAATCTTTCTTATAGAAACTGTTTTGTTAATGTTACTTCTATCCATTTGGTTTAATAAAAGTATACTTTAATAACAAAAGATTTATTTCACTCTGTTTTACATTAAAAAAAAAAGATAGAACTCCATCTTCTTAAAAGGTCTGGATGCCTTGCAGTGATAGGAAGTTGTTGGTCCAGGATGTCTGCATGGCAAATAAGCCAAATTTTAAAGATTGGAGATCTCTCACTAATACCAGAGCATCAAAGCACCAAAGCATTTTGGGGCAGAAGGAACAATGTGGTTTTTATTTACCACATCTCAGAATTGTCTGAGGCAAATCCCACATTACCAAACAACATTGAACCTTTAACTTCTTGACTAGGTACTTACAGTGATATAGACTTTGCTTTTGGAAACAAACAAACACTGTGAAGGAAGAAAATAAGTGGAAGTTCTCCTCCCTTTCCAGGCCAGCCTCGAACTTGTGATCCTCCTGCCTCTGCCTCCTTCAGCAAATCGTACCTACCGGCGTGCGCCACCACAACCGGCTCTCCTCTCTTTCCAATACACAGCTTAAGGACAGCTCTAAACTTTTCAATCATAGCATTTCAGAAAAGTAAATAATAATAATATAGTAAATATACTAGTTCAGTTAGCAAAGTCACCACATTGCAAATTAAAAAAAAAAACCCAATATATTTATTTAGATGTCTTACTAACTATACAGTTGAGTGTATAATTCATTCATTTTGGTTGTATTAAGAATTCAGCAACTGTTAGCATGTAACAGGGGCTTCTTTTCAATTGTGTTTTCATTCCCCTGAAGGAGGAACACTCCTTGTCCTAACTAACTCCCACATTGTTGTCCTTCTCTTCCGTTTCCTTATTATTTATTTATTTATTTTTTTAGTTACTTCTTCCCCTTAGCCTGCCTTAAATTTTAGGACTGAAACCCTGTGTTATCATCTATGATGGGTATATAAAGTGCCCCTCAAACAGTACTGATCTGCCTTGGCACCATCAAGCCTCTATTCAACCATACCTAAGATAACAACCAAACAGGTCATGTTTGACAAGGCTGCCTGACTCTGTGTACTTCCTGTCCCTTATCCTTTTCCTTCCTCCAAAGAATACTACAGCAGGACCAACAAATCACAGCTTAGTATGTTGGTTTTTCTATCTTTTCCAATGACGGACATACCAAAATAAATTTCTTTCTTTCTTCTCTAGCACCCATTTTTCTGAGTTTTTTGCTGAACAAAGACCTTGGGTCTCTAGGATAGGACTCCAGTGAGTAAGTACAATTGGTTTTAGGTAGCATATTTTCACAATTCCAAAAAGAAGTTTTATAAATATTAGCAATTTGCATTTTCCTCCCAATGTCTCCAACTTTATCAACACCTATTACTAAAACATTTACTAGTATTATTTTTTTGGACAGAATATGTACCTTTTGTGACTAGTTTCTTTAATTTAGTATATTGTAAGGCTCATTCATATTTGAGTACCTATCTATACATCATTATTTATCTTGTCAAATAATATTTTATTTTAAGATCATACTACGTTTTTTTCATCCATTCACCATTTGATGGCTATTTGGGCTTCTGTTTTTGATTATTATTAACAATTTTATGAATTTTACATTTTTATATTAATTTATTGAAACAAGATGATTTTTAGGACAGGTTGTCTCATACTCTCCAAGTAACCCAGGATGACTTTGCACTCTTTTTTTTTTTTTTTTTTTTATAAATACTTTATTTTTTTTTCTTCAAGTTACATCTCAGTAACAAACCCCTCCCTATTCCCCCTTCCTAACCCGCCCTTCCACCCTCTTCCCTCCAGAGGTTTCCCCTTTCAGTCCAACAGCTGGTTCCTTCTCTTATAACAGTAAGTATTATACAAAACAATAGATATAATTATGCCACATTTATGAGATTAAATTGGCCCAGTATACCTTCCCAATGTTCAGTTTATACCTATTTGGCCCCTGACTTTAACATTCTACTATCTACCCAACTCCATGAGTTTAAAGGTCTATATGTGACTCAACATTCATACTATCTTGCAACACACTTTTAAGAGTATCTTCTTAGATCTATAACACCCTCTTGATTCCTAAACAGTTCAAAATTTAACTATAAGATTCTATCTGTCTATTCTTCAACCACCTCAGAGACCTGAGAGGGATAAATATATTTGCTTATATAGGAAGTGCAGAGCCTGCAGCTTCCAAAACTAAGAAAGAACATACCAGTAACTGCTTGGACAGTTCCCATTTTCTCTCCATACATTCCAGCATCAATCTTCAGCCTTTGGGTCCTGTTTCTCTGACAGACATTTGTTGTAGAGCAGGGATTATGAAGGACTTACCTACCCTGTCTTGGCAGAGTTAGGCTGTCGACTTCCCTGCTACCAAGTTTTGTCCTTTTTGGACAGCAGTCTGTCTGCAGTTGGTGCAAGGGGTTTTTTCATGCCAAGAAAAAGGCTTGCCACTAAATCAACCATCTTACAGTGGAGGTTCTTTGATGCTTATCTTCTACTTGGAGTAGAATAGGGGGTGCTGTCAGGCGCTGATATGTCTCGATATCAAAAAAAAAAATCTTGATTTAAGATAACATCTTTGAATGCCATATTCTGCAGATCTCTAGGGGTTTTTGAAGATGCCCTAACCATCTCTTGTATTTAGATAAGCAAATGTTGCTTGTCTCTTAGCAACTTGATTACTGGGTAGTTTAAAGAATATCTGTGATAGACTGTCATAGTAGCTAACAAAGAGACATGTTTGCATGACTAGGAGTATGTTTTAACTATCCTAGACCGTTTTAGACGGTTGGTATCAAGTGGTCAGAGCTTCACATTTTATTTTTAAGTATCTCTAGGTATGATACCATTGGGAAGCATTATCTTTAAATTTGTATCAATATACAAAGATCTATTCAATTGTGGTTAAATATACTCTTAATTATGTATCAATATACCAAGATTAATGCCTATGTAGCCCAATATAATCTTAATATTACGTCCATATGCAAGGGTCAATACCATTGTGGCCAACTATAATCTTAATTTTGTATCAATATACAAAGATCAATACCGATGTAATCCAATACAATCTTATTTTTGCACAATAAACAATGGTCAATACCACTTTAGCCAAATAACCTACTAATTTTGTATCAATATACAAAGGTATAAGGGCATATTCAATAATCTGCCCCTTCTTCTTGGACCTTCCTGTGCTATGACTATATCTCATTTTTCTCAAGCCCATGCACTCCTACATAGGAGAGGAAGAAGGATACAGAGAAGGAAAAGTAGGAATTCCCTGGGGCTAATCTCCAAAACCCATTAAGACAGGATCATTTATCAGCTTGTAGTCTCTTCCCCTACATAACAGAGTTTTCAGTTAACCTTCAAATAACCAAAAAGAAGGGCGGAGAAACACCCTCCCCACCCTCTGGGCATGGGACGTCGCTCTCTTAAAGTGACTTCCTGCTGATTTGGGTCGTAGTAGACCTGTTTGGGGCCCGAACCCAAATGGAAAAAATGGTTAAAAATGTTAGTACACTCCTTTTATGTTCAGTCCTTCTGTTCTCAGCTGTTTAGATGACCTAAGGGGTTTGTAGGCAGAAGCTGATCTTGCAGGCTTCACTGAGGTTCCGGCCGGGGCATTGTGTAGAGCTGAGCGGTACCAGCGACACTGGATTGCAGTGGTGGTTGCAGGCCCCCAATGGAGACAGCTATTGAGGAAGTCTGCCAGGCAGAATCAACTGGGTCACTCATCCTCCTTGGTGCCTAATTCTGCTCTCTGCTGAGGTTTCCGCTGTCCAGCCGTCCCCGGGCTCCCCTAATGGACGCTTCGATTCTCCTGGAACGATAAGAACAGAGCCCTGCCACAATCCCAACCCTAGGACAATTGCCCTCTATTTTTTTTTGTGGGGGGGGGCTAGGTAGTACTTCTCCTGAAGCAAATTTGGCCTTCTGACAACATACAAAGCGTTATCTTTCAATCCGGGTTAAAGAAGAAATCATTCTGTCACCTCGGAGCTAAACCAGCTCTAGTGTATATATTTTGAGATCCCAAAGGACAATCTGCCTGCATCGAGAAGGCCTTTTGTAAGTAGCCTCCAAACCTAGGTCCCTCCAAATCCCATGTGTGTGTCTCTGAACTCTAATTATTGGGAACAGGAACCTGTGTTTCTCATCTGAAGGGATCAAAGATGTGTTCCACCACTCCTGGATCGAAGTCTTTCTCTATTTAGAGTTTGCCCTGCATCAGGCTGACTCTGAGCACCGGGATCTGCCTGTTTCTGTCTCCAGTGTGTTGGGAGCTGGGATCAAGGGTGTACTCTTCTTGAATGGTGGGACCAAGAGTATGCACCCTCACCACCCCGCTCTGTATGACTCCAGAGTACATAAGACCACCAACTCTAAAGGTGCCCCC
>CAJQZJ010014103.1:1919522-1967317 GCA_907164525.1 Lophiomys imhausi | reverse complement strand
CTGCTATGAACATAGATGAGGAGACTTCCCTATGTCTTCATGAGGGGTCCTTTGGGTGTATACCCAGAAGTGGTATGGCTGGGTCCTGAGGCAAGGTTATTCCAAGATTTCTAAGATATCTACAGACAGACCTCCATAGTGGTTGCACAAGCCTTCACTCCCACCAGCAATGGAGTAGGGTTCCCCTTTCTCCACACCCTCGCCAGCATGTGCTGTCATTTGAGCTCTTTATCTTAGCCTTTCTGACAGGTGTTAGATGGAATCTCAGGGTCATCTTGAGTTGCATTTCTCTGATGATTAAGGATGTTGAGCATTTCTTCAGTTGTCTCTCGGCCATTAGGGATTCCTCCTTTGTGAATTCTCTATTTAGCTCCGTCTCCCATTTTTTGATTGGATTATTTGTTTTTTTGGCATTTAGTGTCTTGAGTTCTTTTTAGATTTTAGATAATAGCCCTCTATCAGATGTGGTGTTGGTGAAGATTTTCTCCCAGTCTGTTGGTTGCCGTTTTGTTCGAATGACAGTGTCTTTGGCCTTACAGAAGCTTTTCAGTTTCATGAGGTCCCATTTATTGATTGTTGATCTCAGGTCCTGAGCTGTTGGTGTTCTGTTCAGGAAGTTGTCACCTGTGCCAATGAGTTCGAGGGTTTCTCCTACTTTTTCTTCTAGTATATTTAGTGTGGCTGGCCTTATGTTAAGGTCTTTGATCCACTTGGATTTAAGTTTTGTACAAGGTGATAGGTATGGGTCTAATTTCATTCTTTTGCAAGTGGACATCCAGTTGGACCAGCACCATTTGTTGAAGATGCTGTCCTTCTTCCATTGTGCGGTTTTGGCTTCTTTGTCAAAGATTAGTTGGCCATAGGTGTGTAGGTCCATGTTTGGGTCTTCAATTCGATTCCATTGATTCACTGGTCTGTCTCTATACCAGTACTATGCTGTTTTTATTACTATTGCTCTGTAATACAGCTTGAAATCTGGGATGGTGATACCTCCAGATGCTTTTTTATTGTACAGGATTGATTTAGCTATTCTGGGCTTTTTGTTGTTCCATATGAAGTTGAGAATAGCTTTTTCTAGGTTTATAAAGAATTGTGTTGGTATTTTGATAGGAATTGCATTGAATCTATTTATTGCTTTTGGTAGGATAGCCATTTTTATTATGTTGATCTTACCTATCCATGAGCATGGGAGATCTTTCCATCTTCTAAAGGCCTCTTCCATTTCTTTCTTCAGGGGCTTGAAGTTCTTGTTATATAGGTCCTTTACATGCTTGGTTAGAGTTACTCCCAGGTATTTTATGTTGTTTGTGGCTATTGTGAAGGGGGTTGTTTCCCTTATTTCTTTTTCGGTATATTTGTTTGTTGTATAAAGAAGTGCTTCTGATTTTTTTGAGTTAATTTTGTATCCAGCCACCTTGCTGAAGTTGTTTATCAGCTGTAAGAGTTCTTTGGTGGAGTTTTTGGGGTCGCTTATGTATACTAACATATCATCTGCGAATAGGGATAATTTGACTTCTTCATTTCCAATTTTTATCCCTTTGATCTCCTTTAGTTGTCTTATTGCTCTAGCAAGGACTTCAAGTACTATATTGAAGAGATATGGTGAAAGTGGACATCCTTGTCTTGTCCCTGAGTTTAGAGGAAATGCTTCAAGCTTCTCTCCATTTAATTTGATGTTGGCTACTGGCTTGCTGTATATTGCCTTTATTATTTCTAGGTATGGTCCTTGTATGCCCGTTCTCTCCAGAACTTTTAGCATGAAGGGGTGTTGGATTTTGTCAAATGCTTTTTCTGCATCTAGCGAGATTATCATGTGGTTTTTTTCTTTCATCTTGTTTATGTGGTGAATTACATTGATAGACTTTCGTATATTGAACCATCCCTGCATTCCAGGGATGAAGCCTACTTGATCATGGTGTATGATACTTTTGATGTGTTCTTGAATTCGGTTTGCTAGTATTTTATTAAGTATTTTTGCATCTATGTTCATGAGGGAGATTGGTCTGAAGTTCTCTTTCTTTGTTGGGTCTTTGTGTGGTTTAGGAATCAGAATGACAGTGGCCTCATAGAATGAGTTTGGCAGTGATCTTTCTGTTTCTATGTGGTGGAAGAGTTTGAAAAGTAATGGTGTTAGTTCCTCTTTGAAGGTCCGGTAGAATTCCGTGCTAAAGCCATCTGGCCCTGGGCTTTTTTTGGTTGGGAGATTATTAATGACTGTTTCTATTTCCTTAGGTGTTATTGGGCTGTTTAAGCTGTTATTCTGATTTTGATTTAGTTTTGGTAGGTGGAATTTATCGAGGAAATTGTCCATTTCGCTTAGGTTTTCAAATTTAGTGGAATATAAATTTTTAAAGTAATGTCCGAATATTTTCTGGATCTCCTCAATGTCTGTTGTTATTTCTCCCTTTTCATTTCTGATTTTGTTGATTTGTGTTCTTTCCCTTTGCCTTTTAGTTAATTTGGCTAGGGGTCTGTCTGTTTTGTTGATTTTCTCAAAGAACCAACTCTTGGTTTCATTGATTCTTTGTATAGTTCTTTTTGATTCTAAGTTGTTGATTTCAGCTCTAAGTTTGATGATTTCCTGTCTTCTGCTCTTCTTGGGAGTGTTTGCTTCTTTTTTTTCCAATTCACCCAGCTTAGCTGTTAGTTCACTAATATGAGCTGTCACAATTTTCTTTTTGAAAGCACTTAGTGCTATGAACTTTCCTCGTAGCACAGCTTTCAATGTATCCCATAGGTTTGGGTATGTTGTGTCTTCATTGTCGTTGGATTTTAAGAAGTCTTTGATTTCCTTCCTTATTTCTTCCCTGACCCAGTGGTCATCCAGTAAGGAGCTGTTCAATTTCCATGTGTGTGTAGGCTTTCTGTTGATTCTTTTACTGTTGAAGACCAGCTTTATTCCGTGGTGGTCTGATAAGATAAAAGGTGTTATTTCAATTTTCTTGTATCTACTGAGACTATCTTTGTGACCAATTATGTGGTCGATTTTGGAGAAGGTTCCGTGGGGTGCTGAGAAAAAGGTGTATTCCTTTGTGTTTGGGTGAAACGTTCTGTAGATATCTGTTAGGTCCATTTGTTTCATGATCTCTGTTAGACTCAATATTTCTCTGTTTGTCTTCTGTCTTGATGATCTGTCCTTTGTTGTGAGTGGGGTGTTGAAGTCTCCCACTACTAATGTGTTGTGATCGACGTGCGCTTTAAGTTTTAGAAGTGTTTCTTTTACAAAAGTAGGTGCCTTTGTATTTGGGGCATAGATGTTCAGTATTGAAATTTCCTCTTGATGAATATTCCCTTTAATGAGTATATAGTGCCTTCTTTGTCTTTCTTCATTAACTTCAGTTGGAAGTCTGTTTTGTTTGATATTAGGATGGCTACTCCAGCTTGCTTCCTGGGTCCATTTGCTTGGAAAACCTTTTCCCAACCCTTTACTCTGAGGCAGTGTCTATCTTTTGTAGTTAGATGTGTCTCTTGTATACAGCATATGGAAGGGTCTTGCTTGCGGATCCACTCTGTAAACCTATGTCTTTTTATTGGGGAGTTGAGTCCATTGATGTTGATGGATATTAGTGACCTGGGGTTGTTATTTCCCATTAGTTTGGTATAGGCGGTGGTTCTGTTCCTCTTTTGATTTAGTTGCTAATGGGTTTTCTATTCCCTTTGTTTTCTTGGGTGGAGTTTTCTTCTCTGGGTTGGGATTTTCCTTCTAGGATTTTCTGTAGGGCTGGGTTTGTGGGTAGATATTGTTTAAATTTAATTTTGTCATGGAATATCTTGTTTTCTCCATCTATGTTGATAGAGAGTTTTGCTGGGTAAAGTAGTCTGGCTGGGCATCTATGATCTCTTAGGACTTGTAGTATATCTGACCAGGCCCTTCTAGCTTTTATCGTTTCTGGGGAGAAGTCAGGTGTAATTCTGATGGGTCTGCCATTGTATGTGACTTGACCTTTTTCTCTTACAGCTTTTAATATTCTTTCTTTGTTCTGTACATTTGGGGTTTCAATTATTATGTGGCGAGAGGAGTTTCTTTTCTGGTCTAATCTGTTTGGTGTTCTGTATGCCTCTTGGATTTTTATTGGCATCTCTTTTTTCAGGTTTGGGAAGTTTTCCTCTATGATTTTGTTGAAGATATTTCCTGGACCTTGGAGTCGGGAGTCTTCTCTTTCCTCTATACCTATAATTCTTAGGTTCCGTCTTTTCAATGAGTCCTTGATTTCTTGGATGTTGTGGGTGAGAGATTTTTTAGCCTTCTCATTTTCTTTAGATGATGTACTGATTTCTTCCACTGAATCTTCCATGCCTGAGATCCTGTCTTCCATCTCTTGCATCCTATTGTTGATACTCACATCCGTAGTTCCTGTTCTCTTTCCTTGGTTCTCCACTTCCTCTTTTAACTCTGACTGTGTTTTCTTTATTGTTTCTATTTCTATTTTCATGTCTTGTATGGTTTTGTTCGTTTTGTACATTTCCTTCTCCAGCTTGCTTGTTTTTGTATGAAAATCTTTCATGGCCTTTTCCTTTTCCTGTTCAAGCTCTGTCACCTTGGCTTGGAGCTCTTTAATGGTGTTGTTCCTTGTTTTGATTTGTAGAATTGTGGTTTCCTTGAATTCCTTCATAGATTTAAGTTCTTCTTGCAGGGGCTCTATCACTTTCCATACTGCAGAGTTGTCAATGTTTTCATGTGTTTCTGTTGGTGTGTGGTCATCCGAATTGGATGAGCTAGGGTGGTTCTGCTTTGTTGCAGTCATAATTCCTTGATTTCTATTTTTTTTTTTGACCTTTCACCATTGGATGCATTTAGCTGTCTGTTTTCTGTGTTTGGAACCACAGTGGATGATTTGGTGCAGGGGACGAGTTACTTGGCTATCTGTCGTTGCTTACAGGGGGATTTCAAGGTCACTGTGATTTTAATGGCCAGAGGCACTGTGATCTGGTGCAGCGTATTCCCAGGTTGTGAGTAATGAACCAGGATTGTTTCACTGCTCCCAATTCAGACTTCTCTATGTTGCACTCTGAGTTATCAGCCTGTAATGGTTCTGATGATATGGGCCTGTTTGCCCAGGCACAAATTCTGTGGGCTTTGTTTGTCGTCCCGGAGGCTGACAGGGTCTGGCTCCACACCTGATATGTCTGGATTTTCCAGGATACAGCTATGGTCCCGATTTCTGGTTTCTCTCTAGTCTTCTCGCCACAGGGTTGGACCCTGTGTCTAATTCCCTTCTTGTCTGCGCCTCCACGGTCCTCTGGGTACCCCAAGCACCAGATCCTCCAGCTGCCTGAGTGCACCTCTCGTCCCAGCAGCTCCGCCGTGGGTGCACCAACCCCTGGTCCCACCCACGCCTGTCTCTCTCCCTAGATGACCTGCCGTGGACTGGCGGGAATTTGGCCCTGCCAGCAGTGCTCTCTCCCCAGCTGCGCTATCCTGAGTGTGGGAGATTTGGCCGCTCCCGCCTGCTTTTGTGTTCCCTGCTTCCTGCGCTCTCTCGGAACCTCCCGCCCTCCGCTTTACAAGCGGCTGCTGCGGACCACCCGCTGAGCCCCCTGTTTGTTCCTTGCTAAGGCTTCCACTATCTTGCAACCTTTTCTAAGTGGGTATAAGTTCAGCCTGATGTGTGGGGAGCCCAATAGGCCAGCGATCTATGGCCAAGTGGACCCTGATTCTGTCTGCTGTAAGTTGGGATCGATCTTACCAGGCGCCTCTCCAAATGGGAGTTCCCGAGTCCCCGGTTTAGTGGCCTCCGTGTCTGTGAGAGATGGGGAGAGCCTTGCCCTGGGACTTTTAACAGTCCCTTGGGAGCTGTGAGCGTTCCCGGGGGGGGGGGGGGGTCTAGCCCCTCCGGTTTTTGCACAGTGCCCAGTAACTCTGTGTTTTTTATGGCTCTTTTTTCCCCCGCGTTCAGAATGCGTCAGTGTAGGTCGCCGCCATCTTCGCTCCCCGACTTTGCACTCTTGATTTTCCTGGCTCTACCTACTGGAGTTCTGGAAAGATAGGTGTTTATATAGTACTTTGGATTGAGCTTGACTTCCTGCCAACCCTCTACCAGCTGAGTTATATCCTCAGCTCCAAATTTCTGTTCTGTTCTTTGACTGTTTCATCCATGTATTTAGTGAGTTTCAGTTCCTCCCCCCTTCATTACCCTGTGTCTTATTTGTCCTCTTCCTACCAAAAGACCTCTTCCCAACAATCCCTCTTCCTGTTCTCATGAATGTCATGTTTGTGTGTGTGACCCACTGAGTTGCCAAAGGGTTGCCTGCATGAGACTGTACCTCCTAGATCATGGGCAACTCATCATTGGCTACACCAAAGCAGAAGGTGACATTTCTTCCCCTAGCATAAGTCAATGCCAATAGTAATGGAGGGTGGTGCTTTGTGTGTCCTTTTCTCTTCCCTGATGAAATGTTGGCAGGCCCAGTCATAGTCAGGTATTGCATAGATAGCCACAGTTGCCATGAGTTCACAAGTACAGAATATATTATGTCTAGAAGATATCTTTTTCAGCATTCTTCCCCAAATTATGCATCTTATATTGTTTCTACACTCCTCTTCTTCCATCATGTTATCAGATCCTTGGAGGAAGTGAGTTGGTAGTGGTTATATTATTTTATACAGGCATGTTTTTTATTGGATGAAATATAGATATCATAGGGGGACAGGTAATTTACATACTAACTGCATGCTTAATACATGGAAGAGAAGTTAGTGTTTTTCTTTTATTTTTATCTTTTTTTTAAATTAACATTTATTTATTTACTCAAGTTACATCTGGAACACAGCCCCCTCCCTCCACCCTTTCTGGTCTCACCCCCACATTTCTCCCCCCTCTCCATCCTCTCCTTCTCCTCGGGTGAGTAGGGGTCCCCACATATCAACCTCCTTCAGTTCACCAGTCACATGATGGCTGAGAGCTTCCTTGTGCACTGGTGCCCAACATGGCAGCCCAGCTAGAGAAAGGTGTTCCACTAACAGGTACCATATAGCCCCTGACAGACACCCCACCACCACCACTTGCTAAGGGATCTATATGAAGGTCAAGTTGCCTATCATCTATATATGTATGGGGGGGGGGGTCTAGGTCTGGTCTATATATGCTTTTTGTTTTGTTTTGTTTTTTTGGTTAGTGTATCGGTCTCTGTAAGACTCTAGAGGCCTCTATCTGTTGGTTCTGTTGATCTTCATGTGGTGTTCTTGTCCCCTCCAAGTTTCTCTATTTCTCCTCCCTCTCTTACACACAGCTCCCAGAGCTCCACCTAATGTTTGACTGTGTGTCTCAGCATCTGTTTTGATCCTCTTCTGGGTGGAGTTTCTCGGAGGATAGTTATGGTAGGTTCCTGTTTCTTTGGGTCTGTGGATTATAGAATAGTTATCCTGTACTAAATGGTTAAAATTCAGTTCTAAGTGAACATGTGACCTAAAAAATTCCACCAGAGAACTCGTACAGCTGATAAACAGATTCAGCAATGTGCCTGGATATAAAATTAGCTTTAAAATAATCAGTAGCCTTTCTTTACCCAAATGATAAATGGGCAGAGAAAGAAATTAGGGAAACAATTCCCTTCACAATAGCCACAAATAATATAAAATACATGGTGGTAATTCTCACCAAACATGTGAAAGACTTGTATGACAAGAACTTCAAGTCCTTGAGGAAAGAAATCAAAGAAGATATCAGGAGATGGAAAGATCTCCCTTACTCATGGATAGGTAGGATCAATGTAATAAAAATGGCCATCCTACCAAAAGCAATATATAGATTCAATGCAATTCCTGTCAAAATACCAACACAATTCTTTACAGACATTGAAAGAACAATTCTCCACTTCTTATGGAGTTAGTGTTTTTCAAGGCAACTGTGTATACCATTTGATATTCTTAACAGCCTTGAAGGTTCCAGTTCCTGTAGTAGAAGTTTCGTTTTCTTTAAAAACATGGTTGTGTTAAGTGAATGTGTTTTTTTGTTTTGGTCCCAAGTGTGGGATGTAGAAGTGCTAAAAGCAATTCACTGCTAAAAGCAAATTCATGAAAAGGCACATGATGTTTGTCGGCTTGAAACTGCCTCATGCAGGCAACATGCTTTTTGCCAGCTGGAAAACATTCTTTGATAAACAAAATCCTTAGAGAGTGCATGATCTTAGTCAACAGGAAAATATTTCATGGAGGGGAGGGTCTGATGGTTGCCAACTGGAAAACACTCTTGTGCAGACTCTGAGAGGGTATAAATAGAATCCCCCAAACAGATAGGCATTGTTTTTACTTGGCTCTGCTTCTCATTGCTTGTCTTCACTTTGAAATACTCCAGACAAGGCTTTGAGTCTTGCTGCTGATGGGGCTTGCTGCTGCAGTTGTTACTGCTGATCTCAGCCCAGGTTGGATTGAGAGAACAGACTCCCTAAGCTGGGGTTATGGCAATTGCCGACATCACCGCTGCAGATTCTGGAACCCAGTGGTTGCCACTATTACCGCTGTTACTGTCGATGCTGATAATTGGTGTTTGTTCCCATTGCTGTGTTTTCTGTGTTTGCTGTTGCTGGTTGGCTGGACTGCAGAAGTCCTGATGAAGAGGATTGGAGTCACCCCTGAGAACTGCATCTAGAGAGGTCTTCATTTCCTCTCCCTCCTGTACCTTGGGTTGATGAGTTAGAAGGGAAATAGAGATATTAATATAACAACAAATAGTTCAAAAATATGCCTTCAACCACCAGATACTGTCCATCAACCATCTCAAGTATACACTGTGGTTGTTACCATTCATAATTGGGCTATTTTATTTATTTCTATTTCCATCATTAACGTTACTTGACATGGTGTAGCCTGCCACAGTGCAGTCACCTTGTTATGATGATGATTTTTATCAAGGTCCTTGTGGGCTGTCTTTTTTTCTTTCTTGTCTCTGTTTACACTAACTGTCTTTGATAATATCAGCCCAACTTCTAGCCTCCACTAATCGCTAGCTAATCTATCTATTGTTTTCATCAATATCGTGGAGCATACATTGATCCACAGTCTGTTCCAGTTCAATGTCTGTCTTTTTGAAGAGGTGTTCTTTGAAGCTAGCTTTTGAGATTTTGTCCTCAGCTCAGAAAGGATCTCCTTAGCAGTTCCATCCTTAGCTATCTAATCTGTGGTTTTGTTGTTGATTTGATGGATCTACCAGACCCCTTCTAATCACCAGCAAAAATCATTACTGCAAAGCTGGGAGACTAAGACAGTGGCACACTCGGTGAGAACTCATTCTCCTTTCCTAGACATGGTGTGCTGTGTGAGGGGTTCCTCCTCTTGATTACCAGTTTAGCTACAAAATCTCTCTCTTGCTCATAAGTAACATGGGACAAGGTCATTTGGAATCCATTTTATTTTGATGATCCTGAAATACAGCCTTCACCTTTCGAGAGATGTTTGTAGAACAAAGGAATCTCAACATGCTCAGTCACATTTTTCTGTGGAATAATTTTTTACAACAAAAATCCCCAGAAAGAGAGGTTCTGGTGGCTAGCTATACCACCTGTAGCTCACGACTGACAGCTACAGTTTGTGTGTAGTGTGGCAGATTCCTGTCCATGCCTAGAATTCAGATTTGGTCACAATGAGCTGGAAGAATGTAATAGTTCAAAATGCCAGACTTTCTCCATCCTCACCCAGATTTCTTAAATGTTTCTACATGTGCTGGATGATTTTAGGAATGGTCAGTGATTTTAAGTGTTTCCGTTTCCTCTTAAATTATCTTTGGCAGTCAACGGTTGCTTCATGTGCCGTACAGTGGACAATTCAAATGATGCCATTGAAGCGTGTCTCTCGAGAAGAAAGTGCAGTCTTTGTACATCTCAGTTTGTTTAGATGTCAGTTTGTTTAGGACATGAAAGAAAAAAAAATCTAAGAACTACAAAAGAATGATGTAGGAACACCCATGAAGGGTCAAAATCAATTTTTGTGTCATATTTTTTGTGACAGAAACCCAGCTGCAGTGAACTGCTACTGAAGTGTTAAAAGAAAGGAAAAATAACAAAACCAGCCATTTGTTATCTCGGTCCATGGACAGCTGGGGAGTCTCAATTGAGCACAGTTCAGTCAGAGACTCAGTGAGGCAGGATGTCACAGGGTGCAGTATAGGTATTTAGGGATAAGAATCTGTGTTCTTGTCCAAACCTGGAAGGAGGATGATTCCTCTCCTAAGCTCCACGTGACTGTGTGCTGCTGTGGAGATGAGGCTCTCCTTCGTTGTTGCTCTTGGTTAGGCTTGCTCTTATTTGTTGTGCCTTTCACAGTTCCTTGCTACCTATGCTTCCCCTCTCAACCCCCTCATACCACAGCTGCTCACTTTAAGGGCTGCAGGAGCTTCCTTTCTCATGTTTTCTTAGTTAGAAGCATGTAACATGATGGTCCAGGTGCAATGACGTCATACAAAGTGACGGGCATGCCACCCCATGACCTCAGACATAACCTGATGCACTCATACAAATTCTGCTTACACTGGAAGAGGCAGGGTTGACACAATGTCAAGAGTCAGCAATCCATTAGAAGAGTCTGGTGGATAGATGTTTTCATCCAAGCCTCCTTGATGCTGAATATCTTCTCCCAGAACAGTGCCTCAATCTTGATGCATTTGCTTTGTAATCTCTGATAGGACTCATAACGTCAAATTACAACATGCATTATTTATCTTCCATTTCTACTTTACATTCTGGTGGCTTATTCCTCCAAGGAGATTGGTATAACCTTTAAAAACTTTTAGTTCCATATTCAATCTTCAAAACAATAGAAGGGGAACTTTGGGAGAGGAAAGGTGTGAAGAAGCAAGTTGGGTCAGCCAAGATAAGACATTAGGAGACAGATGCTGGCCTGCAAGAAATGGGGAGCCTAGGAAAAAGAGAACAACAAGGGGAAATGTTCATACCTTAATGCAGTTCAGTAGCAAATCAAAAGAGGAATATCATCAGCTTGGCTGTTTATTCAGATCCCTATTTTTTTTTTAATCTCCAGCTAATTAGTCAATGGAAAGCAAAAAGAAGTTTTTAAAAGTTGCAAGGATTGTCCTCGGCAGAGATGCTGCCAAGATTAATACGAAGGGCTTCACACTGTGGTCCCCAGTGACTCTAACTAAAAGTTATTGAGGCAGTTTGTGACTTATCAAATTGACACCAAAAAGGTATTACTCTTTAATGTCTTTTTTAAGAGATATTTCTCCCTCTCTGTCCACAAGGTTCTACCTTTCTTTGTGTTGTATCTGTTGGCACCAAAGCTGCCGCCGCCTTTGATTTCCAGAAGCTAATAGATGATCATCTTTCTAAGCAGGCAGAAGTTACCAATAAAATTGACTCTAATGGGTGCTTGGAGTGTTGTTATTATACAGCTGCAGGCAATAAGCCAAGAGAGGAACAGCTGACATACATCTCGAGATCAAGGTAAGAGGCGGTGCTTGGTGCTCCAGCTTCGTATCAGTTGCAGAGTATTTATTATAGTACTTACTGTATGTGTGGTACATTAGTGGAACTGGCAAGAGGGTAGTATTGAGGAAGCCAGGGACATAAAGCCTACAGCAGTGTTGAGTGAGTCTAAGCCCTCTGACTGTGACCTTGCTGACTTCTAGCTTGCCTGCAACTGGTCACTGACACCGGGATGCCTTACAACATGAAAAACCTGCTCACACAGGCATCTGCTTATAGTTTTATTGAAATTGTTCTCTTGGTTTTTAGTATTAATTTTCAAGTCAGGAAAATGACTCAGCAGGTAAAGGTGCTGGCCTCCAAGCCTGTCAACCGTGTTTAATTCCCAGAACCCACATGGTGGAAGGAGAAAACTGATTCCAAGTTGTCCTCTGAGTTTCCTAAACAAGACCTGGCATGATCCTCCCTCTGTCTCCAAATAATAAAATGGAAAAAGGAAGCATAGAGAATGGATGTTCAATGCCTTTTCTGACCTACCAACATGTCAGTAGTTCTCTCTTGCCCACACTTGCAGCTCTTGCTTTAGGTCTTGTACACTTACTGGATAGTATTATTTTCTTTTCTTTCAAAGTTTCTGACATACCCTAGTTTGTAGTGTTTTAAACCTATGCTCCATACACTTCTAATACTTTCCCCGACATTAATCATGGTTCTTGATCAAGTTACATGCACTTTTCATATTATCACAATATAATTAGTCTTCCTTTGATAGGCCCCAGCTTCTTAAATTATCATTTTGATGAAAGTTCATCATTTGTTACCATGTAGATTTCCAGAATAGAAGCTTTATGAGGGAATGCCACTGTTGTGCCTACAACTTACCCTGAGTTTATTGTTGGATACTCAGTAGGCTCCTTTGTATCTACTTCTTGGGCCAAGTGATGAAGATGATGGATTTTGGAGCACCAAACAACCATCACCAATGAAGTACGGCGTGTGACCATAAGGGATGTCTTTAACCTCATTGAACCTTCTTTCCTTATATATGAAAAGGTATGATATATTCATGCCAGGTTCCTGAGACTTGATTAAAAAGAATCTTGCACCAGAGTCTGGAGACATGCTGTAGAGGCCATGACAGAGGACACTAAGATTGGATGAAGCCTATTCCCAATATGCTTTCATTATGGCCCTATAACCATTGTCTCTCCGAGTTACAGATAAGCTATCTATTCCAGAGAACTAGGAAACAAGCCTTGTACTTGATGACATATGTAACTAGCTTGGTTCATTTGTGAAAGCTGGGGCATATGTCTTTGAGTTTGTTCTTTCTGGATTATTAGCCTGCATCTAGTATAATTGGGGTCCGGGTCATGATATTTACAGAGACATCCTTCTACAGGCCTAGATGGATATTTCTTCCAAACAGTAACTCATGCAAGCTAAGTCTGAAGTGTTATCTTTGCTATATCTCTGAGGTATCAAAAATTTATTTATTGATATATTTATTGGTTCATTTTCTGTTTATCAAGTTTGTGGCAATAAGATAGGAGTCCAATAGAAGACAAAAATAAAAGATTGAATGAACCATACAAAATAATGTTTAATGAAGATTTTAGGGGCTGTAGAGATGATTCAGTCAGTAAAGTGCTTTCTGGAGTAACAGGATGACCTCAGTTGGAAGCACCTGTGTAAAAGCTAGGCGTGTACTTGCACCACCAGCTCTTGGGAGTGGAGACAAGTAAATGGGGGTGTGTGTGTGTGCAGTGCTCACTATCCAGCCAGTCTGTGTGTGCAGTGCTCACTATCCAGCCAGTCTAGGTGGAATATCAAGCTCCAGGTTCATCAAAGTACTCTGTCTTAAAAAAATAATGTGAAGACATAATTGAAGACATCCTGACACCAACATCACATGCTCTTGTCCATGTGAGGACACATGCATATATGAAGATCATCAGTTGGATTTCATTGAGCCTCTACATTTTTTTTTACTGAATTTCTTTATTGAGGTGGTATTTCTATTAATAACAAGAAGGCAAGATTTATTTATCTAGGTATTGTGCTAAGCATATATTATATGTTAATTCTTGCAACAGTGTTTTTTGAAAAGTCTCTTTGATATCCTCATTTTTGTAACAAGGTACAGAGAGGTGAAATGATTTGATATGTAGTTGGTATTTACACTGGTAACTACCACACCACTCAGTCAGACAGCAGATGTACATTTATCTGCTTTTAGGGTGAACAGGAGTCACCAGGGAAGCATTATTTTAAAATGCCATTTCTCTGGACCCATTATCAGAGTTTCTGTTTTAGTAGCCTGTGCTGGGGCTTTTTAAAAGTGTATACTTTTAACCCTTGATTCTAAGGCAGTTGTTCTTTAAGCCACATTGCAAAAGATGGATCTATATTTCCCTAAATAAAATTCCATTATCTCTTAGTTTTTCTAAGGTAAAATTCTAAAGTGATTTCCTAGATGAAAAAATCATTTCTAAATGCAGACTCATTTTCATTTTGATGCAATCAAAACTACTATAAACTAGATCATCATTCAAAATAAGGAAATCTAGAATGTCCAGTACCCCAGGTCATTGGTATCTTTTCTGCCCTATCCCATCCCAATTCTAGAAGCCAATGTTCTTATTGATAGAAGATAGGTTCTGTCCATGAATTTGAACTTCTATTAGTCATTTGACTCATTACATGTAGCTCTTTTCATGTATTCTACAGTGCAGGCAAGAAAGGACTTGCAATGAAAGTCTGACAGAATATATTTGGTTGAATCAAGCAGAGGAAATGCAAGGCCTCCTCTAAAACAAGCCTGTTGTTTCAAACATTTCTAATAAGTCCCACACTGCTTTCTGAGAAAATAGACTGAGTCAAAAAGGCTTGCTTGACGTTGATGGTGTGATATCCCATTGCATTGTACACCACCTCCTTTCTCAGCCTCATTTTCTCCCCTTTGTATTTCTTATTAAAAATTACACCTCTTGTGAGAAGGAATTCAGCACCTATCCTCACTTCCCACTTTCCCTTGCAGCTATACTTGGTGAAGCCAAGATAGAATACTCAGGAGGCCAATCAAACAGGATAATCAGCCTGCCCAGACTGACCCAATTAAGTTTAATTAGTTGTTTTTTTTTTAATCGTTAAATTTCCTACCCAGGTGGATTTTATGGCTTTTATTAAACAATGCAGAAGAGCTGAATCTTTGGAATTAGTAGCCTCTCAGGTGCTCTCTGCAAGTAATAAAACTCCAGGAACTCTTCGACTCTCCCGTAAGGAAGCCAAATGATACTGAAAAACATTTGGCGCTGTCTCTCTGGGGCTCTCTTCTTCAAGTGAAGAGTGCTCTTATTTTGTTTTTAGCAAGAATCAGTCTCGTCCCTTATTCTCAGTCAAGACTGTAGGACAGTATTCTCTTCTGCAAGATGGCAGGGTAGCTCTCACCACTCAGCTGATGCCATTTCAACGTTTTCTATCTGCCTGAGTTCAGAAAGACTAGTTAATATACAGGTTCTGAAGAGAGCTTCAAGGAAGTCATGAAAGATCCAGAATGGAAGAAAAATTAAAATGAGCCTAGATGAATTCACTAGAGATGGAGGTCTAACAGGAAAAAAAGTCTAAACTAATTGTCCTAGTCCATTTTTCTCTTGATAATAACACAGTGGGTAAAAGAGTCTCTTAAGAAAGTTACATTTTTGCTCCTGGTTCTGTTACAAGTTTGGAGGCTATCATTCAGTGCTTGCCTTTTTACAGAGTACTGAAGTAGTACACGTGCCAAGGAACAGTCGCCAGATGTGTGTGGCTGGTCCATCTCTTTATAGAGATGCCTGTGTTCATTCAGTCCTAGGGTCCTACATTGATGGGTTTAATCCTCTACTTCACACAAAATTTCTGTGTCTAAATATCACAGCTGTGTTGAGTCTCTCAGCTCTTAACATTTCAAAACGTGATGAAACGCCAACATGAGATTTAGAAGAAGCAACTACATTCAAAGCACAGTAGTCATCCTTAATAATGCAGCGAGTAGGGTCTGTTAAAATGGGTGTCCTGGGACTATTTAATACTTAGCTGTTTTACACATAATTTTATAGATATATTTATTAGGTGCCAAGGTACTTTAAAAGTTATTAATTTGTGCAACTCTTAATACTGTGAAGTAATTGTTATCTTCCAAATGGCAGACCCTATCAAAAGATCCAATGATTCTCTCCTTCATTCCTCTTTTCCTCTAGTCTTGCTTTTCCTCTTTGTCCTCTTTAGTTTGTCCCTTATCTTCCTCTTTTCCCATTTCTCAATCCCTTTATTTTCTACCTCTCCTTCTCTTCCTCTCTCTCTCTTTTGCCCCCTTCTTTCACCTCATTTTCTTTATCCCTTACTCCCTGCTTCCTTTATAAATTATCTCAGGCTCCTCAACCTTTTCTATACGTGTAAGTTACCTATGGAGATTGTGAAAACAATAATTTGCTCATTTTTGAGCACATGATTCGAGAGGGTTGGGTTGGGGCTCAAAAATGTATATTTCTGGCAAGTTCTCTGGTACTAACGGTGTCTGCTGCACCGAGGACTATACTTTAAGAGTCAGTTCCTTAATGGATGTGATGTTCAAGTCCTGCTTCCAAAATTAAATCAACAAGACTCTAGATGGAGCTTAGAATTTGTTTAGAAAATTGCCTGTATTGTCCCAGGTAATTTTGATCTTCATTCCACGTGATGGAAATTGGTTTTACAAATTCTCAAAAATGAATATTTGATAGCTTTTCTGATGCAATAATCTCATATTAATGCCATCAATCAGAATTACTTTCAGAACAAAAAGAACTGAAGCTCCCAAATCGGGTAATCCCTGAGCTGTGTGTTTTGCAGGCACGGTGAGTTATGGATTCAGGAAGACTAGAAAAGCCCACAGGACTACAATGTTTTCACCTGATTTAAATAACTTCTAATTTTATGTCCAAGACAATTGCCTTTGGAGTCTGCTCTCTGCTTCTCCTATCTCTTTCACGATTAAGCTATTTCCTCTTGGCACATATTAAATGTGGTTTAGTTATCTCATCTCTGGGAAGAGATGCAGAGAATTGAAGGAATATGCTGCCATTTAATGGGAGATAACTAGTTGTCAGTTGTAATAACTGACAGGCTGAGGGCTAAGGGCTAGAAACACTTTTTAGTCCTACATTTGACAATAAAAGGCTCAGCAGCATTAGCCAACCCCTAGGACCTAGAAGCATGTTCTCTCTTGCTCATGAGCTGCTACCCTTTCTGACGCTTCTCTGATCTCATTGGTAGTCCCTTCATCCCCATATCCTTTGGTACACCATCACCCCAGGTCTTAGTGTTAAAACACTTCACAATGCTATATGTGCCCATCTTTTTCAGTTTACACCCAGTCTAAATGGTATTACCCAGAGACATCTTGAAATCGCAACACTGTCCACATTTATATAGGTAGTCCATCCATTCCTCTTAATTCCTATATCCAAGTACCAACATAATGTTGATTTTAATGTCTTACTGTCCTTTCTTCCTTACTATGTTCTTATACAGTCTTTGTGATCTTCTAGAAACTGTTTCTCTTCTGGCCTTTTCCGTGACAGTAAACTGTATTTCTGTTTCCTAGTTGCTCTAAAAATGACAGGTCATTTTTAGTTCCCATTTAGCAATCCTGTGAGTGCAATCTTCAAAAATATTTCTCATCACACCCACCTTCCTATAGGTTACATTGTTTCTTCATGGAACTCTGAGATAGCTTCCTAATGATTTTTTTCCTATCAGCTTTAATACTTCTCATCTTTCTTGGTGCACACAGCACTTTTAAAGCATGGTTTTATCATGTCATCTTTTGCTTAGAATTTTCCATCCTGTCTCTGTTGTACACATTAGGGCCTAGTCATATGCATTACAATGAGAACAAATTTAGTTTATTAATTTCTAGATTGTAGCTTGTTTCCAACATACCCACATACCATGCTGCTGTTTGCTTTTTTTGTCCCCTAGAATTGGGCCCTCTGTTTCTATAGTCTAACTTCTTTTTTAATCCCAGTTAAACTCTACCTTTGAAATGTATCTTTTTCATTGGGCCACTCCAAATGCCATACTTCTCTCATTTCTTCTCTCTTCTCTTTCATGCTTTGCTAGGAATGATCTTTTTTTTTTTTTCTAAAATGTTGTATGTCTGACTTTACCATTTCACTTAACATGATCATAATCAACTGTCTTCTCTTTCTGTGTACTCTACAAAGTTGTGAGTTTCCTAAGAGTAGAAGCTGGGAACCTCAAAGATTTAGTAAATCTTTGGGTAGAGTTACTCTCAGAAGCTCATATGATGTCAGACATCTTTCTATCTCTTTGCTCTTGTTGGGTTGGTATATCCAAAAGGCCCATGCATTAAAGCCCTCAGCCTGTGGCTCTGTTATGAGATGGTAGAACATTTGGGAGGTAGGGCTTCTTGGGAGGTTTATATCACTGAGGAATGGTTCCTTGAAGGGTACTGTAGGACTCTGGTTCTTTGTTCTTTCTCTTGATTTCTGTTCATGAAGTCAAATGGTTTCCTGTGCCACACACCAACCATGAAGTGCTGTTCTACAGCAGGCTCAAATCAATGGAGTCAATTGGTTATTACCTACAACACCAAAACCATGAACTAAGACATATCATTCCTCTTTGTAAGTATATTTATCCCAGGTGTTTATTATGGTAATTAAAATCTGTCTAGCAATTCTTCTATAAACTTTTCTCTGTATTCTTTTTCATTTTTCTCACATTGCAGGGAGTGTCTATATATGATCACAGAAGTGGAGAGACTGTAAACAGTGCCATAGTTCAGCATTCAACAGCCAACACAATAAGTAGGAGCCATGTGCATTTTGCCTCTGTAAAGAAAAAAATGATGGGCATAACTTAGAGTTTGTACTTATTTGAGGTCTGGTACCTTGATGGGGTAGGAGCTGTGGCAGGCCAGGTCTGAGTCAGGTGTCTATGTGCTGGTGTTTACATGTGAAGTGATTATGTTTGGAAGTAGATGTCTTATTATAGCAGTGACTCTAAAAGTATATTAAACCAGGAGAACTATGACTACACAGAGCTGTTAGGGGCTCCGTTTTAGTCTGTCTTGCCCACTCTGATGGAAATTCACAGTAAGATAGCCATGTGAAATCTGTTCATATCTTGAACTGACAGCTAACTTTTTTCTTTTACTTTTTTGTGAATTTCACAATATGTACCCTAATCCCATTATCTTCCACTCTCCCCTCAGCCCCACCCTCCACCCTTGCATCCTCTCCCAAAAGAGGAAAAAAATCTCATCGTGGAAGCTGTAGTTTGTCACAATGTGTCCCACAATATTTCCTGTGTCCACACTTTTTTTCTTGCAAATGTTCATTATAATGACTCCTTGGTCTGGTATGAGGCCTCTGGCTTCTGTTACTTTGCCAATATTAGAATCTCACTGGGACTCCTCTCAGATATCCTGTTGTTGCCCTGTGTCATGGAGATTCTGTAGTTTTGGGTCTGTAAAACTAGCCTCTCCATGAACTCCAGCAGTTCATCCATGGGGTAGATGCTGGGTTGGGTGTTAGAGTAAGGTCTAATACATTGGTTCTCAGAGACTGATTTCAGTGCTCAGAGATCTGGTTACTGCCCTTTTTGAGGCATTCTCTGATTGGTTAATAAAATTCACTGATGGCCAATTTGCTGGGCAGAAAGAGCATAGGAAGGTGGGACTTCCTGGGATGAAGAAAGGAACCCTGGGTTTTACACAGAGGAAGCTGTCTTTTCCAGCAGGACTTGGGAGCAGCTGCATGTCTCAATGTGAGCTCTGAAGGTATAGAAAGCCACATGGCTGGTTAGGATTAGGTGGTCAGTTCCAGTTGAGAATCTCCCCAGTGAAGGCCTAAGTGTTGAAACTTTAACAGGTCTTGGTGTATTTAATTATTGGACAAAAAGTCTCCACAGGTTTCAGGCTTCCAGCTAAGGCAGGTCAGTTCTGCTAGTCCTGCAGACTTGTCAGACCTGCAGGCCTTCCATTAAAGGCCTTCAGCTTAGGCAACCCAGGCCTGTTGGCCTCCCTCCAAGCCCTGGGAGCTGCCCTGCCAGGCCTACAAGCCTCCAGCTAAGACAAGTCAGGCCTGTAGATTTTCTGTGGGGCTGTCACTGCCTGCTCCACTGGCCTAATACAACAATTTATAGTTATTAATAAATATCATTTATTAATGATAACAAGGTTGCAGTTTCAGGTGGGCCAGTTCAAAGCCCTGGTTCTGGGCCTGCAACCGCCACATCTAGGGCCAGTTCTATTTTGTTGCTCATACAAGGTACAGGGCCTACTCTCCTGAGTGATGCAGCAGGTAAGGAAGGGGCTGGGCCAGCTTTCCTGCTCTTATGACCCCATTTGAGTCAACACTTCCACCTGCTACCTGTAGTGAGGGCAAAAGAGCGTGGAGAGGATCTCTCCTTTACCAGTGTCACCACTCAATGGATAAAAGTTACAACTTTTATCCCAAGCTCTCTTGGGCTCACATCCTCAAGGCTGGTTCACCTGAAACCCCTATATCTAGTGCTAGCTCTATTGTACTACCCAGATGAGGTGCAGGGCCTGTCTCCTGAGTGCTATAGAATATGAGGGCCAGGGAGAGCTCTCTTGCTCTTGTGACCCCCTTTGGGACAGATCTCCTGTCTGCCACTGGTAGTGAGGGCACACGACAGAGGAGGGGCTCTCCCCTTTGCAACACCACTGCAAGCAGACAAAAGGCAGAGATAGTTAATATTTAAAGTTAGATCTATCTATTTTAGACTCTCATGGTTTTGGGGGGGTTTTGTTTGTTTGTTTGTTTTGTTGTTGTTTTTAACCTCTAGTGATATCATTAAGTCTTCTACAAGTGAAAACAACTGTAGGAATCTTTTGTTAATTTGATGAGTGGTTGGTTACTGGGTATATTTATGTCCCACAAAAAGAGAATAACAAATATCTCTTTTTTAAAAGGGAGAGGGATGGGTGGTAAATTAACATTGATCTTGTTTTAGGACTCAAGTGAGACTTCTTATTATAAGAATAGACATATATCACTTTTACAACCTATTTGTCAGTAACAGAGCCCCTAAGTTTAGAGACACATTACTTGTCATCTCTGTATATCTGATGCAGTACAACCATTTCCTGGCCCTTCTAATAGAGGGACTGAACTAGGCTCTTAATTTTTCTCTCCCTAGAATTTCAATATTTTGAGTAAATAAAGATGGAAGATGTTTACAACTCATTGTTTCGAGAAGTCTGTGGTGAACTGTTGCTGCCCCCTAGACCATGAACAGATTTGATGTCTACAAATTATCAAGCCTGGTTTTCTTTCCTAGCCCTATCTTGATTTGGGGAGCCTTCTAATATATGGTCAGTGTTTACTCATTTTTTTTTTTAATGTAGTCAAGTTGGTTTTGTTACTTTCTTTAAAATAATGATACCCACTCTGCTGAAGTCCACAGCTGTGCCTGACTTCTCTCCCATACTCTGAAAACAGAACTGACTTTTCTTCCATAATCTGAAAACAGAATGTGTATGCAGAATTTGTGATTCTAGGCTGAGGGAAGGTTAAATATTAGCCTCTTCTTTAACTTTTCCTGGTGCTAACTAAAACATTCTCTTGCTGATAAAGGGAGGAAGAATGTACCACCCCAAATTCTTTAGGCCAATTTGTAAGGGATATGTGATCTGTTATTAATCTCTAAAAATTTTTTTGAGGGGGTGTGAAACTGCAATTTAATTATCAATTGTATTTATTGATAAATATAAACTGTAATATTAGGCTGGTGGAGCAGCCAGTGACTTGGCAGAACAGTGGGCAGCCTGGCCCACCTTAACTGGTTGCCTGATTTGTCCTGGCAAAAGAGCCCTGGGACCAAGGGTGGCCTACACCACCTGTAACGTAAGCTCTGTTAACTAATATAAGTTGTTATATTAGGCTGGTAGAATTACCAGCCATGGCGGGAGGTTCAAGGGGAGTCTGGGAGTCTGGAAGTCTGGGAGTCCCATGGCCCTGGATTGCTTGGACTGACAGCTTATAAATTGCTGTGGTCCTTTCCCCAATAATTAAATACAGCAAGACCTTTTAATGTTGTAACACTTAACCCTTAGCTAGGCAGACTCTCAATTAGCTACTGTAAGTTAACCGGATCACCTAATCCCAAACTACCATGTGCCTCTGATTACCTTCCAGCATCCTCAATGATGGAATGAGCTAATCCTCTATGTAAAACACAGGGTTCCTGTTTTAATCTCAGAAAGTTCCACCTTCCTATACTCTTTCTGCCCAGCTAATTGGCTATCAGCAACTTTTATTAACCAATCAAGAAAATGCCTCAGAAGGGGCAGTAACCAGATCGCAGCATTGAAATCAGCCTATCAGAAGCAATGTTACTAGCCCCAACAGGGGTGTCCCTTAAAGTTCAAGTTTAGTCCTTTTAGATTATGTGAAAATAATGGTATCTGTCAACATTAGAGACATGTAGCAAATTGTTTAATGAGTTTATTTTTACTCAGGCTCTTGTGATTCAGTAATGAATATGTGTATTCAGTCCATGGTTACTAGATTTAGTTCATTGGTGCCTTTGTAATTTTTGTTATTTGGGTGGACTATACAATTCAATCATTGCCTTTGTAGTCAATTGCTTGGGATACATCTCTGCTGTGACCCACAAATATAGAAAAACAGAAACTAAGCCATTGGGGTGGGCATTATGTTATAAAGATGTTTCAGTTGGGGATTTTCTGAGTTGAAGTCCATCCACCAACAAACCATTTTTATAAGAGAAATGTGAGAAAAACACATAACAGTGTTTAAGAGACATATAATACTCTATATTTACCATCACGGAAACTTTTAGTCTCATTAAAGAGTAAGAATTACATGTTCCTGGCCATTGGCCACATTCCCACCACACTTGAAATGATGGCCTATTCAAGTGTTCCCAAACATCTTGGGCCTTCTCTTCCTTCCCCTTTTCTCCCATCTATTTTTCTCTCTGTCTAACCTCAGCTCTCCTCTGCTTCCCTTCACTTTCTAGCTGAATTCTATAGTTTTTGTTACCATTATCTGTTGTTGGCTCAGTATTAAATGTTGACTGCTATTGACTTTGAAATCTATTCATTTTATCCTCACGTTGCACTGTCAACACCAGACACGTTCTCCATGTTCTCCTTGGAGCTATGTGTCATAGATCTAAGAGGCCTGTTTGATTTAAAACCATAGAATAATCTATTGTTTTGTGAATGCAGTCTAATATCATGGAGGATGGGATAACAGTTTAAACTGGACCACAGAAGAACTAACTTTCACAGTTCTACTTGGACTATCTCTACCCACAGATTACATAAAGCCATTCATAGTAACCTGCTCATGGTCCAAATGCGTTTGAGCTTTCCTAAGGACCCCAAAAACAAGCCAAGTGTTCCAATTTCATCTTCATTTCAGTCATGTGCTTTTGCCAGTCTTCTCTGGATATCTTCTCCTCTCTTTGTGATCCCTTCAGATACTGAGAAACATCAACCAATGCCAGTTGGTGAGAGAACCTTACTAACTTTAACCTTCCAAGGTTCTTTTTAATATACAGATAAATTTGATAAAGAAGATGCAAATTATATTCACCAAAAAGAATTCTCCCACAAATTATAATGTAAACTACCTTAGGTAATAAGACAAAATAGTGATTGGAATCTTACGAATCATAGAGTTGGAAAGGAGTTTATGATGTTGCCAGATACTGGTTGATCATAGTCCTCTGAAGGGTTGAGAGTTATCCATACTCTAAGCCATTAAGCACATTCCTAAGTTTCACTATGATTAGGTTTATTCTATCTCATTTCTCTGAATTAATGATCAGGATGAAGTATTGAGTCACCTCTCTGACGCTTTGGTGGTATCTGTTGGCACTACTTTTTCTCTAGCTGTGGTGGTTGAGATGGAATCTGAAAGTATAAAACCTATTACATTTATGTTACACTAAGGTTACATTAAGATTGCATTGAAGTATGCCAATTCTATGATAGAATGTCAATAAGTAATACCTTAAAAATACTAGAATAAAATGTGTAAAAGTATTATTTGTCTCTTGTAATTGTTATCTTGGAGGCTTACTGCCTCTATCTGCTCACTGAGGCCTAGTCCTAGAAACTTCTAGCACCCAAACAATCTACTCTAGCTCTAAAATATTTTCAGCCTCTGAGACTTACTGCTGAATAAGTTCACCCTTTCTAGCTCTTTCTGAAGTCCAGCTTCTCTCTGAGTGAATTGCTCTGCTTGGCCGCAAACTGACTCTAGCAATATGTTCTAATCTTCTTCTCCTCCTCATTCTCTGGCTAGCTCTATCTTCACCTGTGGTTAGTTTGTTTTCCCTTCAGCTTGTGTCTGTAAAATGCTCCTGGTAAAACTGTCTCCTCCTCTCATTCTCTGTGCTGCTCCATTAAGTAGCTTCCCTGTCCTCTCTCTTCTCATGAGAGTTGGGCATATCCTGTTCTGTCAAATCTTTCTCTGATTGGTTACTTTGTTTGCCACTCAATTAGACATCACTTTCAAACATGGATACTTCCTTCTACAAACTAACTTTACCTTTATTGTTTGGGATAGAAAACAATGAGTACTAAAGGTGTGTCTTTATTCCAGCCAGAGTAGCCTTGTTGCTGGATTAAAATTCCCCTACAAAAATGGAACTTCAAATTTCTACTGGATATGATTAAATACAGGAAGTTGAGAATAATAAAACATTAATAGGGCAAATTAATCACCACAGAAAATATTTTCCATAGTAACAAAGGATTGAGCATTATCAACTGTGGGAAAGACTAATGATTTCCAGTGTTACTTCACTCTTGTTTTAAATAGAATATTACAATTTACAGTTGGCTCATTGACATCTGCCTAAAGGTTATACTTTATAACTTTCACTGTCAATTTGTTATATCCTCTAGTAGGAAGTAATATGTTTTGTGAGGAGTGATGTGTAGAGAGATATGAATAGAAATCAGGTGTGCAACTGTTTGCTTAAAAAATATAAAAGTACCTTGTCTTCTACTCTTGTTAATTTTTCCCCACCAGCTGTGAAAACATGGCAACCAAATCAGTTGCCCTGGGACCAGGTTAAAAACCATGTATTGAAGGTGGCAGAGTCACATACCATACTTGGGCTGCTTTCATTTATGTTGTTACCATGTGCGTGAAATAAACTTCCGTTTACTGAATTGTACATATGGCTCCTGTTGCTTCAGTTATTGGCTTGTATACTAATCAAAAAGATACGATATGCTTGAACTATTCAGTGTTGTCCTTTATCTCTCTCAGTCTAGATGGAATTCTATTTGAGTAGCCTCCACTCAAGCTTTTCTCAGGGTATTTATACACAAATAGCCGGAACACAGATCCCTTATTCTTTGTATCTGTTCAAAACCAACACAACACAGACATACCATAAAGCTACCATTTTCAATATAAAGTCATCCAAGCCCACATGCCAGTGTTCCACTGATCAATACTTTTCCTAGGAATTAAGAATTTTAGGATGAAAACTTTAATTCTAGCACCCGGGAGACAGAGGCAGGTGGATTTCTGTGAGTTCGATGCCAGCCTGATTTACAAGGTGAGTCAAGCAAGGAAACAATACCTTACATGCAATTTCCTCAGTTGCTAACATCCGACATGTTTATTAAAAATGATGAAGCAACGTTCATACATTTTAACTAAGTTTACATTTTATTCATACTCCTTGGTTTTTGCTTTATGTCACTTTTCTGTTTTAGGATGCCATCTAGAATATTACATAACATTCAGACATCAGGTCTCTTTAGTCCCTACCTGGCTAAGAGAGTTTTCATGTTATCATTTTGACTTACTAAAATATTACTTTCTTTGGACTTTCAGCTCCTGAATAATGACACTGAGACTTTTATTAATTACTATAGCTTGGCCTTAGCTTTGGTTTGTTCTCAATTAACCCTTATGGCTGAAATTAACCCATTTATATTAATCTATGTTCTTTCAAATGTCTCTTTACCTCTCCTCAGTACTGTACATCTGAATTTCTCTGTGTTCTGGCTGGCGAATCCTTCACCCCAGATTCTGTGCCCGGGTTCCTCTCTCTGCTCAGATATTCCACCTTTCCTCTCCTGCCTTGGCTATTAGTTGTTCATCTCTTTATTAAGCCACTGAGAAGGTATTGGAGGGAGTGTTTACAAAATATGATGCATCCATAAGAATAACAATACCAAACTCTGCCCTGAAATCATATCTCTGCCAGCACAGAAATCAGCATTAGAAAAATACAAAGTCAACCTTTATACAGTGCACAAAAAGATCACCCCAACAACTTACTTCTTATTACTTCACAGTTTGGAGGAGTACTGACAAATATTTTATAGAATACCCACTATTTGTGATTTTGGGTATTTGTCTTAGGATTAGAAAGATATTACAAGTCTTTGAAGGAAAAACCAGAGGTGAAGCATCATTTTTCCACATGGCATGGCAGGAATTCCATCTTTAATCACTGGACATCAGAAGTCTATAAAACTAAAGGCAAAGAAACTACGTATAAGTGGTGTGAACTGACTGATAATTTCCATGAAATAGTGAAATGGAAGATCCTGATACTACCAAACATGTTGGTGGTCGACCCATGGGAAGGCTGTATTTTTACTATCAGGATGGAAGTTTAAATGTAATCAAGGGAAGTGATGTGTGATGGTGGAAGTAAAGACAACCCTACAAGCTTGTGTTTAGACATGTGTGTGTGTGTGAGAGAGAGAGAGATTATTATGTATGCACTTATTTGTCTGCTCTGCAAGTTTGAAGAGCGGTAAAGCAATGGTACCTCATTAACATTGAGCGTACCTGATACCAGGTCTTGATTTGTAAGTATTACTTGATAAACAGGAAATGCAGTTTCCTAAAGAAATAGCTGATTCCAGAGGCAGGAAATGCAGAAGGCAAGTCTGAATCATATGGTATCAGACTAAGGAAATGCTCAAACAAATAACTACTAGTTGGCTCAGACAGTGATAACTAATGCCACGGAATATGTATTATATTATTAATATTAACAACAGTACCATTTTATCATTTCTAAAGTGGATGTAGAAATATTAATAATAAAGTCAAGGATTGTACCTTATCCTGCACATGAACAGAGAGGTCTCTAAGCCCCAAAAGGAAGAATCTCTATTTTACACATGAAAATTCAGTTCTTCCAAAGAGTACAGAGGAATGTATTCTGGCCAGTTTTAAATAACCACTGTAACTTCTTCTCCTAACCTCTATGAGTAGCAAAGCCTGCTCCCACAGTCATGAGTGTGAGAACACCACATACCATGCAGCATGCGTGCTCTTGTGTCATAGAAGAGTGAGATACCTCCAAAAAAACTTGCATTGGAAACTTAATGAGAGAAAAATTGACACCTGAAAATACAGTTCAAGAGGTCTAAAAGTGCTATCCCTCCACACAAAGTATCCTATTATCCATGAAGCATTGTTCTGAAAATACTTTAGCCACCATTGTAATCTTTTCACATCCTTCCCTTCATATGATTATGGCTGCTGTTCTGTCCAGTCCAGGATCTGTTCCTCTACGGCAAGAAACTATGATGGAGAGAAGTCAATCTCAAGATACCATATTCTCTAACAAGATCAGGAAGCACATGGGGACAGAACTTTTAGGACCATCCATCAGGACTGTAGACACTAGCTCATGATGTCTGTGGAAGTTTCATACCTCCTATATCTGCAATCTCTATACTTTGTCACTTTGTGATCTTCCCTAGAAAAATCTTCCATAAAATCTCAACAAATGGCTTTTTGGTGTCTAGGCCACTAGCTTCTCCAATGATTTACTCTCCAATCTGTCTGTTTGTGCTGATTCATTAATCATGTGCGATCGGCACACCCAAGAAGATGTAAGCTCCTTTGTTTCCTCAAACCCAGAGAGGTCTTTGCTTCTATTTGTAGTTGTTGTTGAATCCAGCGGTGAGTGATTTATTCTAGTTTAAGGAAAGATAAGTCTTGTTTTCTGGATTACAGCAGGATAAAGAAGTGCCTTTCAGCCTGGTCTGTTACAGCGGTGGCAGTGGGCATGTTCTTTCTTACTGAATTTGAAGCTTTACTTTGGGGGAGAGTCATTTAATTGAATGGAACAGGTCCCCAGGAATCATCTTTTTTTTTCTTTTCTATTAATTAATTTAATTATTCAAGTTACATCCTAATTCATGTCATAGGTCTATAAGACATTTATTAGACAGAATGGTCAACTTTAAACTTTACTATTTTTCCTTGGTTCTGATGCTATGTGTTCATTCTTGTAGGTACTAATAACAATCTCACATGATTGAATAAACAAGAACTGCAATGTCCTTTCAGACTTAGAAAAATAATAAAGTTTCAAACATTTAACTTCCTTTTTTTTGACTATCTTTATTAGAATGACTTTGACCAAGTAAAATAGGTAAGTTGAGACAGTGATGAGATTTGTACTTATGAAATGCTTCTCACTTTAAAAATATCTATTGGGTTATTTAATTTAATTTCTGGGCTTCTAGGCTTTTGACATATGCCAAATATAAAGAATAAATCTGTCGATAAAGAAATTACAATTGATTATAAATAGTGTTTTTGTAGCTCAGTGTGTGGGTTTTCCTATTGATTTCAGTACATGCAACATTAAGGCGTGCTGAATTATTATTGTAATTATTAAAAATAAGTGTCAGCAAAATTAAACAAATGCTCACCTAGACATACAGCTTACTGAATGATTTCTTCTAAAATTTAAATACAAGTAAAATTAATGAAAATCTCGAGAAATTCTAACAATTAAAAGCATGTATTTATATGTTTGTATTCAGTTTTCTCCTTCATGTGAATCTTTGGTCTCAAACTCAAGTTGGTCAGACTTGTTGACAAGCAACTTCATCCTCTGAGCTATATTGTGGACTGCTTAAAAATGATTTTTGTATCTGTAAAACTATGTGTACTCTGTGCCCCATATCCTTTTGTCAAGCCTAAAGGTTAGCATACCATTCACATCTTTTAGACTGTCTTTTATTAAATTAGCACATTTTATTCTTTGAGAATTTCATATATGTATGCAATGTATTTTAATCATATTCATTTTCCATTTGCCCACTCTAATTGTCTAGAGTGCTCCCCTTCCCAACACATCCCCTTCCCAACGTCATGTCCTGTTGTTGTCTTTATCTGTGCTGAGTCCACTTCATGCTGCTAATAGGTACATGAGTTTGGGGCTATCCTCTGTTGCTTGAGATACCCAGTGGCTGTACTCCAAACAAAACAGAGTCTCTCTCCCAATAGAGACATCAACTCAAAAGCTCCTCAGTTAGACACAGGGATTTTGATGTGTTTGATCTTATCCAGGTAACCACAGTTGTTGTGAGTTTATGAATATCACAGTCACACCTTGTCTGGAAGACAGCAGTCCTTATTGATGATTCTCCTCAAACTCCAGTTCTTAAATCATTTCCACTCCCTCTTCTTGTTTGTTCTCTGAACTGGGCCAGGGGAAGAGGGTTGAGAGAGACACCTCATTTAGTGCTGAGCAGTCAACGCATAACAGTTTTTGACTGTTTATGAGACAAAGGTCTAAAAGCAAATCAAAACAAACTGATCACCACCACTACCATCACCACCAACAAAAAACCAAACTGAACATCCAAATAACCCTAATGAGAAATGGAATATGAAGCCAAGCAGAAAATTCTCCAAAGAAGAAATACAAATGAATAGTGAACACTTAAAACATTCAACTGGGCTTCAGTTTGGTTTGTTCATGTTTTACCTGATTCCTTTTTTCATATTAATTAATTTATTTATTCAGGTTACATCCTGATCAAAGCCCTCTCCCTTCTCCTGACTCGGTCCCACCCTCCTACATCCACCCACATTGCATTGGTTCATCAAGTCATCACATGAGGGCTGAGAGCTTCCTCTTCCACTGAGGCCTGGCAAGGCAGCCCAGCTAGGGTGAGGTGCTCCAAGAACAGTCAACAAAAATACGGAATGCTTCATGAATTTGGATGTCATCCTTGCACAGGGTTATGCTGATCTTCTCTGTATGGTTCCAATTTTAGTATGTGTGCTGCCAAAGTAAGTATGCTTTGCCTGATTCTTTGCATCATTAAGTTATTACCTTGTGCTCTTCCTGATATATAATTTTTTCTTTTATCTAAAATAGATATCTTTTCATACAATATATCTGATTACAATTTCCCACCTCCTGTCCCAATTGGATCCTTTCTGTATCTTGTTATGGGCTGTAAATTTCCCTATTGGACCTGCTTTTAATGTGTCCCAGAGGGTTTGATGCATTGTGTCTTCATTTTCACTTCTATTTAGTCCCAGGAATATTTTGCTTTATGTCTTGGTTTCTTCTTTGACATATCCATCATTCAGTAATGGCTATTTTAATCTGTGTGAGTTCATACTTTGACTAGATAGAGATCTGTTTGCTACTGATTTTAAATTTTATTTCATAACTGTCTGAGTCTGTATTGTTTGGGAGATCTCCAGAGCCTCCTTGATTAATAACTTGTTGGGAGTTATCCCATGTATGACCTTGAGATTTTTGTTGACAAACCCATGTTATGTGGTAAGCTTCCTCAGGGCATACACATATTGAAAGTTAACTTTTGGTATCCCCCTGTGTGTTTAAGTGTGTGTGTATGTGTGTATGTGTGTGTATGTGTACACTCATACCATGCTGTGGATAAGAAAGTCAGAGCCAACATATAGAAGACATCTCTCTGTCAACTTTGATCTTTGACTACAGTGGCAAACTCATCAGGGATATGGGAAGGTCAGTGGGGAAAGAACCACAAACCTTTTCTTAATTTCTAAGTTGTTTTTTTCTTGATTTAGGATTTTCTTGGTTACCACAAACCTGAGAAATTTCCCAGGATTCTTGTAAAGTTATTATCATATATCCTTTATTCAAAAAATATTCTTACTTCCATATTTCCATATTTTTTCTGTGATATCAATTTTGACATGGTTCTAGAAAGCACAACCCTATGACCAATGTTCTGATGTATGAGGGCCATTTTAATTCTTGTCTCTTTTAATTTGGATGTGTTGTTTTAGCCTTAGTGCTGAGTTTTCTGCCTGTATGATTACATTTTTATTTTTATTTTTATTTCAGTCACATCCTGTTTAGCTTTATCTATCAACTTGCCACAGCCTAGAGACTGAGAGAAGAGCATTAACCAAGGAATTGCCTAGGTCAGACTGTCCTGCTAGCACATGTCTGAGACATTGTCCTGATGCGTAACCAATGCCAAAGAACCTAGCCCACTGTGGGTGGCACCATTCCCTAGGCAGGTGCTCTTGAACTGAATGAAAAGCTAGCAGCTCATAAGCCTTCCTGTCAGTCATCAAGCAGCATCGTTGGTAGGTCCTGCTGCACTTCTTTGACTGTGAGGTGAATTCCTTGGTCAGAAGTAATGCTCTGTAGAAAAGCAAGCAAGCCTGGCTTCGAGCTCCTGCTTTTAGTTTCTGCCTTGACTTCTCTTAATCATGAACTGTGTGTGCCTGGATTTGTAAACCAATTAAACCCTTTCCTAGGTTAAATTACTCTTAGTCGGAATGTCTTGTCACAGCAGGTGAAAAAGAAACTAGTAAAACCACCCCCCCCCCTCCAGTTTTCCATATTGTAGAAGTATCTGAAGAGGCTGGATCAAAAGCTCAAGTATGAGTTTTAATGAAAATCAACTTCCTTTTCTGTGACCAGGCCATCTGAAGTTAGTTACATTATTGGCTTTTCAGTTCTGCTGAGAAGATGAACTTTTTTGTTGTTGTTGTTGATAATGCACAGACAGTGCTGGGTTGTAGTCAGCCACCACCACCTTTGCTAGTTGGAAGTCCTTCACCTATATATTTTATTAGAGTTGGTTAAGGGAGCATTGTCATTGTTTTTCAGCTTACATATTATTGGTTGTCACTCTTTTAAGAATAGATGTTTACTGGGTATCTGTCAAGTATCAAGCTGTGCTGCTCTTAGCTTCACAAGTGTGTAGAGACTGTGACAGAGTACTCTGAGGCCTGTATTCCAGAGCCCAGCTTCTGGGCTCTGTGGTGACATCATGTGGGGTCATGTAATTGAATGTGGGAACTGTGAACATTTTGACAATAGTAAGAGGTTTATGAATCTGAAAAACCAAACTCACTTAAAAATCAAATCTTTATGGAGCCCAAGATGCACCTGACATTGCTTTTCCATGCTATATCATGCAGCTTCGCTGCGGCCTTACTTCTGAGCACACAGCATACTTATTTTGCACTGTGTATAACCTCCTGATACACAACAAACACTGCTTGCATTATGTTGGCTCATGTAGACCTGCATATAATGAATTGCACCATTACTGTATGTCCAAAACTTTCTCTGCTTTAGAAGCATCATGGTTTAATGGTAGAAAACAACATCTTTGTACATCTTAATGCTCTGTCAATGCTCATCATGGAAAAGCCAAAGTAGTATACCTTTGGATTACTTTGTGTTAAAATGCTTGAATTTAAAAATTGCTATTTGAGTTCTGCTTGAGTTTCATAAAAAAACATCATTGAGTGAATTTTGGCTTTGAATTAGGCACAATTTCTAACAATGACTGAAATGGCCCTAAACATATTTCTGCTATTTGGTACTATATATTTACATCAAAGTGTGCTCTCAACATTGACAATATTAAACGTAATAAATATTGAGGATGCTGTGTGTCCTGCTGCATCAAATATTTAGACAAAGCTTAATTCTTTATGCAAAATGATTAAGCACATCTATATCATTAGTAGACAATTTTTCTTTAATAAATTGTAAAACTACCTGTATACCAAATAAATTATTTATGCCTCATTATCACTAAGTGTTTGCTTTGTATAACCATTTTCTATTCCTAGATACCTGGGGACAGTAAACATTTCTTGAGCATAAAGGAATCATGAGTGGAAAAGTAGTTTTTTTTTAATGTTTATTTATTACTTCATTTATTTCTTCTTCAGAGTTCCCTCCCTCTACCCTTACTGGGCCCTCCCTCTCACCTTCCTACCCTCTTCCCCTTCTCCTACCTATCCTACTCCTTTGATGTGGGGTGCCCTACATATCAGCCCCCTTCAGTTTAGCAGCCATATGAGGGCTAAGAGCTTCCTCTTGCACTGGGGGCCTACATGGCAGCTCCACTAGTGCAAAGTGTCCCACTAAACAAGTAACAAAGTCTTTAAGTTTTTAAGAAGCCCTTTTCTAGGGAAGTGGTAAACAGTAAATTATGGCCACGTAATTGTTCCCATCTTGGTACATTTACACAATGGAATACTACTCATCTATCAGAAACAACGAAATCATGCAGTTTGTAGCCAAATGGATGGAACTAAAGAAGCTCATCCTGAGTGATCTAACCCAGACCCAGAAGGGTGCACATGGCATCTATTCCCTTATAGTCGGATTTTAGCCATATAATACAGGATAACTATACTACAACCAATGCACCAAAGGGAACATGGACATAGACTTTGTTTCCTGTCAATGAGACACTTTGCCCTAGTGGTGCTGCCTAGTAGGCCCCCAGTGTATGAGGAGGCTCTTGGCCCTCATATAACTGCTGAAATGGGGCACGGGACTGTTATGTAGGGACACTCCACTCCGGAGGAGTGGAATGGAAGGGAGAGGGGCTAGAGATTGGGAGGGAGGGACTGGGAGGGGCGGAAAGAGCGCACTGAGATGGAGATGTAACCTGAAGTAATAAATAAAAAATAAAAAAATAAAAGAATTCCCACATTATTACTTCATTCATTTTGTTAAGGACACATTTTTGTTTGTCAGATAGTAAGTCTAAAGCTACTCTATATAAGTAAACATCAAGATGAGAATTTCCTGTAAAATTGTTGGGTGGCAACTGCAGCCAGGGGTAAGTTATAAACTACAAATATGCGAGGGGGGGGGGGAGAATGACTTGTTTTTGTGTTCCTAAATCTTTAGGTTTTCATATTTAAATTTATTTAAATGTTATTGAGAACCTGGTGTGAGGAGAGTCTTATGGTGTATTTGTTTTTTTATGATCAAGGAATACCAAAATAAATAAGACCAAATCATTACCTCCCAAGTACCTACTTGTTTGAAGAGAAATGCATGCAGAAGTCATTTAAAAGTAAGGAAACCCCTGTGATAAATGGTATAATAAAACTATGTTAGAAGCATATACACACATATATATGCATGTAACAGCAATAAAAATGAGACTGGTGAATATGAAGGGAAGCAAGGATATGGGAGGGGTTGAGGGAGAAAAGAGAAGGGAGAAATGATTTAATCATATAATAATCTCACAAATAAAAGAGAAAAATGTTTGATGTTTTGTGCCCACCTGGAATTCTAGAAGCAATGAGATATTTTAAAAATATATTAACAAATGTCACAATTGGAGAGATATTAATCCCTTTGCTTTTTGAAGAGTTAATTTAAGAACAGTTAAGAGTCATGTCAGCCTCCCTATATGAATGAAAATTTTATTTCCAGAGGGAAACAACACATATCAGGGTCATCTACAGGCAGGGCATATGAATGGGTTATAAAGCTGACTTCCCAAACCAAGCTTCTAGGTACTTCTAACTTCAGAAGCTGCCCAAACTTCTGATTGGTTTGCGTGCCATAATTTTTACACTCAAGAAACAATTAAACAGGGATTTCATTGTCTTTCCAGAAGGGAGGTGGGAACTCAGAAGCCTAGAAGATATAACTTATGAGCATGTCAAACCAAGATTTATCAGTAGATAAAAAATAGCTGGTTCGGCAGCAAGAATTTTAACTGTTGAATTTGTTATGATTCTGGGTTTAATTAGTTCTTTATTGCTTATTTAAAGCAGATTGATCGTGTGGATTTGAAACAGTTTGTGACCATGACAAAACTGCTTATGTGGAATTTTTTTTCTGTTATTTTTCTTCTTAAAAATATGTTCTGCCTGTCAGAGATCTACACTTACACCTCATTAAAATAAACACACCCTGATCTTGCTCATGTGTAATGTAATGTTGCAATTATTTTGTCTAGTTTTAAAACAGGAATTGGATTTAGTCTCTACATTAGTTTTCTCAGGCTATACCATAGTTCTTGGGTTTGTAACAAATATCTGAGGTATACAGCACTCAGTTCCCTGTAGTTAAATAAAGCTATATAGAATAAAATTATTTTTATGTATCATTTAATCCTGAAAAATGCAGGCTGATGACCATAGGCTTAAAGATTAGGTGATCTTCCTCTTATACCTTTGAATATTAGAAAGCTCATTATCAACATGCAAAAGTAATATAAATATTAAATTTCTGAGTTCCCTTAACAACTTAAAGCATATGGCAATGGCTGTGCTCATACAGAAAATTTTACTACCTGATGTAGTGAGTCAGGGGAGCCTTCCATGAGATTACAGACTCGAATTTATAAAATTAGCCTAATTCTAATGTGTTTAAAAACATTAAATACTTAATGTATTTCTGTGGTCTCCCTATGACTAACCATCATAGGGGTCTATCTCTCTCTCTCTCTCTCTCTCTCTCTGGTTCTGTTTTTGTCCACCTCCCTAGAACAGGGCCTGTTTTTTTTACATGGTTTCTGGACATTGAACTTGGGTCCTCTTATTTGTACAGCAAGCCCTTTACCATCCAAACTAACTCCCTAGCCCCTGGCCATATTCTTGAACATCTCTGTCATCTGTTTCTTATCCTTTCTCACATTAATATCTGTTCATAAGAGACATTTAGACTTCAATAAAAGTGTATTAAACCCATGTTTCAAATGCTAAAGCTACAAAAATATATTTTTCTATAAAATGTAATCATAAATACCGATTACCATGAACTATATACATTTTGGATGAAATACAATTTTAAGAAAGCATTTGGATATTTTAGTGACATGCTAGGAACATTATGTGTTCATGACTTAGCACTACTAAAGCGGAGGAGTACAAGTGGGTGCTTTCTGAATAAAAGAAACTTACCAGTTCTGGTTCTCAAGGCTGTAAGTCTGAGGTGGAAATGGTAGCACATCCAGTGTCAAATGTAAACACTCCCTGGTTTGCAGTGAGCCTTTGAGAGCAAAGGGTCTGCAATCACCAGTCCCATTCATCAGGACTGATTATATATGCAATAGTTGTATTAAGTCTTTGAGAATTTCATATAACGGATTTTGATCACATTTATCCCACAACTCCTTACCACCTGGGAGAAAAACATGGATTAAATGTCTATTGAAGCTTCACTTGACAAAGATCATAATCATTTTTATGTTTATTTATTACTTTAGGTCATATCTCCATCACAGTTCCCTCTTTCCACCCCTCCTAGTCCTGTCCTCCCATCCTCTACCCCCTATCCCTTCCATCCCACTCCTCTGGAGTGGAGTGTCCCTACATTTCAATCCCTCATCCCAGTTCAGCATTCATATGAGGGTCAAGAGCCTTCTCATACACTGGGGGTCTACAAGGCAGCACCACAATGGCAAAGTGTTTCATTGACAGGAAACAAAGTCTATGTTCCTATTCCCCTTGGTGCATTGGTTGTAGTATAGTTATCCTATACTATATAGCTAAAATCCAATTATAAGTGAATAGATGCCATGTGCACCCTTCTGAGTCTGGGTTAGGTCACTCAGGATGAGCTTCTCTAGTTCCATCCATTTGGCTGCAAATTGCAGGATTTCGTTGTTTCTGATGGCTGAGTCTGAGTAGTATTCCGTTGTGTAGATGTACCACAGTTTTTTTAATCCACTCCTTGCTTGGGACATCTGGGTTGTTTCCAGTTTCTAGCTATTACAAATAAGGCTGCTATGAACATAGATGAGGAAATGTTCTTGTGGTTTGGTGAGGAATCGTTTGGATGTATACCCAGAAGTGGTATTGCTAGGTGTTGGGGAAAGGTCTAATATCATTGCTTCATGATAGGCTGATTTCAATGATGAAATCTGGTTACCACCCCTTCTGAGGCATTCTCTCTCTCTCTCAGGTTTTTTCGAGACAGGGTTTTTCTGTGTATCCTTGACTGTCCTGGACTCACTTTGTAGACCAGGCTGGCCTTGAACTCACAGAGATCTGCCTGCTTCTGTCTCCTGAGGGCTGGGATTAAAGGTGTGTGCCACCATGCCCAGCTGAAGCATTCTCTTGGTTGGTTAATAAAAGTAGCCAATTAGCTCGGCAGAAAGAGTATAGGAAGGCAGGATTTCCTGAGATTAGAACAGGAACCCTGCCCTTCATACAGAGGATCCTTCTTTCTTCTGGGAGACACAGAAGCAGATGGACGTGATTGAGAATGCTGGAAAATAATCACAGGCACATGGTGGTTTGGGATTAGGTGATCTGGGTTAATTTAGAGTAGCTAATTGAGATTCTGCCCAGCTAAGGGTTAAGCGTTAAAACATTAAAAGGTCTTGGTGTATTTAACTATTGGGGAAAGGACTGCTGCGGCTTATAGGCCCTCAGTCCAAGCAATCCTGGGGTGTTGGACTCCCGGACTCCCCTCAAACCCAGGCAAATCTCCCAGGCCAAGCTGCTGGTAATTCCAGCAGCCTAATATAACAACTTATATTAATTAACAGAGTAGAGGTTACAGGTGGTGTAGGTCACCCTTGGTCCTGAGGCTCTTTCCCCAGGATAAATCAAGCAACTAGTTAAGGCAGGCCAAGTCTCTCTGGCTGCTTCGCTGGCCTAATTTTACAGTTTATACCTACTAATAACTACAACTGATAATTAAATTGCACTTTCAGCTGGGTCTTCAGGTAGAGCTATTCCAAGTTTTCTAAGACACTGACAGACTGATTTCCATAGTGGGTATACAAGCTTTCACTCCTGCTAGCAATGGAGGAGTGTTCCCCTTTCTCCACACCCTCTCCAGCATGTGGTGTCATATGAGCTTTTGATCTTAGCCATTCTGTCAGTTGTGAGATGGAATCTCAGAGTCATCTTGAGTTGCATTTCTCTGCTGATTAAGGATGCTGAGCATTTTTTCAAGTGTCTCTCTCAGCCATTAGGGATTCTTCCTTTGTGAATTCTCTGTTTAGATCTGTTCCCCATTTTTTGATTGGATTATTTGGTTTCTTGGCATTTAATTTCTTGAGTTCTTTGTAAATTTTGGATATTAGCCCTCTGTCAGATGTGGGGTTGGTGAAGATTTTTTCCCAATCTGTAGGTTGCCATCTTGTTTGAATGACAGTGTCTTTTGCCTTACAGAAGCTTTTCAGTTTCGTGAGGTCCCATTTATTGATTGTTGGAATTTTTTTTGTTTTTTGTTTTTTGAGATAAGGTTTCTCTGTGTATACCTGGCTGTCCTGGACTCAATTTGTAGACCAGACTAGCCTTGAACTCACAGAGATCCACCTGCCTCTCCCTGCCTAGTGCTTGGATTAAAGGTGTGCTCCACCATGCCGGGCAATTGAAGACAGCTGTGAACTGCCATGCGGGTGCTGGGATTTGAACCTGGGTCCTTCGGAAGAACAACCAGTGCTCTTAACCGCTGAGCCATCTCTCTAGTCCCCCAGAGATCATAATCTTACTAGGATGTTAATGTGGCTTGATTCCTTTTCAAGGTTCTGTTATTGCAACACCATTCTATGATATATTTAATGTAAAGTATACAAGAAAATGTGCTGCCTACTACTCAAGTTACACAGTCAAATGAATGAAGGGGACATTCTGGGGTTTCCCTAACAAACTTATAGGCAACCCAAAGGAAAATCTATGGCCTTAAACTTTTGAAGCAGAACAAGTTATTTCTCCATTTTTCCCCTTATAATGTGTTCACACAGGGTAGACTTAGGTTGACTAGCTTGGAGTAAAAACTGCTCTAAAAGAAGTTACCCTTTTTTTTTTTTATTGTGATCTTCTTCTTTGAATTTATCCATTATTATATATATATTCTGATATATTTTGAGTTAACAATGGGGATAAGTCCTGATAGGACCACTGTAAGTTAAGAACATTGAAAGACAAGAATTCATCTGGTAAGCTAATGCAAGTGACATAGCTTAGCCTCGTTTAATTTACTGTGTTCAGAAAATTTGTATTTTTCTGCCCATGGACAAATCGTCTAACACAAAGCCTATCTTATAACCAAGTTTTGACCATCTCATGTACACATGGACATTTTGTAGACATTATAGGTGCTGAGACACAATACCCTAAAAATGCTGGCAACCTACATTTCCTGCCAGCTGTTTACCTGTGTGATCAAATGAACAGCTGGACAATGGGGCTTCCTGCCATTGCTCAGCATCGTAAGAGACTGCAGCACTGCACACATGTTTCTATCCCCCAAAAGAACAAAGTTCAATATTCAAAGTGTGTTTTCTCCTGTGTTCATATCATTATAAAATCATGAAGTTGTTAAGTCAAATTATTCTAAGTCTGGAGCTATCCGTATTTATGAAGAAAAAAAATGTACAGTATATGCATGCTCTCAACTTTAAAAAAATAGGATTATGCTTTTTTATTTATACATATGTGCATGTGTGCATGTGCGCGAGTGTGTGTATGTGTGTGTGTGTGTGTGTGTGTGTGTGTGTGTGTGAGTGTGTGTGTGTGATTCTATCCAGCATGTGCATGTAGGTGCCTGCCGAATCTACAAGGCATCGAATTGCCTGGAACCAGAGTTAAAATGGTTGTGAGTTGCCTGATATAGGAGCTGGGTTCTGAGTCCAAGTCCTCTCCATTGCAGTAAACACTCCAGAGTCTAGTGAGCCATCTCTCCCACACAACATGCTCTCATCTTACAACACTGTGGTGCAGATGCTAATCTCAAAACTCTACTGTGGTTAGAATGCAGCTCCCTTCTCTCTGCTTCACTGCTCCTGCCTTCGGCTGCCTACTCTGTCAAGTCAATTTTATCAGGACCTTTTCAAGTATATTGAAAGTATACTTGAAAATATCCTGAATTATATTCTTGCTGTTTTCACTTATTAGGATACTATAATCGAAATTATTCTTATAACTATTGTCGTGTAATTAATTAAATGAAAACTATATGTAGAAATCATTTTTAAAATTCTATGGGATGCTCCTTAAATATAGGGCACTATAGCCAATGCTCTGCTACAATCAGAGTTAAGCAACCAAGAGTCTGGAATTATTTCCAGGTCAAGGTTAAACTCATAGAATTACATAATTCTGTAATGTATTAATTTGGAAAAGTACTTTAATTCCCTGACTCTCAATTTGTTTTTTAAACAATGAAGGTAGTCTATTTCCCCAAGGCAGGTTAAGCTCATGGCAGTCACGGTTCTAGACAACTGGTTGGGACACCATGTTTTTTTTTTTTTTTTGGTTTTTTGAGACAGGGTTTCTCTGTATAACAGCTCTGGCTGTCCTAGACTCACATTGTAGACCAGGCTGGCCTCGAACTCACAGAGATCCGCCTACCTCTGCCTCCCAAGTGCTGGGATTAAAGGCGTGCGCCACCAACCCCCGGCTAACACCATGTTTTTTGATTCAACATTTTGGTTCAAAACTCTACCACTATTAGAGATGAAGTAAGAGTTCAGCTGACTACCTGTTTCATTTCTACCATTGCTACAATCAACCTGACTATTCTGATTGCTCCTTTGACTCTCCTGTAGGAACCATAGCCATCTTCCCCTTGGCAATTAAATGCTTCACTTTGGCTTCTGCCCCTAAAGCTGGAGGGATTCTCCATTGTAGTTAGGTTTCTGATTCGATAGCAACATATCACACTGTATTTTCTGATCAGTAGCGAAGATCCAGGACATACTTCTTCAATGTGTCTGGGATTTCTCTAGCACGCTAGTGATACAGTCTTATTGACTTAATATTTGAAGATGCCTGTTATTTGGACACTACTGGATAGAAGAATATGTCTTAAGTAAATCTACACTAACATTTCTACTCCCTAAGCTTTTAGATCCCTTCATTTGAAATATGTAGAAGTAGCTTCCATTGGGTCCCGTGTGTTCTTTGTAAACATTTCTGTGCCTGTTTAAACTGGAGTGTCTAAAAGTAAGGAGTAGATGGTGTTATGGCAGATTGTGATGAGAATGAAGGCAAAGCATAGCAGTGACCTTTAGTTGGAGACAGAACAGTGACTTTTGACACAGAAACCTCAACTGAAATTAAGAGCTTGGGGCAGAGGTTTTCTAGGAATGCACCACATGTCTGCACTCTAATTTTCAGTGTTTCATTTCTTCTAAGTTAATGCCCATATTCACCAGCAGTTACCATGGGAAAATGTGCATCCAATTCACACTGGCATTCACTAATTTGCAGGTGAGATTCTGAGATTAGTTTTCACTAATCACTGCTCTATTGCTCTATGAAATAAAGGATTCTCTCAGGGCAGACATAAACTTTCAAGTAATATATGTGCTATTTAATCTGGGAATTTGAATTCCTGAACTCATCACTATCCTTCTCCATTTTATAAGATAATTAAGAGTGACAAGCCAATCTATTTATATTAATTATTTTGTCAAAACTGTTTTAATGTATCAAATACATGATCACCCAGAACTTTACTTCTTATAAGTATTTGATTAAGAATAGCCAGTGGCAATATTTCACATCCATCTGTGACCACATGACACTATGACCTGTCAGTAGACTATTACCAGAAATGAGGTCATTAGTAACATAAAATTTAATTAGAGTCAATAACCAACTTCATAAGACTCAGGACCAATTTAGAAATCACATCTTTAAGATGCTGTATTTCAAAGAAACCCTCTCAGTACCAAACTCTGTGTTAGTCAAATTTCTCAAGAGAAACAAAAGTATGTGTATGTGTGTGTGTTTCTCCAATTATGCTGATATGTATGTGTATATTATATATCCAAATTTACATTCCAATACACACATTTTATTGATATGTATATATACATATTTGTATATGATATATTTATAGATCTATATACTTAACTTCATGTACCAATATACAAATCCTATTTGTGTGTATATAATGCACAGGTATACATATACATTTTTCTATTATCATGGCAATTGGTAAATCAAAAATTCTTGGGGAAGCTTCAAATTCTGGCAAGAGGTAACATAGAAGTCTCCAGTCTTGTGGCAGTCTGGGCCACAGTGTACTTTCCTTATTGCTGGACTTCAATCTTTTCTCTCATGGCCTTCAATTGATTAGGTGACGCTCACCCACAATATGAATGGTAATCCACCTTTAAAACATCTACTAGCTTAAATGTTAATGTTGCCTAAAATTTTCCTTGGCAGAAATATAAAATGATATGTGGCAAAATAGTTGGGGACCACACCTTAGCCAGTTTGACATGTGGATTTAATTGTCAAAGCACCATTGCGACCATAATGTGAGTTTGTTGTCATTTATGTGAAGGTTCTGTTTAAACCTAGAGTAAGATCTATTTGAAAGTTTGCTGTAACAATTGCTTCTCATTTAAAATATTACAGGTTCTGTGTGAGATCATTTGTGTGTACTTTTTCTTATATAGCATTTTCTCACATTGTTAATTAAGTCTCTGTCCTTCCATTACATATAAGCACAAGAGCAAGAGTAGGGAAGTTACAACAATTAACCAGAAGATTCTCTTTGTTCTGATCCGGAAAACAACATCCCTCATTCCCACTTGTGGGACTTCACTTCATTGATGGGCAGTCACTGGACGTACTCAGTTATTACATGTGCTTGGCCTCTGTAATTTGCTTCGGATAGGTATATAACCTAGTCAGACACAGTGACACAGGGAGAATGATATTATTGGGCCTAGAAAATAGGTGGCAGGTTGGTGGATGCAGGAAGACATATGTATTTGTACATAAAAGTGTGGGCTTGCCTTAGAATGATCTCCAGAGAAGAAAAATAAATACCACTAGACAGATCACAAGAAAGAGCTGAAAATGGCTCAGTCTCCCATGGTTACATAGTTCTCAGTATTCCCAATTCATGTAGGCATTAAGCCAGTAAGTATTTTTTTAAAGTAGCTAATGGTAAGCTAGGCATGGCGGCACATACCTTTTATCTCAACACCCAGGAGGCAGAGGCAGGTGGATTTCTGAGTTCAAGGCCGCCTGGTCTACAGACTGAAACCAGGGCCACACAGAGAAACCCCATCTAGAAACAAACAAACAAATATCCAATGGTGATTATGTCCTAGTTAATATTGGCATTAAAATGTCCTCTCTCTTCCTGCAGGGCCTTTGCTCTCTGGGATCTCATGTCAAGACAGGGCATTAGGAGTAGGAACAATAGTTTTTACAAGGAGCATGGTCTGTAATGAGTCTACTTTATAAAAATGTAACATGCACTAAACTCCAGTCTGCTATTTATCATCACCATGGTCTGTCACTTCTAAACACTGGAACTGATAAAACATGCCTTTCTTAGAAGAAGAAAGAAAACAAAAGAAAAGAAAAGCATCATTTGTTGGCCTTAGTTTTTAATGATTGCTCAAGTTACCTTTGCAATTTAATAACAGCACACACACAGGCTGCTGACAAAGACACGTGTATGCAAGTTCATTGAATACAGACTAATGAGGGATGTCACCTATAGGTCACCTATAGATTCTTTTTCAACTAAGTTAGAATCACTCTGCCAAATCAATTTCAGATTTGAAATAGATCAAATTCCTTTTATCGTTTAGTTTTATTTTGTTTTTCCGACCACTGTGATTTCCTGTTTTATTTTAGGTCTATTTCTTAAATTCATGATTTTATTGTACTGTGAATGTTGAAGACAAGAATGACACTACCATGTGGGTGTCATGGTTTGTGCTGCCACCTGAAGCCATGTTGATGTCCATGGGCCATGTTGCTGCCTTAGACCCTTTGATGTCCATGGGCCATTGTCTTAGGTAGGGTTTCTATTGCTGTGACGAAACACCATGACCAAAAAGCAAGCTGCGGGGAAAAGGGTTTATTCCCCAGGCTTATACTTTCATATTATAGTTTGAAACTGCAACTTAGTTATCAATTGTATTCATTCATAAATATAAACTGTAAGATTAGGCTGGCAGAGCAGTTAGTGGGCTGGCGGGAGGCTGGCAGGCCTGGCCTGCCTTAACTGGAGGCCTGACCCGTCCTGGGGAAAAAGTCCTGCATCAAGGGTGGCCTTCACCACCTGAAACCTAAACTCTTTTTAACTAATATCTTTATTAATAACTATAATTTGTTATATTAGGCCAGCGGAGCAGCTGGTAGCCTGGCAGGAGATTGGCAGGCCTGACTTGCCTTAGAAGACTGTACGCCTGGTGGGGCAGCTTGGCAGGGAAGCTGCTGGATATTTGTTAATAACTTTAAACTGCTATATTAAGTCAGTGGAACAGCCATTGGTGGCCTAGCAGAGTAGATGCTGGGGCCTGATGTGAGGCTGGTGCCTTCCAGCCTATATGCCTTCCAATCTGAAACCCACAGTGCCTTTCTCTCAATAATTAATTATGCCAAGACCTTTTAATGTTTCAATGCTTAGCCCTTAGCTGGGCAGACTCTCAACTAGCTAATCTAAACTAACCCAGACCACATAATCCCAAACAGCCATGTGGCCTGCTGTACCTTGCAGAGCTCTCAAACACTTCTGTCTGCTTCTGTGTTTCCTGGAGGAAAGAGAGCTTCTCTGTGTAATACCCAGGGTTCCTTTTTCAGTACCAGGAAGTCCTACCTTCCTATACTCTTTCTGCCCAGCTAATTGGCCATCGGTGACTTTTATTAACCAATCAGAAAATGCCTTAGAAGAGGCAGTAACCAGATCTCAGCATTGAAATCAGCCTCTCAGAACCAATGATTAGACCTTCCTCCAACAATAGTTCACTGGAGGAAGGCAGGATAGAAGCTCAAACAGGGCTGGAACCTGGAGGCAGAATCTGATGCAGAAGTCATGGAGAGGTGCCACTTTCTAGCTTTCTTCCTCTGACTTGATCAGTCTGTTCTCTTATAGAACTGAAGACTACCAGCCCACGGATGGCGGCACCAACTACAATGGGCTGGGCCCTCTCCTATTGATTATTAATTGAGAAAATTCCTGACAGCTGAATTTTATGGAGGTATTTCCTCAACTGAGGCTACTCCCTCTCTGACAACTTTAGTTTGTGTCAAGTTGAAACACAAAAGCAGCTAGTACATAGGTTACCATTGAAGGCCACCGGGATGGCTGTGGTCTGTTTTGCCACCTGAAGCCATGTTGGTGTTCATTGCCCGTGTTGTAGCTAGAAACCACGTGAAAGTCCATGCTGCCAATGACAATAAAGGATGAGGAAGGCTTTTTTTTTTTGTTTGTTTTGTTTTTGCAGTGGTATTTATGACTGCAGGCTCACAGTTGAGAATGAGAGACATAGAAGGCTTCTGTGGCAACCTGCCTTCTTCAAATTAGAAACAGTCTAGACAGGAAGTCATTGAAGAGCACTCTTAGAAGCTGTGACAGGGATGCTGAAGTGTAGCTCTTCATAATTGATGGCTTTTTGGGGGGTCGGGGTGGGGTAGGGGGACTCAGTTTTCTTTAAGGGGCTGGCTACTGGGAGTTTGATCATGCTCCAGTGAGTATATGAGCAACACAAATTGGACTTGGTATTTTCTTCTACTTTTTTTTTCTTCTACTTCTTTTGTTTTGAGAGGAGTCACAAGAGTTGGGGGTGGACCTGGGAGCACTAGGGAGTGAATGTGATCAGGGCACATTATGTGGAATTTCCAAATAATCAGTAAAAATATTATGTTAATAAAAAAGAATGACAGTCAATACAAACTATACAAATATTCTGACTCATCACTAATGCATAAGGACATCCAAATTAACTTTGATGCTATATGGAAGTATATCATACTTACTAAAGGAGCTGGAATTATAAAACAGCTACTTTGATGCATATTGATGAAAATAATTTTGTTACACAGAAAAGTCATGTCCTGAAAGCTGGCATGACTCAAATGGCAAATATCTTAGTGCTAGCTCTCCTGTATACACCACTCATTTGACACTTAAAAGTTTTATACTATATTGAATGGTATGGTCTCTGAATAGAAGAAAATGCCTGTTTGTGTTTAGGTGTTTAGTTGTGTCTAGTATAAGGGGACACCTTCATAGTTGCTGTTTGGGGATAGTGTACCAAAGAGTGATGGAAGGGAGTATTTTGTGAAAACTCTAATACTTACAAAATAGCAATTATATTCTAATTACTTCATAACCAAAGATCAAACCAATACTGATCATCCAGGGCACTTAGATTACTAAGATGTATGGTAGGTTGGATCAGTCAGCCTGTGTTGTGTAACCATTTTTGGAGGTGCTTCACTGCCCATTCTAAAGGACAGTTTTGATGGACAGACTTATATAATGTAATTAGAATTCAAGATAGTAATATCAAATCCTTTTCTTTAGAAAACTGATGGATTCTTAAGAAGAGAGGCCGGATCAGATTTTATGAAGCTTCAAGACACAGAAGCTTGATGAATTAGAGGTGCTGCATGGATTTCAAAGTAATCTCAAACCAGTCTTTGGTCAATGTTTGGAGAAGCAAGAGTCATAAGCCTGCTGGAAGTGGTGGGCAGACAACATGTGGGCCAGACATGTTTCAGAGCAGAAAAGTAGGCAAGCATGAGAGAGCATGCTGTTCTATATGACATGAAACCTGCTCATGTTTATGCCATCAGAGGACCAAACAATGCTCCTGTTCTGTTTTTGTTTTTGTTTTAATGTTCTTTTTACTTAATGGACTGAACTTAAGTTTCTGGATCTTGCACATATCACATCCTTGCCTTCCCCTGAAATGATGTATATGGATTTTAGTTATGATTTAATGAAGGGCATAAGCTCTAGGAATGTTAGATGAATCCTTATCTTCTTTGCAATTACTGTAGCACGCTGTGCTTACAAGATTAAAGTGATTTTCAGAATAAATAATAAAATAATTATGTATTCTCTTCTTGTGATTGCAATGATTTCTTTATGCTGATTATATCATGTATAAATTTCTTATGTAAAGATGCTGTCTGAAATCCTAGCAAAATCCATAACCATTTTTCATAATAAAAATCATAAATATATGTATACACATGCACTCACATACAAACAATAGTTTCAATCTGGAAAACAACAGGCTCTTCGACTCCAGGAAATCTTATAAGGTACCTGAGTACCTCAGGTCAGAAATATTGTTAGAAACAATTATTACATTCCGCCAATTTAATAACAGCAACATATTCGTAATTCACCATGAATGCTTTCTATTTAGTTGGATTATACCAGGATTCAATTTGCAGTTTAAAAGACTCCCTCCCCCCAAACAAAAAGATGCTTTAAAATATTTTCTACGGTAAACCTAAACTTTTAACATATATGACTTATTTGATAATGTGATAGAATTCTATGGATGGACCAGATTTAAATCACTTGCATTTTCCTGGTTATGAAGCAACCTCACCATATGTCTAGCCCAGAGAATGGGAGGGAAAAAAACCCTCCACTTATAGAGCAGAGGTTTAAAATTTAATATTAAATAATTAAAAACGGTCCTCATACAGACATCTCAAATTAAGATTGTTTACATGCTCTTTAATTAGATGCAATTAAGAAGCACTCTCAAAGCATTTTATGCCCAGAGGGAGTCTTTGCTGAGTTGATGGAAGGACTCTTAACATACAGGAAGCTGCTTTGCTGTTTGTGGAAAGGTCTCCCTCTGGAAGATGTGATTGGGACACTGTGGGTTTTGTCACAGGAGGAAACAGATGTTGGAAGTTTTCTTCAGAGAAGAAAATAAGCACAAAGTTCTGATTGACAGTCCTGGACAGCAAGGAAGCTCTGTCATGGTCCTTCTACACTTGCCGCTCATCACAGCTGCCACAAGGAATCCTGAGACAAATAATGTTGTTGCCCCTTTGATTAAAGCCCATCAAAGCTACTTCTCACTGGGTGCAAACCCTGATGTAAGCTCAGCCTGTTTCTGCAGAATCATTCCTGCCTCTCATCCACTCCTGTCTGTAGCTCTTTCTGCCCCCCCCCCCCCCCCGCAATCTTCTTGTTCTGACTTTCTTAGGTCCATCTTCGCGTCTGCCCTCTCTGACCGGAATATGCATTTAATACTCTGCGCTTCTTTTGTACTCTCAAGGGTTTGCTCATATGACCTCCTTTAATGGCTCTCTTTCTTTGTTGTTAACTTTTAAAACTCCCATCTCTTTTTCACTACCTCATTTGTCTACCTTTTACATTTTTTCAGTAGTATTGATCATTATTTGATGCTTGTACATTTATTTACTCGGTTAGTTAAATATGTCATTTTCTGATAGGATGCAAAGTCAAAACTAACATGGATCATTCCTGGGTTTCCTTGTTTGCTCTATCCCTAAGACTTACGAGAGGATGGATCTGGGGAAGTTTGGGTTTTATTTTTTTCTTTCTTTCTTTCTTTCTTTCTTTCTTTCTTTCTTTCTTTCTTT
>CAJQZJ010014103.1:1846242-1919512 GCA_907164525.1 Lophiomys imhausi | reverse complement strand
TTTCTTTCTTTCTTTCTTTCTTTCTTTCTTTCTTTCTTTCTTTCTTTTCTTTCTTATCTCTTTTTGTTTTGTTTTGAGACAGGATCTCTCTACATCTCTCTGGCTGTCCTGAGAAACACTATACACAGAGCCAGGCTAGCCTCAAACACACAGAGACCCAGCTTAATTTCTTTTTTTAAAAAAATAGTTTTTATGTGAGTAATTGCTTTCTAAGGATCTATTCATATGCTTGAATGTCTCTGCATCACGTGAATGCAGTGCCAAGGAAGGCCAGAAGAGGGCGTGAGATCCTCTGGAACTAGAGTTGCAGATAGTTGTGAGACCCGTGGGTGCTTAGAGACGAACCCAGTTCCTCTGCAAGAACAGTAAATGCTCTTAACCACTGAGCTATCTCTCCAGCCTCTGTGTTCTCTCTGTTGTTGATACAGAATCTCACTGTGCAGCCCCCCCCCCCCCCACTATCCCGGGACTCCTATGTAGAACAGGCTGCTCTCAAACCCAGAGATTCACTTGCACCTGCTCGGGAGTGCTGAGACTGAAGCCGTGCACCACCACACCCAACACAGATTTGGGTTCTTTTCAAAAAGGTTTTGACTTTTTTTTTTTGTTACAATTATTTATTTATTACATCTATTTAATGTGGGGATGTGAGGTGACTGAGAGTGTCTCCAGGCCATGACATGTATGGAGGTCAGAAAACAACTTTCAGGAGTTGGTTCGCTCCTTCCTCCATGTGAGTCCTGGAATAGAATCCAGGTCATCAGGTTTCAAAGCAAGGGCCGGTCACCTGCTGAGCCATTTTGCCGGCCCCTAGATATTAGGTTCTGTGGCGTGTCTAGGAACCCCTCCCCCACAGACACATTTATTACATTCTAAAGCAAGTTTCCAAGGGTGGCTAAAAGGTGTGCGAAGTCTTGGAGGGGTCTGGAGATTGGCTAAGTGGATAAAGGAGCTTGCTGCCAAGGCTGACGACCTGAGTTCCATCCTCAGGGCTTATGGTAGAAGGAGAGAGACGACTCCCACAAGTTGTCCTCTGACCTCCACATTTATTCTCTGGCACAAATGTGCCACAAACACGCATAATAAGCAAATTGCAGTAAGTATTGTTGTTGCTGTAGCTCTGGCTGGTCTGCTACTCACAGAGATCTCTGCTTCTGGCTCCCCAGTGCCAGGATTAAAGTTGTGTGCCACCATGCCTGGCTTGGTTTATTTTCTCATTTAAAATACAGGATTAGAAAAGCTTGTAGTACAAATTGTCTGAATCTGGAGAGACGTCCCTGGTTAAGAATACTTATTGCTTTTGCTGAGGACCAAAGTTCCCAGCATCCACATGCTGGCTCCCAACTGTTTGCTCAAGTTTACAACAGTTACAAGTAGTTATTCATCTGTAACTTCAGGGCGTTGGACTCCCTCTTCTGTCTTCCCAGGGCACTACACACATAATGCACAAACATACCTGCAGGTACACACACTCAAGACATATAAAAATAAATGGGCCTTACTGGGATTTATATTGATTAAATTATTGTAATTTTCCCTTTGTTAAAATTTATTTTTAAATGTTTTTAGAAAAAAATCCTGAGAAAAAAGCCAGAGACTTGGTTTTCTCTGTGACCTTAGTTCAAGACAAATATACGTTTAGCATCTGCCCTGGTTAATCTCACAGCTGGTTCAGTTGTCCAAATTCTTAAAATGGAGAACTCCATAAACTCTGGAAATACTCACCGTAAACTTGAAACAAGGTCATTTAACATGCCCCATTGCTGATCGAAGTATGGATAAACTTCATGGGGAGACCACTCCCTCTGAAGCAGAGATTAGAAATCTTAGGGAAAATAACAGAGTTTAAAAACAATCTTGGCAAAGAAATAGGCCTTCGGTCAGTGTTTTTTTTTTTTTTTTATTTCTATACTTAATCGTAATCTTTAAATCTCATACTCAACATGAATGAACTAAGTACAATACTAACCTTAAAATTCATTAAGGGTTTCGCAAGATTGTCAGGAGGCTTGTCTAAGGAAGGGCAGGATGTGATGTGACTTCTGGTCATGGGCGCTTTAATCAAGAGAGAAGGTTTTGTTTGTGGTTAAGAACTGTTTGGTGCTGGAGCAGTGCAACAGGCAAGAGATGGGAAGACTTTCAGAAACAGGCCCCCCAGGAATTACTTTTGGCTGATTCTTTCTCTTATCCCCAGCATGCAATGCATGGTGGGACATGTCCAAAGCAAACAGAGCTCTAACTTTGAAGCACAGCATGTTGTGAATAAAACAGACTGTAAGAGTCCAAAATACCAAGCACGTATGTCTGTATTGTGCCCATAGAGGCTCTTTTGCTTACCGCTTTCTATTTGTACAAAGTAACTCCATAATTTAATCTCTGGTAAGAGTGTCAGGGACTAAATTCTGTGCTCTTAGGGACATGAAAGCAGCCGGGACTCATGACTCCACTGTACTGGGTTATCTTTCCTCCATCCAGTGAGACTGTCAGGTTGGGTCACCCTGCTTCTTTATTTCAAGAAAATGTGTTCTCCCAGAGTCATGAGATGTCACGTAGTGTGAGCCACTGAGCTTCCTTCAAAGCTAGAAGTTCAGTATATACCACTAATATAATCCCAGATTCTCAGACTAAATCGGGTGACCTTGTTGAATTTATTATAAAGCGCAGCAAGAAGAGAGATTTGCTTAGTTTGATTTGGGCTATTGTGATTTATTTAATTTCTCTGTTCATTCTTTGTTCACTCTGGGGATTTGTGAAGCTGCATCACGGTCCTAAGCTGTGGGCGATTAGTCATATAAATGAGTTTAGAGATCTTACAAGGACACGTTTTATAGTTGTTTTCTATGAGCAAATATTATCAAAATGACTGGCATATAATAGAATCCAGATGAGTGGCCAAACCGGTGAGACGTTAAATTAAATTCTCTTTCCATTTTATAAAATACAAATGACAGATGATTAGATCATATAAATAAAATGAATATACTGATTTGTTAAAATTTCACTATTCATAATAAATAATAAATATATGAAGTTCCAGTTTTTCAATAAATGTGAAAGAAATAGCTCATGTATAGGTGTGTAATATTTAAACTGTTTGGAAAGCAGTGCTGTGTTTTATCTCAAAGCTTGGCTTTTGTGTTTAGATGCCCTCTGTGACTTATACTATGATTTCTCTTATTGTAGGTAATTGTTACCCATTTTTAAATGAATAAATCTTTATTGGTATGTTGAATCTTTAGAATGTTGCATATTTAAGTAGTACCTGTACATTAAAACACCCATCCTTGATTTGCTGATTGATCTTGATGCTTGTGTTTGAAGCCATGTCCTCTGTCTAGGGTATTAATAAGTAAGTAGCATAGTACCTGCAGTGGGAAGTTTCCATGACTCTCTTGTGTAGTTTTGTGTTATGATTTGAATAGGAAATGCCCCATGAGGGGCCATGTGTTGAATCTCAGGTCTAGTTGTCTGTAGAGACTTTTGGGTAGTGAGGCTTAACTGCGCAAGGTTGATGTTTGGCGTTTGAAGGTTGCACCAAGTCCTCAGACTGTGCCCTTCTCTCCACTTCCTGTCTGAAATGAGGTGAACAGTTCTCCCCATCACTCTTTCCCACCTGTACTTTATTTTTGACTAAGTGCATGGGGCAAAGCAATTATAGATTTCCCTCTGAAATCATGAGCCAAAATAAATGCTTCCTCCATTTAAGTTGTTCTGCCAAGTATTTGGCTACGGGTGTGCTACATGACAAACATTCCTCAGTCTCATCATTTCTGTGGTGCTGGCTTTATTTCTGAAGAGCGTAACTCCCATACCTCAAAGAGAGTTTGCAGAATTCATGGGAGCCTATATGTTCAGTAATTTAGTTATGCTATGTGTGCTTAACCTACTGTTCATAGTTTTGACTAATATAATATCTCAAGAGAAGAAAAGCATTAATAAAGCTTACAGAGTTAAAAAAAGTTATTGTGATCAAAGATGTGGATAAATTTGATTCTAGAATATATCACACTGTACTTATAAAAGTTTAGTCATTATATTGTTACTGTGAAATGTGTCATTTAGTGTAAGAGCACAATGAGGATTCAATACTTGAACGGGAATGCTACCTCCTCATAATTTAATTTATAGATGGACATTTTACTATTACATACATATACTAAGAACACTAGAACTCATGCTTTTATAAAATTAGTGTAATGCAAACATTTCTTTAAAATTCTTTACCAGTAAACCTATAAATAATATTTCCTTGTAGCTTAGATAAAACTGAGAATATCAGAATGGCAGCCATACTCGCGAGGGAAGGGTGGACTTTAAAATGAGAAGGTTTATCACATCTGGTTCTAGAGACATAGTTTATGGGCTCTAATTACATGAACAGCTTGAAAGGGATGAAGGATAAATCTTAGCTTCCAAAGAAGATTCTCCTTCCTAAACAAATCATCAAACAGTGCTTTTAGAATAGTATGTGCTGTCAGTAAACAGTTTCTAAGTTATCTTATTTGTTCCAAGGAAAGATTTAACTTAATAGATAGAATTAAACTATCATTTAATTGTTTGAATAGTATATGCAAACACAGGAACTTCAGTTTCTGCCTCCTATCCAACATGACTCCATAATAATCTCAAAAACACACTCTGGAGATGTTTTCCCTCAAATACTAACTTAGCCTGGGTGTGTGCTCTGACATTGTCAGGATGTACAACAGGAGCACACTTCTGAGAGTGGTGTTGTTCAGTTATGAAATTCTTTGCATAATCTCTAGGAATTGGAACCACTGTCAAATTATCAGGTGGCATTGTAGGTATTTGAACCATCACACAGATCTTAGAGAGTAAAATAGACTTAACAGTAACCCACAACAACTCCTAGACATTTCTGTTTTCTTTGCCGTTTTCAAGCAAGCTTCTTTTTTTGTGTTAGATTGTCATAGTACAGTATGAACAGATCTGTCACAAAGTTAAGCTTATGATTTGATTCCCCACTGTGATTACTGAAGACTGATGGAAACAGGCAAAAGGTGGTAAGGCAGGTGTTTCTGAAGAAGTTATTTTGGAAAGATGGGAATCATTTGCCAGGGGATTCTAACAAGTAACTCTCAGGACTGTGGTGACATACAACCTAGGGTGACAAAATCATTCTGATGTAATTTATGGTGAGTGGTAAAAACCACTCTCAAAATTTAGAACAAATACCACCCCCACCCAAGGCTACATCTGAACATAAGAAAAGGAAACATGAATAGTAATAAAGTAAATGCATAGACAGATTTTTTCTGTTCTTACCTTGTGGTTAATGAAAATGAAATTCATCAGGGTCTTCTAACCATTAAGTGGAAAAATGAAGTGAGTTATTGCTTACTTTGTTGGTGAGTATAATTTGTCATCTCTGCAGGATCTGGGATCACCTGGGAGCCTCTGAGAGAGTACATCAATGTATGTGGGAAGACTGCCCACAAGGTGGCACCCTCATCGACTGGGGTAGTAGAGTCCAACAGCACAGTGGCACTCACCCTTTTCTGCTTCCTGCCTGTGGTGACCATGTGACCCACTACCTCAAGCACCTGCTGCATTGATCTCCCTGCCATAAAGGACTATGCTTTGAACTGTGAGCCAGAGTAGATCCCTTTTCCTTTAAGTTGCTCCTATCACAGCAACAGGAAAAGATATGGAGCCACTCATGCTGCATTCCCTGAAAATAAGGATTAGGAACATAGATTGAATGGAGTCTCCTCAGTAGAAAGGGATAAAACTGGGAGAAAAAATCATTCTTTTTGTCTGATAGACACATAGATGCTCTTGCCTTATTACCATCAGTAAGGATACGGTACCATGTTAAGAGCCATCAATCTAGGATTTTGGCAGAAATTAACCAATTTATTTATTTTTAGCATGTAAATGGCCTCTGCTTCATACTAAAGATTGATGTAAATAAAATTATGGCTTATTAATACCTCTCAGCGTAATTTTTAGGAATATCAAAGTATTTTTAAAAATGTGCACTTTAAGCACATTTAAAAGCCTTCACATCTGCAATTGTCTCTCACTGCAATGAAAAGAACTGCCAGCTGGGTCCTCTATCCGAGACTCAGCTGTCTTTTCTTCTCTCCAACTGTAGAACCAAAGATAGGGATTACTTTTATAAATATGTAATTATGCTTTTTTTCAGATTCTGATTAATAATTCAACTTCAACTCTTATAGAATTATATTTGGAATGTTAAACCACCGAGTGAGTGAAAATTTGATATTTAGGAAGATTAAGGGGAATGTTGTGCATAAATTGAAGTTTCCATAGCTACCTCAGAGTATGAGTGGAGTACAATGTGAGGCAGATTGGCTTTTCTCACAGAAGCCATGTAATCTTATGTTTCACTCAGGAAAGGTCATGGCTATCTATGAGTCTCATAGTCATATGAAGTCATAGTGTGGCTGTGAGTCACTGAAGCAATGCTAACTGTTTTTTTAAAAAAATATTTATCTATTGCTTCAGGTTACATCTCCATCATAGTGTCCTCTTTCTACTCCTCCCAGTCCCACCCTCCGACCCTCTACCCCCTATCGTTTCCATCCCACTCCTCTGGAGTGGAGTGTCCCTACATAACAGTCCCCCACCCCAATTCAGCAGTCATATGAGGGCCAAGAGCCTCCTCATACACTAGGGGCCAACAAGGCAGCACCACTATGTCAAAGTGTCTCATGGACAGGAAAAAGTCTATGTTCCTGTTCCCTTTGGTGCATTGGCTGTAGTATAGTTATCCTGTACTATATGGGTAAAATGTGATTATAAGTGGAATAGATGCCATGTACATCCTTCTGAGTCTGGGTTAGCTCACTCAGGATGAGCTTCTCTAGTTCCATCCATTTGGCTGCAAATTACATGATTTCATTGTGTCTGATGGCTGAGTAGTATTCCATTGTGTAGATGTACCACAATTTTTTTTTTTTATCCATTCCTCGGTTGAGGGACATCTGGGTTGTTTCCAGTTTCTAGCTTTTACAAATAAGGCTTCTATGAACATAGATGAGGAACCATCCTTGTGGTTTGGTGAGGAATCATTTGGATGTATACCCAGAAGTGATATAGCTGGGTCTTGAGGTAGAGCTATTCCAAGTTTTGTAAGATATTGCCAGATTGATTTCCATAGTGGTTGCACAACCTTCCACTCCCACCAGCAATGGAGGAGTGTTCCCCTTTCTCCACAACCTTGACAGCATGTGCTGTCATTTGGGTTTTTGATCTTATCCATTCTGACAGGTGTGAGATGGAATCTCAGAGTCGTCTTGGGTTGCATTTCTCTGATGATTAAGGATGCTGAACATTTCCTCAAGTGTCTCTCAGCTATGAGGGATTCCTCCTTTGTGAATTCTCTGTTTAGCTCTGTTCCCCATTTTTTGATTGGATTATTTGGTTTCTTGGCATTTAATTTCTTGAGTTCTTTATAATTTTGGATACTTTTAAAAAAGAGGTAGATCAGGGTGCAATGTGTCTGCTTCTTTTAATGAAATATCTAAAGTCGACTGTAGAAAGAGTTCAGTAATCTAACAGAAGTAAAAGTTAGACGGCAGTGGATCAACCCTTAGCTCAGTTTTTTGAAAAATGCATAAATCACCCTCCTTAAAATTCCTTCTTGTCTACTGGAATTATCAAAAATTGTCAGAGTTGAATGAGATTATGTATATACATTTTTGATATGGTGTTAAACATATATTAAGAATAAACCCATTGAGCTTTACCAAGTAGCACTATAACTCAAAAAGAGACACAATGAAATAGAATTAAAACCTATGTGTATGAGTACAAGTGGTATGTGTGTGTGTGTGTGTGTGTGTGTGTGTGAGAGAGAGAGAGAGAGAGAGAGAGAGAGAGAGAGAGAGAAAGAGAGAGAGGGGGGATGAAAGTGGATGCTGTTAAAGAAAAAGCATTGTGACTCTTATAAAATGTTAAGGAAAAGTCTATTCCAAGCTATTATAATAGGAATAATGCAATAGGAGAGAGAGGCATTGGACTCAGTTCTGAAGACAGGAAAGCCATATCACTGAGGAGAGTGAGAGGAGGACAGAAAATCTCAAAGAAGAGATGGCAACTCTGGGCATTCTTGAAAACTTTGGTGTATTGATGGTTTTTCTGAAGCTGTGATAAAACACTATGACTAAAAGCAACTTATAAAAGAAGCAGTCTATTTTGGATTATGATTCCAGAAAGACAGTCTGCAGTGGTGGGGAACATGGCAGCAGGCAGCCTGGACAAATCGGGGAGATCATATTTTCAACTGCAAACATGAGAGAGGAAGAGTGAGCTAGAAGTGGGATGGAAGCCATGAACTCTCAAAGACCAGTCCCAGTGAGACACTTCCTCCCCTAAGGCTGCACCTCCTAAAGATTCTTGAACATCTTTAACATCCCTCAAACACCACCACCAAATACCCGAGCTTATGGGGAGATAGTAGGCACATGGCTCATTCAAACCACTGAATTGGCAAATATGAGTCTTATCAAAGGTGGGTCAGGAATTTGTATATTGAGAATAGAATAATGATCTGTTAAGGGTAGGGAACTCTCTAAACTAAATTGAAGGATTCCTTGGGAACTGAATGGGAAGGTCCAAATAGGATGGGGGCTGTATTAGTGTGTGTAGCACCAAAACAAAACACTGAGGCTCAGTGGTTTTTCTACTGAAGAACTAACTGCATTTGGCTCATTTCTGCAGGTTCAAGGGCATGGTACTGGTACAGGTAGGGTCTGTGAAGGCTTCATGGCAGACACATTGAGTGACATGTGATAAGGAACAATCATGAGGGGAGACAGGAAGCCCAAATGTGGAGGGTCTCTTCTGTAGTATCTTCTTCAAATGACAGCTAGCCCAGGGTCCCTTGAAACCTGCTTTAGTCCCTGCTTAGAACAGCACCCCAACAACTGACATAACTCCACTGAGTTGCATCTCATTTCCTCATTTCTCACATTGCACTCTGAGGAGAAAGCTTTTTAACTTTTTAGAAAAAGTTATCGGGTCACAGTTAAGGGGGAAACTCACAGAAGCCTTCATTAAAGTGGGCCAAAGAGAAAATCTTTGTCACTTAGTGTGTGTGTGTGTGTGTGTGTGTGTGTGTGTGTAGAAGCACCATCAGCATCAGCTATATAATTTGTGGAGTAAGAGCAAATAAAAATGAGTGATCTTGTTTAAATATTGGCGATAATTGGAAGATAGCAATGAAAGAGAATTAAGCTGGTAAGTTCAGCCTGTGGTCTGTGTGATTGCCCAGATGTTTGTCCATGAAGCTGCTTCACATGCAGCAGCATTAGAAAGCATGAAGATCAATGTTACATAAAGAACCAAAGCAATATACATTACTTTAGTTACATTACAACAATACACAAAGACTGCTAGAAAGTTGCTAATCACCGGGATTCACAAAAGAAAAAAAAAAAAACTTAAAGAAACACACGCAGTTATACATGTGAAAGCCTCAAAGAGGCTCCTGGCCATTTTATGAGAATACAGTATTCTTAAATGTATTGCTCTATATTAGGGACCAGAGTCCAACCAGAATACTTTTGTTGAGACTTGATATATTATAAGAATATAGCAAAGCTAGGCAGACCTCTTATATTACTTGTTATTTCTGACTCTCTTGCAGATTTCTCCTGTATGACAAATAGAATGGTGTATTCTTGCTCAGGTTAACATGGGTGTAGACAGACATTCAGACACTACCAGCTGATGTGACAGATAAGCCCTTCAGTGCTAAATATAGTAAAACTTTTAAGATGATCATAAATTTTCGCTTGGATTGACATTGAGGGAAAATGTAATTTATTTGTTTCTTTAAAACGTATATTTATTTACTTTATATGTGTATGTGTGTGCTTGCAGGTATGTATGTATACCACATGCATGCAGATTCAGAAATAGATGAAGGCATCAAATCCCTTGGAACTGGAGTTAAAGGAGTTGATGAGTTGCTTGATGTTGTTACTGGGAACCAAATCCATGTTTTCTGTGAGAGAAGCCATTCTCTTAATGGCTGAGCTACATGTCTAGCTCATTATGTGTTTCTTACTATACCTGACAGATCAATAATCAAGAAACGTCTCCAAGAACTTGGTGTTTTATCTGTTATAATTAAAATTTTAAATTGGGTCGATCATTCAGTCAGTAAAGTACTTGCTATCTAAGCTCAAGGATCTAGAGGATTCCCACTACCCAAATACAAGGAAACAGTGACTCCTATATCTGTAACCCCAATGCTAAGGAAGAAGAGGCAGGTGGATCATTGCAGTTCTCTGGCCAGCTGAGGAGCATGATCTATATTCTCCTGGTTCTCAGAGAAAAGATAGGTAAAATGTAAATGTTTCTTTTTAGGTATATTTTTGAGAATAGGACATCACTAAAGAGCGGATCAAGGACTAGTGGAGGGGCGAGAGTCAGGTGGGTTGGGTGTCTGGTGAGATAGAAGTACAACCCCAGAGGCAGCAATGTGAAGAGGGTGTATAGGAGTGTCCTCCAGGAAGAACCAGGTTTCCATCAAAGCAACCAAGTACAGGATATTTAGAGAAGTATGTGGTCATAAGCGATTCATTTTCTTGTGAAGCCAGAATTTAAGAGGCCTATATTATTGACTCCAACTCCAACCTACTCTAGTCCACTAACTCCTCACAATTCGAGTGTGTGGATCCTCTCCTTTTGCCCTCAACACATGGCAGAGAGGCTCTTGTGTTTCACTACATGTTCATCTGGAGTGTACATGACTTAAGGATTAAGACACAGCTATTGTATAGAAAGCTCTGTAAACCATGTTGAGTCTAGAACCATGTCAAAACCAAGGCTTGTGTCAGATTTACAGCAGCAAACCCCATGCCAAAACACTTGTGTAAAGAGTAGGGGAAGTCCTATCCTGTGTGCTCTTGAATTCCTCTAAATACATCTGCATTGTATCTGCTCCTGTAACATGTCCCTTCTCCCTGTTATCCCTTCCTCTGATGCCTTAAGCTTGTGGTAGGAAATCTACATCTTATCTCTTGATCTCATGGTTCATTTTTCTCCCCAGGAGGCAACTCCTCTTCCTTCTGCTTTCTTTATAGAAATGTCTCTCTCATTTCCTTTTCTGTCTTATACATGATAAGCCTTTTGTTTAGCCCTTAAACAATTCAGAGGCTTAAGGATGCCCAAGAGATAAAAAAAAAAATATCCTGAATATTTTCAAAATGCCATGCTGCCACATACTTTTCTAGAATTCACCATTATGTATAAAGCAAACTATACTTGTTTCACTAAGATTTTACAACCTTTGTATTTCTTCTACTATTTAAAAATAAACATTTAGTACTCTGATATGTCTCTGGCATTGTGTTAGTACATAAATGAGGTAAACAACATATATAAGAATATAGGAAGACAAGCAGATGTTCTTGAAAATCTAGGCTCTTTCTGTTTGCTGCTTGAGTCAATCTGTTCATCTGTCCACTTGGGCAGTGTGTACATAATTCTTACTCAGTAATACAAAAGCTCTGCCAGACTTCAGTAAGTGAAGAAGTTAATCAGGATAATCTCTTGATTATCCATTTCAGCTTTTTATTTGATGAGTTGAGTGGTATTTATTTTTTACCTCCAAATATCCATAAAATATTTTTATAAAACACCATATTCTGTATTAATTTATTGTTGGTACAGAAATTACAGGCTTTATAAAAATGGATACGTAGAGCAAGTGTGTTTTAACTTTTGTTTTCTCTTTTTTTAATTTTAGAGTTCATTATGTAACTCTCCTTTCTTCTTTTATTAATAAAAATATACATGCAGTAAGCATCCTATGAAGTCTTGTTAATTGTACCCCATTAATCCTCCTCCTTGTGCTGTACTGAGCTGAAGAGACTGATTCACTTTTCCTGTTGGCGGCCCTTTGAGAGGCACATGAGCAGAGCTGTGGAAGCTGCTCTTTTCAAGCCGGGCCAGATGCCTTCAAGTGGTGCTCTCTGAGATGCCTCCCTCCAGTTCTTTATAGATTTATTTACCTGCACATCAGAAAAACACCAGCATTCCAAAGGTTACTAGACTGATGTGACTTATGAAAACCACCCTTGTACCTAAAATTGTATCTTGTACCTGTGAATTGGAGAAAGAACTCTGAACATGGCATACTGCCCTGTGGGAACCTCCTAGCACTGTTCTCAGGCCAGCAGTGAAAAGACATATGGGGGTTCCAAGCAACAATGAATGCTGGCATGACTGGGATTTATAACAGGACTGGTCATAACAGTCATATTCCTGATATGAGATAGCATCTTGTACTTGCCGTGGGTGTTCTTTAATGATGTAAATGCCAGTAACACTCTTACTCTCTCTGGGATTTTGAGAACAGATCATATTAAGGACTCACACTCAAGGCAGTTAAACACTGTGGACAAATGAGTAGGTAGCTGCTTCCCCCAAGAGAAGTCCAAGAAGGTTGTTTTAGGAAGTACCACTCATTAAGAAAACACCAAAGTCAGAATTCTCTGAGAATGGGACAACTCCTATAATCTAGAGCAGCTTCAGGCTCCAGGCTGAATTCCATGCACAACTTTTGACAGGCACTCTGGGCCTCTTTGATGGTGCTCACTGATGACAGTTTTATATGCTGTCAGTGACCGCTGTGACTGCATGGGTCTCCAAAAGGGTAATATGGATTAATTGTTCTTTGGAGGGAGGGTGCTCAGGGGTGTAAAGGACAGGAGGCATTTTATGAAGAATAGTTGAGTTGACAGAAGCAGAAAACAAAGTAGATACCCATACAAGGTGGGGTAGTACTCCTAACAAAACAGTGTGAAGACTCCCCAAGAATTTTATACTGAAACATGAAGGATGGCAATAGGTTTCCTTCCTTCCTTACCTTTCTCTCTCTCTCTCTCTCTCTCTCTCTCTCTCTCTCTCTCTGTCTTTCTTTCTTTCTTTTATCTCCCTGTATTATTGGTGTATGCTGAAGATTTCTCCCTAGGGAGATCAGAGAAAAATGTTGTGCTGGCTAGAAACTTTTAAAATCAAATGAACACAAGTTAGAGACATACAGGAAGGGTTGAACATCAACTAAAGAATTGTTCCTATCAGCTTTGTCTGTGGGCATGCCAGTGGGACATTTCTTGATTAATGATTGATGTGGGAGTGACCAGCCCATGGAGGACAATGCCATCCCTGGGCAAATGATCCCTATGTTGTATAAAAAAAGCAAGCTGAGCAAGTCAAGCCAAAAGCAGCATTTGCATCCAGGTTCCTGCCTCAAGTTCTTGCCCTAGCTTCTTCTTGTTTTTTAAATGATGGACTGTAAGTTGTAAGATGAAATAAGATAAACTCCTCCCCAGTTGCGTTTGGTCATTGTGTTTATTACAATACGAAGCAAATGAACACAAGTGTCTACCTTCAATGATGTCTCTGATGTAACAAAAGGTAGAAGACTGCAAGTTCTTGGAACAATTTCTTTGTAAACCCTTACCCTACCAACCTCAATCTGTGTTAACACATGGGCAAGTGAGTTCGATGCCCCCTTTGTGTCCCTAGAAAGTTTCTGTTTCTATCTACACAACAAATCATGCCCACTAAGATGCAAAATGAATTTAACATGTGATCCTGGAAGCAGTATGTATGGGGCCATGTGTTGCTCAGACTGAGCAGTGCCAAGGGTGTGAGTGCCCCCTTGGCAGGTTCCTACATCAGCTCCCTTGTTGGGTAAATGGAAGACAAGGTAATTTTTCTAAGCCTGTATTTTAGCTTACAGACCCACAGGGACAAGGCCACTTTCACTTTTCTTCTTGTTCTCTGCTTCTCTGATTAATGATACAAGCTCTGGCAAGTTGAATTTGTTTATTCATTTTTCATTCTCAATTATGTGGTTCAAACCTTAACTAGTATTTAGGAAAATGAGCCATAGTTTGTGGGCACCAGTCTCCTCAAGACATCTCTAGCCTGAGAGAGACCAATAAGGATGAAATCTAGATGTGCTGTGTTTTCCAAAGTGTAAACTTGTCCCTCAACACATAGGATGGGAAATTGCCTGAATATCAAGCAAAATTGTCACTGGGTACAGTATTTTAAAATCCCATTTTAACAAAAGTGAGAATTTTCTACTCATTTCATGTCTATGAAAATGTTAGAATTCACTAAAGATTAAAACATGTATACTGATATAACTGAACTTTGCTGTTTATGTAGCTATGCTTTGAATAAATTTGAATGCTGTTGGTGTATTTTTTTTAAATCTATTTTATTTGGGTTCTTAAATCTACCACGCTTCTCTACCCTAATTCCTTCCAACACACAAACACCAGGTAGGAGAGACAGAAGATTAGAGGGGAGAGGGGGCATTGAGATCCTTTTAACCTACCTCTTGCTGATTAGGGATATTGTGTTTCTTGGGGTCACTCCAATCTTCATCTCAGGATATCTCCAACTTCCTCTCATCAAGCTGCAACAACAGCAATCAGGAGCAGCAGGGGTGAGCAGCAGCCAAGGCCTTCTTCCCAGTGAGCCCTTTCCTACCCTTAGGGGCTCTGGCACTTATTCCCTCTCCAAAGTCCCCAGAATTCCAGACATAAACTATCTGCAGCTGACAAAGCCATGCCCTTGCTAGAACATGAGACAATCATAGTGAACGGCTGTGGACAAGCTGAAGCAAACCCATATCCCACACCTGGTATTAAAACAAAAACACATTCACACTAACATATCTGGGTTTTAAAAGAAACCAAAACTCTTACTACAGAGTCTTTCAGCTCTAAAAACCTTTTGATCTTTTAGAACTAGTTTTAAGATAATTTTGTTATTTTTTGAATGACTCTATAAATTAAAATTAGAAATTCCTTGAGGGTGATAAAGGCAATGATATAATTAAGAAATTACTTTAAGACATACAATGCTACATAAAGAAGCTTTAAGATAGTCCCTACATCCCCCTCAATCCAAGACTCCATGGCAGTACACTGCTGGATAATGCAGGGATAAAGTTGCAACATGCCATTATTTTTTTAATGTCTGAATAATAATCCACTGTTAAATGTATCATGATTTCTTTACCCATTCTTCTGTTGAGGAACATTTAGATTATTTCCAATTTTGGATTTTATGATTAGAGCAGCAGTGAATATGTTTGAACAAATGTCTTTGCTGTAGGATGAAGCATCCTTTGGATACAGGCCCAAGCATGGTTTAGTAAGATCTTGAGGTAGATCAACTCCCATCTTCCTGAGAAACCACAAGACTGATTTTCATACTGGCTGTACAAGTTTCAATTCCCATCAGCATGAATGAGATTTTCTTTTACTAAACATCCTTGACAGCATGATCTAATACTTAATTTTAGTAATGTTAGCCATTCTGACAGGTTAAAGATGAAATCTCAAAGTTTTGATTTGGATTTTTCTGATAGCTAAGGATGTTGGACAAAGTATTTTTCACCCATTTGAGTTTCCTGTTTTGAGAATTTTGTTTAAATCTCTGCGCTCTGTTTAATTTGGACTATTTGTTTTCTTGACACCTAGTTTCTTGAGTTCTTTATGTATTTTATATATTAGCCCTCTAGCAGATGTGTAGTTGGTACAAATCTTTCCCCATTTTGTAGGTTGCTACTTTGTCTGAATGAATGCCATTTGCCATGCAGAAAATTTTCAGTTACATGAGGTCCCAATTATTAATTGCTGATCTTAGTGCCTGATCCAATGGTGGTCTGTTCAGAAAGTCTTTTCCAGTGTCAATGAGTTTAAGACTATTTCCCCCCTTTTCTGCTATCAGTTCAATGCATCTCCTTTTTTAAAAATAAATTTATTATTTGTTGCTTCAGGTTACATCTCCATCATATTGTCCTCTTTCCCCCCTTCCCAGCCCCACCCTCCCATCCTCTACCCCCTAACCCTTCCATCCTGCTCCTCTGGAGTGGAGTGTTCCTACATAACAGCCCACGCCCCAGTTCTGAAGTCATATGAGGGCCAAGAGCCTTTTCATACATTGGGGGCCTACAAGGCAGTACCACCAGTGAAAAGTGTCTCATTGCTAGGGAGGGAAAACTAAAAAACAGACCAACAAACAAACAAGCAAACAAAAACAAACAACAACAAAAAAAATAAAATGTCTATGTCCATGTTCCCTTTGGGGCATTGGTTGTAGTACAGATATCCTGTACTATATAACTAAAATTATACTATAAGTGAATAGATGCCATGTGCATCCTTCTGAGTCTGGGTTAGCTCACTCAGGATGAGCTTCTCTAGTTCCATCCATTTGGCTACAAATTGCTTAATTTCATTTTTTCTGATAGCTAAATAATATTCCATTGTGTAGATGTACCACAGTTTTTTAATCCATTCTTCAATTGAGGGACATCTGGGTTGTTTCCAGTTTCTAGCTATTACAAATAAGGCTGCTATGAACAGAGATGAGGAAACTTCCTTATGATTCCGTGAGGAGTCATTTGGATGTATACCCAGAAATGGTATGGCTGGGTCCTGAGGAAAAGCTATTCCAAGTTTTCTAAGATATCGCCATACTAACCTCCATAGTGGTTGCACAAGGTTGCACTCCCCCCAACAATAGAGGAGGGTTCCCCTTTCTCCACACCCTCGCCAGCATGCGCTGTCATTTGAGCTTTTGATCTTAGCCATTCTGATAGGTGTGAGATGGAATCTCAGAGTCCTCTTGAGTTGCATTTCTCTGATGATTAAGGATGTTGAGCATTTTTTCAAGTTTCTCTTGGCCATTAGGGATTCCTCCCTTGTAAATTCTCTATTTAGCTCTGTCCCCCATTTTTGATGGGATTATTTGGTTTCTTGGCATTTAATTTCTTGAGTTCTTTGTAGATTTTGGATATCAGCCCTCTGTCAGATGTGGAGTTGGTGAAGATTTTCTCCCAGTCTGTAGGCTGCCATTTTTTCGAATGACAGTGTCTTTTGCCATACAGAAGCTTTTCAGTTTCATGAGGTCCCATTTATTGTTGGTCTCAGGTCCTGAGCTGTTGGTGTTCTGCTGAGGAAGTTGTCGCCTGTGCCAATGAGTTCAAGGGTTTTTCCCACTTTTTCTTCTAGTAGATTTAATGTGACCGGCCTTATGTTAAGGTCTTTGATCCACTTGGATTTAGGTTTTGTTCAAGGTGATAAGTGAGGGTCTAATTTCATTCTTTTGCAAGTGGACATCCAGTTGGACCAGCACCATTTGTTGAAGATGCTGTCCTTCTTCCATTGTGCGGTTTTGGCTTCTTTGTAAAAAATTAGGTGGCCATAAGTGTGTGGGTCCATTTCTGGGTCTTCAATTCAATTCCATTCATCTACTGGTCTGTTTCTATACCAATACCATGCAGTTTTACAACTATTGCTCTGTAGTACAGCTTGAAATCTGGGAGGGTGATACCTTCAGATTTTTTTTTTTTTAATTGTACAGGATTGATTTATCTATTCTGGGTTTTTGTTGTTCCATATAAAATTGAGAATAGCTCTTTCCAAGTCTATAAAAAATTGTGTTGGTATTTTGATAGGAATTGCATTGAATCTATATATTGCTTTTGGTAGGATGGCCATTTTTATTATGTGGATCCTACCTATCCATGATCATGGGAGATCTTTCCATCTTCTAAAGGCCTCTTCCATTTCTTGCTTCAAGGGCTTGAAGTTTTGTTTTACAGGTCCTTTACTTGCTTGGTGAGAGTTACCCCCAGGTATTTTATATTGTTTGAGGCTATTGTGAAGGGGGTTGTTTCCCTTATTTCTTTCTCAGCCCATTTGTTTGTTGTATATAGAAGGGCTTCTGATTTTTTTGAGTTAATTTTGTATCCAGCCACTTTGATGAAGGTGTTTATCAGCTGTAAGAAAGAGTTCTCTGGTGTAATTTTTGGGGTCGCTTATGTATACTATCATATCGTCTGAAAATAGGGATAATTTGACTTCTTCATTTCCAATTTGTATCCATATGATCTCCTTTAGTGATCTTATTGCTTTATCAAGAACTTCAAGTACTGTATTGAAGTGATATGGTGAAAGTGGGCATCTTTTTCTTGTCCCTGAGTTTAGACGAAATGTTTCGAGTTTCTCTCCATTTAATTTGATGTTGGCCATGGGCTTGCTGTATACTGCCTTTATTATTTCTAGGTACGGTCCTTGTATGCCCATTCTCTCCAAAACTTTTAGCATGAAGGGGTGTTGGTTTTGCCAAATGCTTTTTCTGCATCTAGCAGATTATCCTGTGTTTTTTTTTCTCTCATCTTGTTTATATGGTGAATTACATTGATAGACTTTCATATGTTGAACCATCCCTGCATTCCTGGCATGAAGCCTACTTGATCATGATGTATTATACTTTTGATGTGTTCTTGAATTCGGTTTGCTAGTATTTTACTAAATATTTTTGCATCTGTGTTCATGAGGGAGATTGGTCTGAAGTTCTCTTTCTTTGTTGGGTCTTTGTGTGGTTTAGGAATCAGGGTGACTGTGGCCTCATAGAATAAGTTTGGCAGTGCTCTTTCTGATACTATTTGGTGGAAGAGTTTGAAGAGTATTGGTGTTAGCTCCTCTTTGAAGGTCTGGTAGAATTCCGTGCTAAAGCCATCTGGCCCTGGGCTTTTGTTTGGTTGGGAGATTTTTAATGACTGTTTCTATTTCCTTAGGGGTTATTGGGCTCTTTAATCTGTTAATCTGATCTTGATTTAGTTTCAGTACGTGGAATCTATCAAGAAAATTGTCCATTTCACTTAGGTTTTCACATTTGGTGGAATATAGATTTTTAAAGTAGGACCTAAATATTCTCTGGATTTCCTCAATGTCTGTTGTTATTTCTCCCTTTTCATTTCTGATTTTGTTGGTTTGGATTTTTCCCTCTGCCTTTTAGTTAATTTGGCTACGTGTCTGTCTATTTTGTTGATTTTCTCGAAGATCCAACTGTTGGTTTCATTGATTCTTTGTACAGTTCTTCTTGTTTCTAAGTTGTTGTTTTCAGCCCTAAGTTTGATGATTTCCTGCCTTCTGCTCCTCTTGGGAGTGTTTGCGTCTTTTTTTTTTCCAATTTACCCAGTTTAATTGTTAATTCCCTAATATGAGCTGTCACAATTTTCTTTTTGAAGGCACTTAGTGCTATGAACTTTCCTTGTAGCACGGCTTTCATTGTGTCCCATAGGTTTGGGTATGTTGTGCCTTCATTGTGGTTGGATTTTAAGAAGTCTTTGATTTCCTTCTTTATTTCTTCCCTGATCCCGTAGTCATCCAGTAAAGAGTTGTTCAATTTCCATGTGTATGTAGGCTTTCTGTTGATTCTTTTAATGTTGAAGTCCAGCTTTATTCCATGGTAGTCTGATAAGATACAAGAGGTTATTTCAATTTTCTTTTATCTTTTGAGATTATCTTTCTGTCCAACTATATGGTCGATTTTGGAGAAGGTTCCGTGAGGTGCTGAGAAGAAGGTGTATTCCTTTGTGTTTGGGTGAAACATTCTGTAGATATCTGTTAGATCCATTTGGTTCATGATCTCTGTTAGGCTCATTATTTCTCTGTTTGGCTTCTGTCTTGATCTATCTGTCCATTGTTGTGAGTGGGGTATTGAAATCGATGTGCGATTTAAGTTTTAGAATTGTTTCTTTTACAAATGTAGGTGCCTTTGTATGTGGGGCATAGATGTTCAATGTTGAGATGTCCTCTTGATGAATATTCCCTTTAGTGAGTATGTAATGCCCTTCTCTGTCTTTTTTATTTTTAATTAACTTCAGTTGGAAGTCTATTTTGTTTGGTATTAGGATGGCTACTTCACCTTGCTTCCTGGGTCCATTTCCTGGAAAACCTTTTTCCAGCCCTTTACTCTGAGATAGTGTCTATCTTTGATAGTGAGATGTGTTTCTTGTATGCAGCAAAAAGATGGGTCTTGTTTACGGACACAATCTGTAAGCCTGTGTCTTTTTATTGGGGAGTTGAGTCCATTGTTGTTGATGGATATTAGTGACCAGGGGTTGTTATCTCCCATTAGTTTGGTATAGGTGGTCATTCTGTGTCTCTTTTGGTTTGTTGCTGTGGAGTTTTCTATTTCCTCTGTTTTCTTGGGTGTAGTTATCTTCTCTGGGTTGGAATTTTCCTTCTAGGATCTTCTGTAGCGCTGCATTTGTTGGTAGATACTGTTTAAATTTGATTTTGTCATGGAATATCTTGTTTTCTCCATGTATGTTGATAGAGAATTTTGCTGGGTATATTAGTCTGGCTGGGCACCTATGTTCTCTTAGGGCTTCTAGGACATCTGTCAAGGCCCTTCTAGCTTTTAAGGTTTCTGAGGAGAGGTCAGGTATAATTCTGATGGGTCTGCCATTGTATGTGACTTGACCTTTTTCTCTTACAGCTTTTAATATTCTTTCTTTGTTTTGTACATTTGGAGTTTCAATTATTATGTGGTGATAGGAGTTTCTTTTCTGATCTAATCTATTTGGTGTTCTGTAAGCCTCTTGGAATTTTATTGGCATCTCTTTCTTTAGGTTTGTGAAGTTTTCTTCTATGATGCTGTTGAAGATATTTCCTGGACCTTGGAGTCGGGAGTCTTCTCTTTCCTCTATGCCTATAATTTTAGCTTCCATCTTTTCATTGAGTCCTTGATTTCTTGGATGTTGTGGGTGAGAGATTTTTTAGCTTTCTCATTTTCTTTGGATGTTGTACTGATTTCTTCCATCGAATCTTCCATGCCTGAGATCCTTTCTTCCGTCTCTTGCATCCTATTTTTGACACTCACATCTGTAGTTCCTGTTCTCTTCCCTTGATTCTCCATTTCCACTTTTAACTCTGACTGTGTTTTCTTTATTGTTTCCATTTCCATTTTCATGTCTTGAATGGTTTTATTCATTTTGTACATTTCCTGCACCACTTTGCTTGTCTTTGCCTGGAAATCTTTCATTGCCCTGTCTTTTTCCTGTTCAAGTTGAGCCACCTTGGCTTGGAGCTCTCTAATGGTATTATCCATTGCTTTCGCTTGTGAAATTGTGGCTTCTTTGAATTCCTTCATAGATTTAAGTTCTTCTTGAAGGGACTCTATCACTTTCCATAATGTAGAATTGTCATCATTTTCATGTGTTTCTGCTGTGGTGAGGTCGTCAGGATTGGATGAACTAGGATAGTTCTGTGTTGTTGGAGTCATATTTCCTTGATTTCTGTTTTTTCTTGGACCTTTGGCCGTTTGGATGTTCTTAGCTGTCTGCTCCTGTCTTCTGGGCTTGGATCCAAAGGGGGCACTTTGGTGTAGCAGTCAAATTGCTTGGCGATCTGTTGCTGCTTATAGTGGGATCTCAGGGTCACTGTGCTTCTAATAGCCAGAAGGACTGTGACCTGGTGCAGCCTATTCCCAGGTAATGAGGAAAGACCCAGGATTGTTTCACTGCTTCCAAGTCAGACCTTTCTATGTTGCACACTGAGTGTTCAGCCTGCAGTGGCTCTGGTGGTATGGTCCTGTGTGCCCAGGCACAGATTCTGTGGACTCTGGAGGTCCCCAAGGATTCTGAGAGGGCCCGACTCCCTGCCTGATATGTCTTGGCTTTCCAGAATACAGCTGTGGGCCCCCTGCTTCTGGCCTCCACATCTTGGAACCCTCAGCCTCTGCACACCTCCACAGTGAGATGCAGCCACGTGTTGCCACTGGACATGCTGCTGCCGCCCTGCCTCTGCACACCACTGCCCTGCCACTCGTGCCACTCCTGCAGCGTGATGCTAAGACTCCCATGGTTCCGCAACCTTAGCTAAATAGCTGGAAGGTCTGCGTCGGGTGTGGGTGGCCCAGTAGGCTACTGAGTGATCCTGTGTAGGGTCCAAATCTGCTGCTTCCACTGCCGACCCGCTGCAGCGTGCGCCACCGCTGCTGCTAAGACTCCCAGGTGTCCGTAACCTTTTGCTAAATAGCTGGAAGGTCCACGTGGGGTGTCCGGGGCCCAGTAGGCTGGTGAATGATCCCGTGTGGGGTCTGAATCTGCCCGCTGGGTATTAGAGTCAGTCTTATCAGGCGTCTCTCCCGATGGGAGTTTCTGATTCCCGGATTCAGGAGCTTCCATGTCCGAGAGAGGCTGGGGGTGGGGGGGGGGAGCCATTCCCAGGGACTTTTAATGGTCCCTTGGGAGCTGGGTGAAACCCCAGTGGTTCCAGTCACTCAGATTTTTGCACAACATCTTACAACTCTGTGTGTTTATGGCTGTTTTCCCCAAGATCAAAATGCATCTGCACGGGCCGCCGCCATCTTGGATCTCCCATTTCCTTTATGTTGAGGTTTTGATCTATTTGGAATTTTTGGAGTTGAATTTCATGCAAATGATTAGTATGAATCTATTTGGAGTCTTCTACATGCAGCCATCCCGTTTGGCCAGAGCCATTTGTTGAAGAGGATGTCTTTTTTTCCACAGTGTATGCTTCTGGCTTACTTATTAAAAATCAGGTGTCCATGGGTATGTGCGTTTATGTCTTTAATTTTGTTCTATTGATCAACACGTCTGTTTTTGTTCCAACACCATGCTGTTTTTATTACCATACCTTTGTAGTACAACTTGATATTGGAAGTAGTGATACTCTAGCAATTCTTTTATTATTCAGGATTGTTTTAGCTACCTCTGTGTGTGTGTTGTGTGTGTTTTCGTGTAAGCTGATCTGATCAATATCTGTTAAAACTTGTGTTGGAATTGTGATGTGGATTGCATTGAATCTGTAGATTGCTTTTAGTAGGATGACCACTTTTACCATGTTCATCCTATTGATCCATGAGTGTGGGAAATGTTTCTATCTTATGTTATCTTCTTCAATTTCTTTCTTCAATGACCTGAATTTTTTATTATACAAGTCTTTCATTTGCTTGGTTTCAGTTACCCCCAAGATATTTTATTTTTATATATTTTATATATTATTTTTTGAGGCTATGAAAGGTGCTATTTCCCTGATTTCTTCTCAGTCCATTTGTCATTTGTATATAGGAAGGCTATTGAGATTTTTGAATTAATTTTGTATCCAGCTACTTTGCTGAAAGTGTTCATCAGCTGTAGAAGTTTCCTGGTGAAATTGTTTGGGTCACTATTATACAATCATGTCATCATCAAATAAAGATACATTGACTTCTTCCTTTCCAAGTTTTAACTACTTGATCTTTTTGAGTTGTTTTATTCCTCTACCTCAGACTTCAAGTACTAGAAATGTAGAGAATGGACAACCTGTTTTGTTCCTTGTTTAGTGGAATTGCTTGATTTCTCTCCATTTAAGTTGATATTGAGTATGAGCTTGCTTCCATAATATAATAATGGGCCTTTATTATATAAGGTCCCTTGTATTGCTAATTTCTTCAGGAGTTTTACTATGAAGAAGTCTTGGGTTATAACGAAAAAAATGAAATGTGATGTTTTGGCCTTTTACTACTAATTGTCATAAACTGTTTAGGATAATTAAGAAATGCAAACTAATAGTTATGCAAGCCGGTCATTTTGTTAGGTACTATAACAGCCTATTATAGTTACTTGCTAAGCTAATCAGAAATAAACCTGCTAAGAGACAAGCAACATCTGCTTACCCTAATATAAGAGATAGATAGGGCCTCTTCAAAAACCTCAAGAGATCTGCAGAATATGGCATTCAAAGATGTTTTTGTAACTTTAGATTTTTTTATATCAAGACATATCAACTCCTGACAGCACCCCCTATTCTCCTCCAAGTAGAAGATGAGCATCGAAGAATCTCCCGTGGGAGATGCTTGAATTAGTTGCAAGCCTATCTCTTGGTAGGAAAAGCCCCTTGCTCCAACTGTAGACAGAATGCTGTCCAAAAAGGACAAAACCTGGAAGCAGGTAAGTCGACAGCTTAGCTCTGCCAAGACAGGTTATGCAAGTCCTTCATAACCCCTGCTCTACAATCAATGTCTGTCAGAGAAACGGGGCCAAATGACTGAAGATCGATGCTGTAATGTATGGAGAGAAAATAGGAACTGTCCAGGCAGCCACTGGTATGTCATTTCTTAGTTTTGGAAGCTGCAGGCCCTGTACTTCCTATAAAATCAGATATATTTATCCCTCTCAGGTCTCTGAGGTGGTTGAAGAACAGATAGCTAGAGTCTCATAATTAAATTTTGAGTTGTTTAGGAGTCAAGAGAGTGTTATAGATCTAAGAAGATGCTTTTGAAATTGTGTTGCAAGTTAGTATGAATGTTGAGTTAGATATAGAACTTTAAACTCATGAGATGGTTAGATAGTAGAATGTTAAAGTCAGGTGCTAAATACATATGGACTGGACATTGGGAATGTATGCTAAGCCATATAACCCTCATAACTGTGGCCTAATTACCTCTGTTGTTTTGTATTGTATTTGTTATTATAAGAGAAAGAGCCATTTGTTGGACTGAAAGGGGAAACTGTAGGGGGAAATAAGATATACATTAACCTTAAAAAAGGGGGGGAAGAGGTTGGGGGGTTGAGGGTGGGAGGGTGGGACTGGAGGGGGGAATAGGGAGGAGACTGCGATTGAGATGTAACTTGAAGAAATAAAAAATAAAGGAAAAAAAAGGAAGTGTTGGGTTATGCCAAAGACTGAAAAAGGAATTATTAAAAAAAAAGAAAAGAAAAGAAATATAAGAGAGATGGGAAGAGAATCAAAAGTATATTTCACAAGCCTTGGGACGGTTGCAAGTGTAAAAATTATGTTGGGTTCTACTGGGTGATATCCTCTTATATCTAGGTATTGAGTAAAATAGTAAAGAAAAAAATAAATAAGGACACTAAAATAATCAATCTACCAGTTCATTTGCTCAGAGACACATGAGATAACAAATGACCTGCAAGGAGGGCCTCAGGTGGGGGCAACTTGGTGACTTGATGACAGTCAATTTTACATAATTAACCTGGTGAGTTACATAGAGGGCAAGACATGGGTGTGAGAAAGCAGAAAATACAAGCTTTCTGCAGGCAGCTTCATTCCAAGAAGAGTCTTGCTTTCCTTTGAGGTACAGGAGCCAGATGGATATCATCATGTTCCTCAGGGGTAGACTCAGAGAAAGGGACAGTTGAAGTCTGAGAGTTTCATCATAGGCATCATCTTCAGAGGAAGTTATGAAGAGTTTGAAAAGAAGTGAGGATTAATCAAACATGCAGTATTAGCATCAGATAAAATGTATATATTGTCATGACAAGAATTAGGAAGTGACAATCAGATTGAAAGGGTATAGCTGGTATACACAAAGCCTATTTCTATACCGTGGAATTACTACCACAAAGTTTAGATTAAATAGAAGGCAAACATGACTGAAGAAATGGTAGCAGCTTAATATAAACTGCTTATCACTCCCAAACATGAGAAAAAAGGCACAGTAACAATGATGATGTTATTTGTAATATATTTTTTTTCCTCAAACTCAGAAGAACATTTGCAGATCTAAAACCAAAGGAAGCTAACATTACATACTGAAAGACTGAGGATTCTGGAGAGATGGAGTATTGAAATAGAAGGGGCTAGAAGAAATTGGGAAGAAGGTCATAGATACCTCCACATCAGGTTCCTGTCTCACTAAGGTAGATTTGAGATTTCACTCAAACAAAACCTTTTACCAGCCCAATAGCTTTTTGCAAATCCCAACTTGCTTTCTAGCTGTGAAATGCATATTCTACAAGGAACATGGCTTTTAGACATAATAATGCATTGATCTTTTGCTATTTTGCACCTTCCCCTATGAATATATTTTCCTGAAGAAAGCTCTTAACTTCTTTTTTTTTTTTTTTTTTTTTTTTTTTTTGATTTTTTTTTTTTTTTTGAGACATGGTTTCTCTGAATATCTCTGGCTGTCCTGGACTCGCTTTGTAGACCAGGCTGGCCTCGAACTCACAAAGATCCGCCTGCCTCTGCCTCCCAAGTGCTGGGATTAAAGGCGTGCGCCACCACCGCCCGGCTTTTTTTTTTTTTTTTGATTTTTTTTTTTTTTTTTTTATTTTTTTGCTCTTAACTTCTTGAAAGTAGTTTGGTCTTCTTCACTTTGCAATATTATTGGGGTGAATAATCTTTATTTCATGCGTACAGCACATGCGGACATCTGAATAGCAAGTATACTCTGATGTTGATCCTGTTCTGATGGTATCTCCTGCATTTGCTGCCCTTCTGTAGTAAGTTGTTGCTGAGGTGTTGGTGCATCCTAAATCTGCTTGGCACAGAGCTAAAGCCATTTAGCATCACTAGATTTGTTTTCTCACGGTCGGCCAGGCACTTTGAAGTGAGGTATCAACTAGCTACGATGTTGTGGTTGCTTCTTGCTTAAAATTAAAAATGAAAAGAAAATCTTGCCTGTACCCTTCCTTGATTAGATGAGATGTTTCTTTTGGCAGCTGCAACCTCTTCTACAAGACAATTTCCAAGTCTCTCTATATGCATAAGTGAGCTGAAAAGGAAAGCTGTGAATGGAAGGGCAGAGATTTGTAGTCAGAAACATGCATAGTCTCTTCTGAATAGACGGAAAACCCTTTAAATAACTATACCCAAGGGTTTATTCCATTTGCTGTGGGAAACACATACAGGTAAGCCTGATTCAATTGTATCTCAATTCTATTCTTTCTCACAAAAGCCATGTCTATTATTTTTTTTGAATAAGCTCCAGTATTTTACAAAGAAATATATCCTTTGGCGTGGGTCATAAAAGACTTTTCTTGGTGTGTAGTGAAAGATACATTTACCAAGGTGTTTTATTACTCCATGGTTGGAATTAATCTCTCCCCACTTTATACTTCCTTAGCACGTTATAAGAGCATCTATTATAGCACTTATCACCATCTGCCTACATTCAGGGTTGTTAATGGATGTTTTTATATTATGAGCCCCTGAAGGGCAAGGACCATACCATCCTCATTTTATATCTTCCCTAAGGCTCTACACAGTGACTTGCATTTAGTTTGTGCTAAATAAATGTTTATTAAGTTCACTGAGTAAGTGGCATATACTTAGAGATAGACTACTATTCTTTGAAAAACATGTTTTATTTTTAATCTTGACTGATAGTTAAGTTTGGAAAATTCAAACAAGCTGAAATACTATGGGATAATTTATTAGAGCAAACACTCCTTTAGAGAGATTTCTGTGCTGTTGCACTTTAATTCATACTGACATATTATTTATGTGTATTGTTGCATTAAAGCAAAAGACACTGTCATTCAAACAAAATGGCAACCTACAGATTGGGAAAAAATCTTCACTATCCCCACATCTGACAGAGGGCTAATATCCAAAATTTACCAAGAACTCAAGAAATTAAATGCCAAGAAACCAAATAATCCAATCAAAAAATGGGGAACAGATCTACACAGAGAATTCACAAAGGAGGAATCCCTAATGCCTGAGAGACACTTAAAGAACTGCTCAGCATTCTTAATCATCAAAGAAATGCAACTCAAGATGACTCCGAGATTCCATCTCACACCTGTCAGAATGGCTAAGATCAAAAGCTCAAATGACAGCACATACTGGCGAGGGTGTGGAGAAAGGGGAACACTCCTCCATTGCTGGTGGGAGTGCAGGCTTGTGCAACCACTATGGAAATCAGTCTGGAGATAGCTTAGAAAACTTGGAATAGCTCTACCTGAAGACCCTGCCACACCACTTCTGGGTATACATCCAAATGTTTCCTCACCAAACCACAAGGAAGTTTCCTCATCTATGTTCATAGAAGCCTTATTTTTAATAGCTAGGAACTGGAAGCAGCCCAGATGTTCCTCAATCGAGGAATGGATATAAAAAGAAAACAACAACAACAAAAACCTGTGGTACATCTACAGAATGGAATACTACTCAGTCATCAGAAACATTGAAATCATGCAATTTGCAGCCAAATGGATGGAACTAGAGAAGCTCATCCTGAGTAAGCTAACCTATGCTCAGAAAGATATACATGGCATCTATTCACTTATAATCGGATTTAGTCATATAGTACAGGATAACTATACTACAACCAATGCACCAAAGGGAACAGGAACATAGACTTTGTTTCCTATCAATGAGACACACTTTTCCCTAGTGGTGCTGCCTTGTAGGCCCCCAGTGTAAGAGGAGGCTCTTGGCCCTCATATGACTGCTGAACTGGGGCGGGGGACTGATATGTAGGGAAACTGCACTCCGGAGGAGTGGGATGGAAGGTATGGGGTAGAGGGTGGGAGGGCAAGACTGGGAGGGGTGTAAAGAGGGCACTGTGATGGAGATGTAACCTGAAGAAATAAATTAACATAAAAAAGACTTAAATTTTGAAGACAGGTAACACTGAAATCCAATTATTTTCACTCCCTTCTTTTGTACCATGATTTACATGGTACAAAATCTACATGATTTACCCAACTTTTGTGATTCAAAATTTCACTTATTATAATCTGGGACCTGTGGACTCAGAGAGTTGTAGTAAGGCTCAAGTGGGACATGTGTACAAAGAAGTTGGCATATTCTGGGAGCTCAATCAGCAGGTTGGTTTGTTTCCTTTTCTCTTCTCTTCTTCCTGACATCTAACATTTGTAGGTGAACTCTAGATTTTGTGTCTATTGGATGCTCATGTCAGCACCTGTCCTGATTACTGGGATGCAGAAATGATCCCAACACTTTCTATAGCATTTGCAGGTGAACACGGACTATTAAATCAGAGAGTCATCATGATGGTGAATATATTTTGGGTAATAAAAAATGGAAAGGATGAAAATTTACTTCATTCTTTACTGTCACATTGAATGGCACATATGTGTTCTTAATTTGGCAGAGAGAAGTGGGAGGGGCATCTGCATGGAGGACATAATGTGAACCAAATAAAAAATATCACACAGCAGCATGATTTATGCAATGACTACTATATTATAAAGATGGACTCAGGAGAAAGGTCTAAGGCCCATGAAAGTATTTCTGTTGTGTTTAAAGAAAGGGAGCAACTCATGAGTTAAGAGTAAAGGTTAGAAAACAATCTATGTTTTGTTTTTCTTCCAGGATTTATTAGTTCCTCCCTCTCCCCAGCAGGGACCACTGAGTAATTCCAGAAGAATCTTGGGGTTTCAGTAACCCAATCTGAACACCATGGCTACAAATGATAAACTGTACAGTGGGAGTAGTTGAGATTCAAGCAGGGTAGAGAATGAGATGAGATTAGAAACAGCAGTGTTTTTGGCTAGAAGTTTGAGTTTCTGACTTTGGAAATGCCTGTTCTTTTTTTTTTTTAATGTTTATTTATTACTTCAAGTTACATCTCCATCATAGCACTCTCTTTCCTCCCCTGCTGGTTCCACCCTTCTACCCTCTCCTCCCTTTCCCACCCATCCCAATCCTCCCATTCAGAGTGTCCCTACATATCAGTCCCTCTCAGTTCAAGTCATATGAGAACTAAGAGCTTCGTCTTGCACTAGGGGCTTACATGGTAGCACCCCTAAGGCAAATTGTCCCATTAGTAGGTAACAAAGTCTATGTTCCTGATCCTTTTGGTGTGTTGGTTGCAGGATAGTTATCCTGTACTCTATGGCTAAAATCCAATTATAAGTTAGTAGGTGCCATGTACATCTTTCTGAGTCTAGGTTACCTCACTCAGGATGAGCATTTCTATCCATCCATTTGGCTGTGAATTGCATGATTTCCTTGTTTCTGATAGCTGAGTAGTATTCCATTGTGTAAATGTACCACAATTTTTTTTATCCATTTGTCAGTTGAGGGACATCTGTGTTGTTTCCGGTTTATAGCTATTTTAAATAAGGGTATTATGAACATAGATGAGGATATGTCCTTGTGGTTTGGCGAGGAATAGTTTGGGTGGATACCCAGAAGTGGTATGGCAGGGTCTTTAGGTAGAGCTATTCCAAGTGTTCTAAGATATCACCAGACTGATTTCCATAGTGGTTGTACAAGCTTGCACTCCCACCAGCAATGGAGGAGTGTTCCTCTTTATCCACAACCTCACCAATATGTGCTGTCATTTGAGTTTTTGATCTTAGCTATTCTGACAGGTGAGAGATGGAATCTCAGAGTCATCTTGAGTTTCATTTATCTGATGATTAAGGATGTTGAGCATTTCTTCAAATGTCTCACTGCCATCACAGATTCCTCCTTTGTGAATTCTCCATTTAGTTCTTTTCCCATTTTTTGATTGGTTTATTTGGTTTCTTTGTGTTTAATTTCTTGAGTTCTTTATAAATTATGGATATTAGACCTCTGTTGAAAGTGGTATTGGTAAAGATCTTTTCCCAATTTGTATGTTGCCATTTTATTCTAGTGACAGTGTCTTTTGTTGTACAGAAGCTTCTCAGTTTTATGAGGTCCCATTTATTGATAGTTGGTCTTAGAGTCTGAGCTATTGGTGTTCTGTTCTGGAAGTTGTCACCTGTGCCAATGAGTTGGAGGCTTTTCCCTACTTTATCTTCTACTAGATTTAGTGTGTTGGGCTTTATGTTAAGGTCTTTGATCCACTTGGGCTTGAGTTTTGTGCAAGGTGATAAGTATGGGCCTAATTTCATTCTTTTACATGTTGACATCCAATTCAATGCTATTCCTATCAAAATACCAACACAATTCTTTATAGACCTGGAAAAAATAATTCTCAAGTTCATATGGAATAACAAAAAACCCAGAATAGCTAAATCAATCCTATAGAATAATAAAAAAAAATCATCTGGAGGTATCGCCATCCCAGATTTCAAGCTGTACTACTGAGTAATAGTAATAAAAACAGCATGGTACTGGTATAGAAACAGACCAGTGGATCAATGGAGTAGAATTGAAGACACAGAAATGAATACACACACCTATGGTCACTTAATTTTTGACAAAGAAGTCAAAACTGTACAATGGAAAAAGGACAGCATCTTCAACAAATGGTGCTGGTATAACTGGATGTTGACATGTAAAAGAATGAAAATGTTTGTTTTTACTAGCAAGGATCCTATGTGAGTTGCTGTGGTGTTTTGTTTTGTTTTGAGTTCAATATCTTTGAAAATAATACTGGATTTTGTTACATAGATATGAATTCCAGACAGTTTGGTTGTCTGGACTTATTTCCTTATGGCTAACACTTACTACAGAATTGTCTGTAAAGCAAACAGCCTGGTTTCAGGAATTATAAATTTGTATGGGTACAGAAGATTTTTCATAACATTACTCCACACAATTTTAGTTTCTTCCCACATAACTGATAAAAGGAGACTTAGTTAGCCTTTCATCATCGCAACAAAATAGTGGAGGTAGACTAGGTTACTTAAAAGGAAAAGAAAGATGTATTTGGTCACAGTTTGGAGGATTAAAAGTCCTAAGGGTAGAGTTCAGATTCAGTGAGAGATAATCTTTGACAATATCAGCTAGATATGCTGGTGCTATAGGGGTGAAAATGTTGTGGGTGGTAACAAAACACTCTCTGGTTGGATTTAAGGCCCACCCCATAATATGGAATTCATGCCTGACACAGAATGAATAAGATATGGGCCTGGGGAAAAACCAGCACAAAAACTATTGTGTGCTAGAAGTTGTCTCTTTGGTGAGATTGGTAGGCAGTTTAGGTTGGCACCTGGGAGCACATAGGGAGGAGTTTGGTTTCCCTTTACGTGTTGATATGGATGGAGCCAGTTGTGGCAGGACAATGTGCCCTGTTGAAGGGGTGTTGCTAAGAAACCTCACAAGCCACGTAGATAATGTCAGTTGCCATGTGAAACAACGGAATGTTGGACATCATGAGAAATCTCATGGACCCTCAAGACTGCCAAGTATCATGAGATAATGCAATGTATAAGCCAGAGAATTCCACCTGGTCTCTCTCTTCCTCCTGCCCTCACTGACTGAAAAGTCATGCTGAAGAAGTACACAACAAGTTATCAAAATTTAGACTGATATATCCCAAGGCAAAGGCATAGCATAAACCTGTGAAAGAGAGTCCTTTAAAGGCATCTGTCTTGGGGCCCCAGAGTGCTGGAAAAGTGAACGAGGCAAATGGAGTTAAATAGCTTCTTGGAGAGGTTTTCGGCCTTGAGACTTGCCTGGGCCAAAGAGAACTTGGAGGTGAGTCTTACATGATTGAAGAAGCTGCCCTCAGTTTGGTGATTGGAAAAGACTGACTTTATAAACTGGCCACAATTGGGTGGTGGAGATAAAATGGTCTTACAAACTGACAAAATAAGGCCCAACAAATACTAAGCTTTGAAAAGGACTGCTTAGGAAGGGGGAATAGGGAGGGGTTTGTTACTGAGATGTAACTTGAAGAAAAAAAAAATAAAGTATTTAAAAAAAAAAAAAGAAAAGAAAAGGACTGCCTTCCTGTAAACCAAGTCATCCTGCACAGACCTATGCTAAGAAAATTAACATTTTTTAAGTTTATTTATTCAAGATACAACTCCATCACAGTGTCCTCTTTCCACCTCTCCCAATTCCACCCTCCCACCCTCTTCTCCTTCTCCCACCCAACCCACTCCTCTGATGTGAGTGTCTCTACATATCAGCCCCTCTCAGTTCAACAGTCATATGAGAGTTTCCTCTTGTGCAGGGGGCCTACATGGTAGCACCCCTAGGGTAAATTGTCCCATTAATAGGTAACAAAGTCTATGTTCCTGATCTTTTTTGTGTGTTGGTTATCAGATAGTTATCCTGTACTATATGGCTAAAATTAATAACCTTTTTAAAAAGCTAAAATAATGTTAAGTGCTTTAGATAGGTATTAGAGTGTTTTTAAGTATTAAGGTATTTTTAGATATATTATAGATTTTTAGATTATAGGTTTTAGGTGATAGGATTTAGGTATTTTATAGATGTTTGTTAAGTATTAATAAATATAAATGTTTATAAATAAAAATATTCTGTTACACTATTGTTCTGCTAAAGAAAAGCAGCAATAAAACGAGTCCTAATGCTATACCCTTAAGTCAGTGCCTCGCTTAACCATAACCAGAAAAGCTTCTGCCTTCCTTAGGTGAGAATTAACCCAAAGACTCACAATTGGACAGAGAATAAGAGATATTGGTGCACTCAGTCTTAAATGGGATGTCTTTATCTGACCCTCATCACAGGGCTCAATGACCTGTGCAGAAGAGGAAGCAGAAAGATTCTAAGAGCCAGAGGTGACAGATGACTCCAAGGACACAGTGACAAGACTGACACATTATAGAGACTGTGGCAGCACAGATTTAAGCCAGATGGGGTCCCAGAGCTGAGATGGGGACGTGAATATGGACTCCTACTGCTAACCAAGAAGCTATTTGCAATTGGTAGGTACCTGCTTAAAAAGGAAAATCTAATCTTCTCTCCAACAGAGTCTCACTGGGAATGCTAATTTCCACAATTCAAGGCAGGCTGCATGCCCAGGAGTAGATGGGCAACACAAAATGAACTCCATGATATTCTTGTAGACATTTTGTCTTATATACTTTTTTTTTAATCTTTTGCTTGTATATTTTGATTTCAGATTTTGGGGATTTTTTTTTTTACATGTGAGTTTCTGGTTTGTTTGCATTTTATATATTTTCTTTTCAAAGAGATAGAATAGAAGGGTGTGAAATTGGGTGGGTAGGGAAGTAGAAGATCTAAGAGAAGTTGTGAGAAAGGAAAGGCCAGAACGGAATATATTCTATGAAAACAATTTTTTCAATAAAATAATATTAATAATCAGCTGAATTTCAGAGAAAAAAAGAAAATTGTCATTAATAAGAATGTTATCTACATAAAATATTTAAAGTGAAAATGTTACTTTTGGAGAGTCATTGTATTATCTGCTTTTAGTCTATTGCTTATTGTGGCATAAAAGAAGAATAGAATGGCATGGGCTTTACAAAAATGTATTTAGTAGAGGGTTGAGGCTATATTAGCATCGATTGCAAACCATAAAGACTGAGCATTTTCAGTTGAATATTTATTATACATAATGATTAAAGTTATGTTTATCTGAATATTATAAACATGGGAATGAACAGAAAACCAAATGCTCCACACTTATGTCTTACAAGATATGAATTATTTACCTTTTTATAACTACAGATCAAAATTTCTTGTCTGTGTTGCCAATATTCCACTCACTGACAGTTTTACAGTCTCTGAACTCTCAAGTTAGAATCTTAAGTTGGATCCTTCTGATGTCTCCACAAACCCAGGGTCAGGCCAAGCTCTAAGAATGAAGCGTGAATTGTTATTGCACTAAGAATACATTTAATGTGATCTATATCTGTTACACATTGTTGTAAAGATTTGTCATCTACATTTTTTATGAATAGTTTATATATATATGTATATATATACATATATATATTCCCATGCCATTCCAATCCTATTGCAGCTAATTCAAAGGGGATCCATGTATGTATGTATGTATGTATGTATGTATGTATGTATGCATGTATTGTATGAGACTTAGATTAAAAGTTTTTTTTTTTTTTCTTGAAATAGGTGAACACTTGTCTGGGCTTGTGACTTGCTTAGAATACAACTGAATTGGTATTTTCCTGGCTATAATATGACTTGGTATTATAGAACTTGATTTAACTCCTGTAATCCTCTTGGAAACTAACCCAGAAATCTAGATAGAGATGGAGAAAATCAGAGAAAAATTTCTCTCGTATTGAAAATAGACTCTTTTCTCACACAATACATTCTGATTACAGTTTCCTCCCTCTATTCTTCCTAGTTGCCCTCTGCCTCCTTGCCCCTCCAGATCCACTCCCATTCTGACTCTCATTATAAAAGAATAGGCTCAGAAGACATAACAGCAACATATAACAAAATAAAATATATTAAGATAAAACAAAATCACCACATTGAAGTTGGACAAAGCAAAACAACAGAAGGAAAAGAGCCAAGGGAAGCACATGAATTAGAGACCCACCCATTCACATATGAGTCTCATAAAAATACTAAGCTGAAAGCTATAACATATATGCAGAGGACCTGGCACAGACCCATGCAGGCCCTGTGCAGGCTACTTCAGTCTCTGTGAGTTCATGGGAGCTTTGCATATGTTGATTTAGAAGGCCTTGTTTTCCTGGTGTCCTCCATCCTGTCTGGTTCTTACACACTCTTTTCACCTCTTCTTCCCTGCTGTTACTTGAGCTCTGTAGGGAAGAATTTGATGAAGGCTTCCCATATAGAGCCTCATGATTAAAGGTCTGTTTCTTTCTCTGTCTGCATCATGTCTGGCCATGGGTCTGTGTATTTTTTTCTCTATATGTTGCAAGAGGAAGCTTCTCTGATGATGGCTGAATAAAGCACTGACCCATTAAGTATAGGAGACTATCATTAAGAGTCATTTTATCACTACATTTTTTTTTTTAAAGACCAGTTGTATTCGCTTTTACCTTAGGTCTCTGGGCTATCAGGTCTCTGGGCTATCTAATCTCTGGTTCTTTATCACCCAAGCAGTGTCAGGTATGGATTTCATGGGGTGGGCCTTCAGCCAAATCAAATATTGGTTGGTTGCTCTCAAAAGAAACTTCTATTAACCTAGTTCTTTCTCAGTGATCTAAATAGGATTTGTTATTATGTGCATGCTTGTGTGTGTGTGTTTGTGTCTGTTTGAGGTCTCTGTGTGTGGACAGGTGCATGGTCCATATGTAGGTGTGCAAGACAAGGGCAGACACCAACATTGGATGCCTTTCTTTATCACTGGCCACCTTATTTTTTGAGGTAGGTTTCAGTGAACTCATAGAATCCTCTTGTCTCTACCTCCCAGCATTGGGATTTTAGGTGTACACGTCCACACCCCAATTTTTTTTAATACATCAGGTTACATCTCCATCACAGTGTCCTCTTTCCACCCCTCCCAGTCCTGCCCTCCTACCCTCTACCCCCCTATCCCTTCCATCCCACTCCTCTGGAGTGGAGTGTCCCTACATAACACTTCCCCACCCCAGTTAAGCAGTCATATAAGGGCCAAGAGCCTCCTCATACACTGGGGGCCTACAAGGCACCACTAGGGCAATGTGTTTTATCGATAGGAAACAAAGTCTATGCCCATGTTCCCTTTGGTGCATTGCTTGTAGTATAGTTATCCTGTACTATACGGCTAAACTCCGACTATATGTGAACTTCTTGCTTGGGTTCTGAGAATCCAAATTTAGTTCGTCAGGCATGAGCAGCATGCACTTTGCCCACCGAGCCATCTCGCCGGCCTCTTAACAGGAATTTTTAATCTTATTCAGACCATTATATACACAAGCTTGCCCTGTGGAAATGAGCTTTCTTTTACCTGAATCTCAAATATAATGTTTATGTTTGGCCAGATGTTAGTTAATTGAAACTAATTACATTTCCCAAGTAATCCTAGCATCTGGAGCCAGCCATGTGAAAAGCAAAGCTAAACCGAGGCATGGCGTTGTCTCCACCTCTCCTCAGCTGCCTCTGCAAAAGAAAGATTAAAGCACATTAACGTCAAAGAATCCAGTTCTGTTCACTCATTCTACTTTATTTATTTCTTGGTAAATAGAAACTTCTTGCCTGGCTTTTTATTAAGTAGGGTGACCATGTTAAGGCTGAAGGAAAGCATCCTAAAAGCTTATAAAGGAAAAGAAGCACAATGATTGTGTCACTATTTTTCAACAAATAATTTTGTTGTTGTTTTTCCTGTGTATTGTCGGAGCATGGGATGCTTTTTTTTTTTTTTTAAACCAAGCTATGATTTTAAACCATAACTGCCATGGTCTGTATGCAGGAAAGGACACTTGGGACCTTTCATTCATTTATTTTATTAAAATCTAATTCTATCACTACCCCATTTCCTTTCCTCTCTCCAGCCTATTCTACGTCCACTCACTCCAGCCCCTCCTGTGCACTTCCATCTTTTATCAGATTAATGGATTCTTTTTTCCTGATATTATTGCCTAATAAATACATGAATAAATAAATAAATGCATTGTACTCACCCTATTTGATGTTGCTTGTGTGTATATGATTTCAGGGCTGACCAGTTTGAAGATACATGGCACATTTCGGGCATAGCAGCTCTGTCTAGGCACAAGATTAAAGCATTCACTATCTGATGATATTTGAAGAGAACTGCTGGGTGCCGGGGAATATGAGTTTCAGGAGGTGCTGGGTATGGTATTCTAGGACTTATTTGTTTCTCCCAACATTACTTATATGCTATTACACAAGAAAATGACATTTATGAATGTTTACCAATGTGTAATATTCAAAGCACAGATGGGAAATATGGTTTGTGGAGGATATGCAACATATACAGATATCTTTGCTCACCTACACACAAGTCTGCACATGCACATATAGGTAAGGCAATTTCCACTGTGCTGAGGAGAAGCTTGAGGTAGTTCTTGGTAACAGGGGAAATGTAGCTTCTCCACTTGGGCACATAGAAGGCCAGACTGAACTGGTGAGTTCTTTTACAAAGACAATTATTCGACTTATGCATATCTAACCCAATCTAGTTATTTCTGGTTACTAGAAACTAGAGATAATTTACATTTTTCTTAAATGTGGCATATGAGAGCTGCTTTTGTTTTGCTTCATCTAAAATTTATTTTTAACCTGACTTAAAAATGCTTAGTGAAACTTCTCTGGGACAATCTGAAGAGTTTTGATGGGTAAATATTGAGTCTTTCCCACTGGCTTCTTTACTTGCTGTTTTGGTATGGTGGCCAACTTTTAAAACCACTTATCTAGTCAATGACTCATTCATGAAAACAAAGCAAGCAAGCAAACATAAACACAGAGAAAAACAAAACCAGAATAGAGTACATGAGGATTGTGAAGCCTACTTTTATTTTAAATTCATGCATCCAGTTGTCAAATATGAATTAAGTGCCTCTTGTTTTGGAGACACCTTGCTAGACATACCTGCTCACTCAAAAGGTTTACCTATGAATTAGAGAAATACCATGTTAGCCTTCATCTTTGAGTGCCTTTTCCAAAGTCCTGATTGTGTCTTCATCTTTGTCTAAATCAGCATTCATTTTGCACAATATTTATTTTGGTAAAACCCCCTTTTAGATTGATGTAAAAGTTTTATATATATATATATATATATATATATATGACACACACACATATATATAAAGTCATTTATTTACTTAATTTCTACAAATTCAATATTACATATTTAATTCCATGTAAAATAAAAGTGAAGCAATTTATTACAAAATATATGTTAATATGTTTTAAAACTCTAACAAAGAAAATGGCAGCCAAACTAATAGACTGTAACATGGACAATTTACCATGTATGCCTACACCTAAGACAGTTAAGGCTTCCTGGATAAGCCATAAATAATTGAAAAAAATTCATATCCTAATTGTCCTATCTATAGCAGAAGCCTTAAACTGACTTGCATGCTAATTACTAACAGACTTAACCAAAAATTCATATAAACAAGACTTAGCTGAGAGAAGAGCCAAACCCTTTCTCCTACATTCAGATTTTGTCACTATTACTTGGTCTTATTAGTTTGTATTCCTCATTTGAGAAACTCATTTTCCCTGAAGAAAATTAGTAAGTAATATCTGTGAATGTTTTACAGTATCTAAGTATTTAAGAACCATTATAAATGAATAATGAAATGTGCTCTTGCATGTACTTGTGAGGAACAGATGTGAAGACTTTGTGATGGTTAACATTGTATTTAGCTTTTAGTTACTATGCTTAAGATACACACATACACACATGCACACACACATGCACACACACACACCCACACACACCACACACACACACACACCCACACACACACACACACACACACACACACTACCTTGTACAAGCTGTACCCACTTTCCTTTTTCTTCAGATGTTGAAGACTATTCTTAAATTGACTGATCTTGTAAAATCTGCTGTTATTGCAAGATAATAGATCATAAGGCTACCCAATTATTTCTGCTTTTGTAATCAAACCTGCTTACTCTGCTAAAAAAAAAAATGACTAAGGTAACTGTGTAAGATACACATTAAAAGAAGACCCTGCCTACTTGTGATTGTTTGCCTTTTTAAGCCCTGGTCTGAACATCTATGTTCTGGATCTTGGGAGCTCTTTCAGGTCCATTGCTGCTGCCAGGAAGGCACCAGTACCTAAATAAAAAGCCTCATCTTATTAAGATTTATACTTGGTCATGGTGAATATCTGAGCGACCCCAGACCCATAACAACTTCAGAAAACTTTTCTTACATTTGGTAAGTGGTCATAAATGTTCTTGAGTGAACATTGTGTGAGTACAGACTGTATAAATGTCACAATTGTACACTCAGAATAAATCAGATACAGTCTATTTGTAACAGAAATGACGCCTTTTCTTTGACTGCAGGGCTATGTTATTTTTGAGGTGATGAGCCCTGGGGAATTTATAAATGAATTTTTATCCTTTACACAGTATCATGTTTAGTGATATTAAAACAAGTACTTCATGTTTATGCGACAGGACTCAAATAGCAAGTGGGGTTATCACCCACTTATTGCCATACCTAGCAGAGTTCTGTGAACCACTGGATAGTAAAGAATAGATTTTTATTAGCCTTGAAGGTTGTATACATTGGAGATTACCTAAAATCCTTGCCCAATAAAGACAAAAATGTTCCACCATTACTGCAAAAACAACAACAACAAATCCCCACAAATTTTCAAAATAGTCACAAAAAGGGACCTAGTTGCCACTGAGAATGGTTATTTTCTGTATGGAGATCTCCTGCTCCTTGCAGTATGCCGATCAATAGTACAAATGGAAAACTTCTTGGTCCTTGGCTACTGTGGGCTTGCCAATGGAGTTTTCAGATAGCCTGCCTCTGGTTATTCGTCCTGCCAACTCCTTGTGGCTCTCCCACAAGGAGTTTCCCCACTCTCTGGAGGATGGGTTGGATTACATCTTCAGTGAGCTATACAACATCTTCACTGTAAAAATGCTGCTCTACAAAGAACAACTTTTCTGAGAATTCTCTCTATATTAGTTTTGATTGCCTACGGAAACCAATCCACAGAACATCATATAATGTCACATTTCTGACTCCCCAGGGCTTCCTTGGCTGAGTCCTGAGGCAGGGAAGGAGTACATTAATATTCCTTTAGCTCTAGGTGAGTTTCGTCTTCTCTATATTGGTAGAAGAGGCCCCTCGTGCTATTCTGAAAGCCCTTGCGTCTGTAGAACGAGCATTAATCTGTGTTTTCTTTAAAAATCTTTCTCCAATGAAGGCAAACATGGGTTTTGCAGAGGCTGAATTTTATATTATTTGGTGGAGTCCTTTAAGAAATGTAGCATAGGGCTGGAGAGATGGCTCGGCAGATACGGCTAGGTTCACAACCAAAAATATAAGAAATGTAGCATAAAATTATCAAAACATGGTTAAACTTTTATATTAAATGAAAGAAAAACCACAACAAAGTATACATTTTGAAAACATGCCAAATAGTAAAACAACTACAGCAATGACAAAAAAAGGCATAAAAGAATAAAAGAGGAGCACACAGTTTTTATTGATAAAATTCCTGATACACCTCTGTGATGTATTTTTATATTTTTCTTGACTTCATTGGTCTTTGACAATGATCATACTCTACACAGAGAGATGAGGGATTAAGCCTCGCTTTCTAGGGTTGACCAAAAGAGTAACACTTGATATTTATAATGGAGAATCTTCTATTTTTTTTTTTTTACAATGCACTACTGGTGTTTTGGTTGCATCTCTATGCACAATAATGAAATAATCTTAAAAATTATTTAAGTACCTAGGGAAGTGTCCTAGATGAACATATTTCACTAAACCTGAACTAATATATTCCTGATTTCATTCACCTTTAGACATAACTAAAGGTGGCAGCAGAGACAAAAGGAGATGTCAGGAAATAGCAGATGAAATACGTAAATATGGCAGTTTTACTGATTTTACAAAAATTATGAGTAACTCAAGGCACTAGCAAGATTCCTCTTAGGGTCTTAAAATTGGCCCAGGCAAATGAGAGGGCCTAAGGTTTTAGTTTCTTTAATTTCAGATCGAATCCACCTCCCTTAAAGGACAGGGTGAAAACTCAGTCCTGGTGACAGATAAGGAATCCCAGAGCATTCCAGACTATTTCCAGACTATGCAAACTAACTCTAATGACAACTCTAAGCAAGTTCTAAATAGTGACATTATCCTCCCTGAGAGAAGCTGACCTAGAAAGCCACAAATAGACCCCTTCTGATAGGTGCACCAACTGGATGTCAAGCATGATTAGTGAGAAGGTGAAGAGGTCCCCCCCACACTCACACACTGACTTCAGGGGCATGCAGAGCAGAGTGTGACAAAGGTTCAGAAAGCATCTGCCACCTGGCCTGGGGGTGGGGACATGCATCTCTGTAGAATTATAATTATCCTTTTTCTTTGAAAGTCTGTCCACCTATGCCATTGTGTATTTTTTTTATCTTGCTCAGAGTTTTCCAGTTTCTTACTACACATAATATTTGTTTCACTGGAGGACTTGTTTCTTAGAGAGTAAGTCTTGTTCTGCAGTCTGTTGTTTTGTGGTTAAAACTATTAGGTAGCAATAGAAGGTGGCAAGTCTGATAGATATCCTTAGTGGTTATCTGCTTGTTCTTAACTTTGAAAATATACAATTCCATGGAATTTGTTTGACTAAGAAAGTTATTGAAATTAAGGTTTTGCACACAGAGATACCAATGTAAGCCTAATTGTTCTTCTGTCTTCCATTGACACATTCCTTTTCCAAAACTTGGTGGTGAAGTCTCTCAGTGTGTCACAAAGGATAACTAAGCAAGATTCCAAAGCTTGACTCAATGACTTCACTGGACACTTTACAATGTTCTTTTAAAAAATCACCCTTTGGATAGGAAACACATTTTTGGAAAATAAAGTATCTAGTTTGATTACAAGGAGTGACTGATTATAGGCAAGGAAAAACATAGCAGCAGCATTGGGGCTATGTTGTATTTAAGTAAGATAGATGGAGCATTGGGAAATGAGAAAAATATTAATTAATGTTCACTGTCTGCCAGGCACTCTTTTAGTCAATGTAATATATGATTGAACAAAACAAGTAAATGTTTTTTAGAGGACATATTAGACAATGGAGACCACTTCAGCCGGCACAAAAGAAATGCTTAAAGGATTCTCAACAGGTCAGCATAAGTCAGTCAGTTTGAGGAACTCATAGTCTCAATGGCTGAGAATACAGAGAAAGGCTCATAGAAAATTTTGGAAATTTTAACAAACAATTCACAGGAAAATGAAATGAGGAAGATATTAGGAAGATTTGTATTAGTGATGATCCAATTCTGCTAAATTAGAAATTCATTGTAAAACAGTTGGAATGTATTCTTGAAGTTGGAATGTATTCTTCTTGGATGGAGGTTTCATCAAAGCATCCTTGAATCAAGGTTGTCATGGAAACATTGCAAATTATTCTACCTTAGGTTTCATGACTGAAGAAGAGGTGATGGATACATGGACTTAAAACTTTCTCTTCTCTGGCCTAAGCTACACCTTACTTCCCTGATTGAGCTAATTCTTCCAGATCAAAGCAGGTTCATTGACCTGATAATTTGCTCATGTAATTCATTCATTTAGTTTATCAGTCAAAAGCTGACAAGGAAGCTGGGCATGGGGGCAAGCGCATATAATCCCTGAACTCGGCAGGTGGAGGCAGGAAGATTAGGAGTTCATGCCTAGCCTTCACTACATAGTGAGTTCAAGGCTGAGAAATCTGGGTTCCAAGAAACCCTATCTGAAAAACTAAACAACAACAAAAAACATTAGCAACAAAAATTCAGGTAGACAAATAAAAACCCGAAACTAAAAACTGAAAAAAAAAAATTACAATGTACCAATATTCTAGATGATAGTACAACAAAATTTCTTAAAACTGGCTGAATTTCTGGTCTTAGAGAACTTATAGTTAATAATTGTAATGTGGAAGTCATTACTAAAGTATTCCACATTACTGGGATGTGAGCAAAATATAAATCACCTTAGATACTATTAGCAAGATAATGGCTTCTCAGTATAAATGATTCCCTTCTGACTGAGGTGTTTGGCTTGAACCGTGTACTGCTTAGGGAGTGGAGTCAGACATAGAGGACATATGAGACGATGGAGACCATTTCAGCCGGTGCAAAAGAAATGCTTAAAGTATTCTCAACAGGTCAGCATAAGTCAGTCAGTTTTGAATAAGATCCCTACAGACTGAAGGAAATAGAAGACATAGGAAGAATGGATAAGCAAGGTAAAGGCTTACTGAAAGCCTCATAAGGCTTGTGTTACCTGTCATATAAAGGGAGTCCAAGGAGAAATACGTCCCAGTACTAATTAGAGAGCTATATTAATATGGATTTCTGCAGCAGAATGCTGATATTGCATACAGGTAGATATATTTCAGTGTACCCAGAATAAGCCTCAGGAACCCCAGAGTTCTTCTTTGGACTAAATTTGGTAACTGCACCTTTTCCTTTTTATCCTACGCATTTTGATGTTTGCCAGGTAGCCACTCTTTTATTTGGAGGAGTGTCTGAGTTTTTCCAGTGAGAAGACTTCATCTGAAGATAAGCATGTTTTAAATTGCCCCTCTCCACCTCACTGTCCCTTCAATGTCTGGAGTCAGTCAATTGTAGAACAGGCTATGATGAATAGAGACACTTTCAAGAAATGTTTGAAATTAGTCAGTGTATTCGTTAGTTTTACACCTTTATGTTCTGTTTACTTATCCATCCTGCTAACAGAGCTTCCTTTACACGTGAACTTGAGCATCCTTCATTACTCTACAGGGGCTTCGATGGGTCATAGCTCTCAGGATAAGTACCAGCTCTGTGGCTTCTGATGGAAGATTCTAGAACAATAGCTATATCTTTTAAAAATGATGACAAGAACATGACCACTAGCATTTTTATGTCCCTTTCCTTTGTTTAGTAGTCTATGGAGACTACTTAGAAAGGAATCACCATTTGCTTTCTGCCCTTTAGAGCTACAATAGGACCAGCTGTCTCAGACCTAGGATGAAAAAGACAGGTGTAGAATGACCTCTACAAAAGCATTGATATACCACTGTTTTGACTTGACAAATAAAGACCCTGGGATTTTCCTAAATGTATCCGTAAATCATTTTCTGATCTTTGGTAATTTTTAAAGCTGGAAATCTACATTACAGAATCTCAGATTGTGTCATGTGCATAAATAAGGTAAATTATATTTGGTCAGAAGAACAGGGAGAAAAACAAATCCAGAAAAAATAGCTATTTTACACTACTTATAAAAGACACGTATCATCCTAAAGACCCTTACTTACACTGTGCACAGTACAAGGATTAATTATCCAGTGGGTCTCTGAAAGAATACATTGGTAGCTCAGATTTCAGCATGGCTCAGGGAGAAGTAACAGAGCAGCTTTTCAACCCTGAAAATACTTCCTAACCCAATGGGCTGAGCCCCTGACTCCATGTAGGTACAATTGCTGTAAACCAGTCTCATGGTGTCTTCTGCCCTTAGATGCCAACTATTCTTGAATTGGAAGGACCTTAGATACACTACCTTTGAAAAATCTCCTCTGTCTTGCTGGTCATGAAATTGCTCAGTTGAACTAAAAGGCAAAGTGACAATAATTGGAAACAAAATGTCTTTGTTCCCTTTCCCTGTGAGCAGCTGCCTGCTCCTTACAAACACCATATTGGTGAGGGCAGCTTCTTTATTGAGCCTGCTGACAGAGACACTCCGCATATTTATAACAGCTGAGAAGAGCATGCCCTGAAGAGTGAACTTCATCCTTAGACTGCCAGGTAGCTTTCTGGAAATGACAGTGATTCGTCCCTTGCGATTCTCTCTCCTCCTCACTGACTTCGTAAAGTAAGACTTGACAGCCTAATTTTATACAGTTAATAATACTAAGAAGCAATGTGATTTCAGAATGTCTGCTAGACTTGACCATTTTAAGCTATTTCTAATAAACAGTTTTCCCCATCCCTTTATCTTATGGCTTACCAAGATGTAATTTTAATTTTTATGCTTCTTACTAAAAAAGGTTTCATACTCAAACTAGAAGTCAGTGAAAGAATCCTTGATTGCATTTGTCATTTAATAACATATGAATTTGAGTGTGTTATAGGAAAATTCCCTACTCAGTGACTACATTAAGGGATGACTTATTCTATATTTATTTAACAAGTTTACTTATTTGTTTGTTTTAATTTTATTTTTAAAATATCATATATATCTACTGTATTTATGTCATTTTCATCCTCTAGTTCCTCCAATCCTTCCTATGTGCTCTAGACTCCTAAGGTCTATGGCATATTATTAATTATTATTGTTACATACATTTATACATAAAAATAAATTTATATATACAATCCGATAATTACATTTAGTGTTTCTCATGTGTATTTGTTTTTAGTGCTGACAACTTGGTATTAGATAACCAAGTAAAGAACTCATTCCTAGGGAAGACTGATTCTCCCTCTCCTGGCAATCATTAAATACTTCTAACCCTTACTTTAGGGTTAAATATGCATATGATTTTTTCCAGCCATATTGACACATCAACTGAAAGTGCTATTGTTCAGGTCTTGTTTAGGCTGCTATGCTGTGAGACTTCTTGAGTTCAGCTTCTCTGGATATATATATAAGTTACAATCTCACAGCAGATGTCTTGGTCTTCTGACTCTTATAATCTTCACATCCCCTCTTCTATAATGCTACCTGAGAGTTAGGTCTAGTAGGGATTATTGTTTGGATGTATAGATTTGGGTTGGGCATCCCAGGTTCAGTTTTTTTTTTTTGGCCAGTTTTGGCTTTCTGTAATTGTCCCCTGTCTGCTATAAAGATAGTCTTCTTTGATGAGAGCTGAGAGCTACAATTATCTGTGGGTATAAGAAGAAGTATTTAGGATGTATTTATAATTTATACAGGTTTGGTAAAGTAGCAGCAGTAGGTTCTCCTCTAGGTTCCATGATCTCACTAGCCATGAGTTACCTGGGATTCCAAAATCAGGCATGATTTTTTTCGTGTTGAATGAACCTCAACTCCAATTTACATGGTTGTGTTTACAGCCAAGATGTGAATGCCACTATTGCACCTTTAGGGATATCTTGTATGCTGGTCATGATTTTGGTTCATAGGCTTCATACTAGGTTGGATTATTGATTACTTTTCCCCATTTGCAGTTTGCATAGCACTGGTACTGTAAATGCTAGCCCTCAAGGAGAAGGCTTTCAGGCCAACTCCACCTTGATTTCTCCAAGACCTGTGCAGTGTGTGGTATGTTCAACAATAGGAACTTAATTTGACTTCTGAGAGGCAGCTCAGAGCAACAGCAATGGCATGTACTCTTTTAGGAGTAGCTTGGATGCCTCTGACCAAAAACACAAGAGGTTTCTCAAGCCTGGTACTGGGGATTTTGTTTGATAGTGTATGGCTCTTGGGGGAAGCATTATTACCTCAAGTGACAGAACTCCATTTAAATTATATATACATAACACATAAATATGTACATATACACACATTTTTAGATAAACATAAAATAATATGATTCCCTGTAGGTTTTTCGAACATCCTTAGTATTATTTATATCTCACTACTCCCTCCTTCTCCTTCTGTATTTTCCTCCCTTTCCCTCCCAAGTTAAAGTCTCACCTCATTGTCTGTTTTTTAAAATTTTACCTTCATAGCACCTGTAGTCTACCATTCCCCTCTACAGAGCTTCCTTCTACCATGGTCTCTTTTTACTTTCTGGGTTTTGTGGTCACTCTAGGTTATAGACTCACACCTGCAGATTTAGAGTTAGGAAACACAAATAAAAAAATGTGGGATTTGTCTTTCTGGGTCTGGGTTGCCTCATTTAGTATAATACTTTCTAGTTCCATCCATTCACTTGTAAATTTCATGATTTTTGTTTTCTTTACAACTGAATAGCATATACCACACAAATGTACAACTGTAATAAACATGGAGGGATAAATCCATGAAACTTTCAAACTTTTTTGAGTTTTAACAGAACTCACAGTTTTTTTTCCCCAACATTTATTTATTTCTTCAAGTTACATTGCAATCATAGCCCCATACCTCCTCCCGTCCCAGTCCCATCATCCTATCCTCTTCCCCCTCTGTCCCTCTTAGCCTCTTTTTTTTTTAAGGTGTATCTTTTTTCCTCTACATCTTCCTCTTTTAGTCTAATAAAAGGCTCTTTTTCTTATGACAACTATTACAACACAAAACATTGAAAACAATTAAGAAAATTATAAAGTGTAACATACATTCCCAATGTCCAGTCCATTTGTATTTGGCAACTAATGATATTCTATTATCTATCTATCTTGATGAGTTTAAAGTTATATTCCTAACTCAGTTTCCATCCTAACTTGCATTACTAACTTAAAAAAAAACATCTTCTTAGATCCAGAACATCCTTTTAATTCCTAAGCACCTTAAAATTTAACTGTGAGACTATAACTATCTAGTCTTCTGCCACACCAGAGAGCTGAGAATGATAAATACATCGAAATAAACAGGAAATATAGAGCAAGCAGCTTCCAAAACTAAGAAATGACAGACAACTGGCTGCCTTGACAGTCCCCAATTTCTCTCTATAATATTGAAGTATCTATCTTCAGCCTCTTGGCCCAGTATCTTTGACATTAATTATAAAGCAGGAATTATGAAGGACTTTCCCCCCCTTGTCTTGGCAGAGCTAGGCTGTTGACTTACCTGCTTCCAAGTTTTATCCTTTTCAGATAGCATTCTGCCTACAGTTGAAGCAAGGGATTTTTCTTGCCCAGTGGCTCACTTTCCACTAATGCAGCCATCTCCAAGTAGAGATTTTTTGATGTTCATCATCTACTTGGAGTAGAATGGAGGGGGGTCTGTCAGGAGCTGACATGTCTCAATATCAAAAAATCTTAAGTTAACAAAACATCTTTCAATGGCATATTCTACAAATCTCTTGAGGTTTTTGAAGACCATCTATTTATCTCTGTATACTTGAATAAGCAAATATTGCATGTCTCTTAGCAACTTACTACCTGATTAACTTAGAAAACATCTGAGATACACTAAACTACTACCTAACAGAGCAACAAGTTTGAATGAGTATTAGTTTGCATTTCTTAATTATCCTAAAGAGTTTGTGATAGTTGCTGCCAAAAGGCCTAGAACTTCATAATGCATTTTTAAGAATTACATGGGTACAATACCTTAAAAAGAGTTAAGTTTAATTTTGTATCAATACACAAAGATCTATACCAATGTATCCAAATATAACCTCAATTTTATATCAATATACAAAGATCTATACCAATGTAGCCAAATATAACCTTAATTTTGTATCAATATACGAAGATGTAAGAGTAGATTCAATTATCTATCCCCTTTTCTTTATCATTCCTATATCATGTCTATACCCCCTTTTTTTCTTTTCAAGTCTTTTCCCCTTACATAGGAGAGAAAAGGGGACAGAAAAATGAAAAAGAGAAATCCCTGGGTCTAACCACCTAAACCTTGATTAACAAGACCATTTAACAACTTGTAACCAATACCCCTAAATGACAACAAAGATCTCTAACCCATCAAATGACCAAAATAACCACTCACCCCACCTAAAACTCACAGTTTTAAGAGGGGGAAAAAGTATTTTCTTTAACTATGCATAATAGCAATTGCTGATAATCTAATTTCCATTTGACAGATGAGAAAGGAAAACTGAGGCCAGCTTACATTTAATGGCTTGGAACAATCTTCACTGTTAATTCATGACTGAGATAGGATCAGTCCTAGATGCTGCTGGTCGTGCCCAGTTTCTTTGTCCCAATAACACATTTTCTGTTCCAGTTTCACTGCCAGGGATATATTGTATTTATATCCATCTTTGTGACATGCTCACACATAATTCAGTCATATACTTCCAAGCAGTGTCTTCCTGTAGTATTTTGCTCTCCATAGGTGACGTTTACCCGCAGAAAAAGTGAGAAGAGACAGAGGGAGAGTGCATCATTTGGTTCATTTGATGTACTTTTTATTTCAAGCTAATAAAACGTTTCTGTGAACTGGAGTTCTGCCCGGGAACCACAGGTCATCTTCTCATCACTACTAGCTCTCAGCTATATTTTGCTTTTATGTGTTGTTGGATTCCCTTAGGCATGCTTTAAGGGATTTGTTTCCATTACAGGACATGATCTTTGCAAACCTTGCCACTCAAAGTCTCAGCTTCCATGAATAGTAAATAAGTTCATTTTGTCACCCATGTTGTCTCCAAAAGTTTGTTTTACCTTCCGCACATCTCTCTCCAAAAGCAAACATTTCCTTCAATCCCTTTAACTAGAGCTGTTACTGTTGATAGGAAAAGTTTTATCATTAGCGTGTACTTTAAAAAAAAAAAAAAGTAGATTCACTCCACCTCTAGAGATGTTTGCCTGCATGGAGAGTGTGCTCAGCAGGGTCACAATTCAGAATTCAGTGGGTAGCTGTAGAGTGCTGGAGCATTAATGTCACTTTTTAAAGAGTTAACCTCCAGAGTACCCAAGAAATGGAATTGCCTTCTCTTCTTTGGAATTTTTACCAAAGAAATAAAATGTACTTGGGAGAGGGAAGGTTCCCTTCACAGCAGGGGCATGGCCTTTAGAAGCAGCCTTCCTGCCCTGTGTTATGAATGAACCAGATTCCAGGGGAGTCTTCTTATCAACCAGCTGCAGAGTTCAAGGAGATTTTCATCCCACAGTCTCTACCACACACTCTGGGAATTTGCTTCTGCTTTTTCAAATTTCAACGGTACCTCCTAGAAAAAATCTGTCCTGACTCTCAGCCCCTTTTATGCATCTTTCACCCATGAGACTCCCACTAGAGCCATGATGGTTAGAGTATACTGAGAGACAGGGCTGATTAGGACCACCTTTTGTACTTTTTAAACCAGAAGATCTCCGAACATTTTTGTCTTTTACTGAAGAAAGGAATTTTATGCAATATACTCTGATTAAAGTGACCCTCCACCCAACTCTTCCCAGTTCCTCCGTTCCTCCCCTCCCCTCTGTGTCCACATCCTTTCTGTCACTTGTTAGAAAATAAACAAGATAGGGACATTACAAGAACAATGATACCAATGGCAATATGGATCAAGGTCTCTGATTGTAATAATGTGTTTACAACACAGAAAGTGTTGTGCTGAGTATTTTATATACATTTTATCATACAGGAGAGGATAAGGCTTCTAATGCCCATTTGTCACATGAGGAATTTGTCATGTTAATAGAGTTAATAACATGCCTAGGGTCATAGCATTCAATCTGATTGGAAAACCTACACTCTCATCTCTATGTATGGCAGAGCTTGAAGGATTTGCTGCTCCTCTGTGGTTTTGTAAATGTATCTTCATGTGGTTCAATTTCTCTGGTCAGAATGGTGCTTAAGCTGCACTAGCAGACATGATTTTTCCCCCTTTTTACAGTATTATAGTAGCTGATTTTGATAGCTGAGAGTTGTACCATATAAATAATGACGTAAGACCTCAGGCAAATCACTTAACCCCCCTGAACTTCAGTTTCCTCATTTGTAGGATGATGAAATAATAATATTTGCCTCACAGGGCTGTTCAAACATCAAATGCAATAATACCAGCCAGGTGCTCTCAATGAATAATGCCATCTTAGCTCCCTTCTTTGCTCCCCTTTCCTGTGGGCACTAGTATAAGGAAATGTGGCAAGACTGTGGGCAGATTTGATACTATACAGATTCTTATTTGCTAAATGATTAATTTCTTATTAATTTCAATTGAATACTTTCAATTGAAGTATATTGATGAACAAAAGACACTGTCATCACTATAAACATTTCTTATGTTTCTGTAACTTCCCCCTTCCAGCTAGGCCATTCTCCTCACTCAGTTCATCCACACATTCTGAGAGACAATTATCCATTTACTCATTTAAGAAGGATTGAGCAAGTCTTCTGGCTTCCAGACACCATTCTGTGACCTACACCACTTGGTCAGTCATCTTCTTTCATTGTCCAACTATTCCTGACTGCTGCCTTTCAGGTAGGTACCGCCTGTATCCTTCCATTCACTTTCCAATCAATGGTCACCTGACTTTTGACAATTTGATTGTGGTCTCCCATGATCCCTTAAATACTAACCCTGTCCAATGATGTAAGCCTTGTTAACTTTTTGACATTTGTTGAATTTCACCTTGTTGATCTATCTGTTCTTCTTTCTTAAAGCTTTCTGGTGAAATTCTTTCTTTCTTTCCTTTTCGATAAGATGCTCCTTTTTTTTTTTTTTTTTTACTATCCTAAACTTTAATTTCTTGGGATCTTTGAATCTATCATCCAATATTTTGGGTTGTTTTTCTTTTTAATTCATCCTTGAAGTATTGTGGGTCTAGATATTTCAAGTCCAAATAGTCTCTTTTTCCTGTCCATTTTTTTTTTTGTCAAATGTTAGTCACCATCTATATGTTAGCTACCCTAAACACATTTGTTTAGACTAGACTTGTCTAAGATTCAGACAACACTCACACACACAGATACACAGAGAGAGAGAGAGAGAGAGAGAGAGAGAGAGAAAGAGGGAGAGGGAGAGAGAGAGAGAGAGAATGTGTGCTTTCTGTTATGTTCACATTCTATAAGGAAAAAAAAACTGAGTCTTTTTACTTATAAAGTAATTTATTTTGGTTCCTAGCTTGGATGTTATAGTTCAAATCGGATGTCCCCATTTTGCACCAAGCTCAGATGCATATCATTGTGAGATCATGTGGCAGAGAAAACCACTCACACCAAGAAGCAAGAAAAGAAGAGGCTGCGACCTCACAGTCCTCTTTAAAAGCATGCTCTCACCAAAGAGCTAAGGAACTCCCATAAAACCCCACTCCCTAAAGACTCTACCACCTCTATTAGCGCCACCATGAGATCAAATCCTTACTACATAGTCATCTAAATAATAGTACTAACTTAACAACTCAAATACCCTAACTTGGAAATAGCTCAGTTGAATCCAGTTTCTTCCCAAAATTTGAATAGTTCCTCTTACATTCTCTAATACCTCCACCTACTTATGGTTCCTGGACCTAGACTAAAATATATTCTTGAATTCTCGTTATCCTCAAACTTACGGTGTCTATTCCATTATCAGATCTTCTCAAGTTGCCTCCCAAATACAGATCTATTTCATTCTGATGGCTTTTATTCTAGCTCATCTTTTTCCCCTTGGACAACTTCAATGGTCCTCAAACTCATTTCCTGCTCTCAACTGCACAAGTTCAAATCCAGCTTCCTGTTCATCTAAGATGGATGGTTGACACCTATGGTGTAGGCTGTACATTGTCATATTTTGCTTAAAGCTTTCTAGTATACTCCATTGTTTATATAAATAGAGCTCACAAAGTTCTACTAAATGCTGCAAGATAATGAACCATGAATCTGGGTTCCTGTGCAGAACCTAAAGGCCACATTTTGAGCCCCTTCTGCCTTCCCATGGTACTATTACTCTGTGTCTCTCTGTTTAGCCACAGTAGTTCTGCCCCTGTCCCCCCAAATAATTATTGTTTTCAGTAAAAGGATGTAGGAGTTAGAGGGCAGAGAGGGATGTGAGCACTTTTTCAGAATTCAGAAACTACCAGGTCTCATGAGTAGCAGCTGGCATAATCTGGACTCTGACTAACTTGGTAGCCTCATCTATTAAAACTCACTTGCCTTTTAATTTATGCTTTGTCACATTTATCTAGACACTTACTAGATAAAAGAAAGATGAGGTTTTACTAAGTCATTGACCTCAGAAGAATATTCATGTTGGATTAGGCTAATTCTATTCATTCCTTCCTGTGCTCATGAATCTGTTTTCTGTTACACAGTTGCTGCATAGAATTGAGATACTGAATTCTAATCTTTTCAGTGTTCATGTTCATTTCCAGGGCGCTGGCGGTTTTCCCTTGCTATTCAAAGCAAGTCCATCCTTTTCATCAGGATGGCAGGTGGCCTTATAAAACTAAACATCTGTGGATCTCTCAAAGGGACCCATTGGGAGTGGGTTGAGAGCCACATTTTGACCTGTTTATGTTTGGAATACTTTTTAAAAATCATCTTTTTTAGATGACTTCAAAAATCAACTTTACAACTCTACCCACTAACTGCCAGCATTTTCTAGTGAGGAAATTCAGTTGAACATGAAGCTGCATCTAAAATTAAAGTAGCTTACATTTTCCTGAGTGCCATTCTCAATATAATATGTGTCTTCAAAGGGCATTCATTAATATGCATTTTTAAGACTTAATTTAGAAGCAGAATCTGTCATTGATCGACCCTCTGTTTACATTTTAGCAGTCTGCTGAGAGCACTGGGGTAGATTCTTTTATGAGTTGCTTTCCCTTCCCCCTTCCTTCTTTATTAGTCTCAACACCTTCCTTTGGGATCTTTATTAAGGAGATCACAAGGTGGGGGTATTTAGAGTCCATGCATATTGCAGCAGCTCCATGCTCTTTGGAGAGTGGCTGCTTCAGATTGAAATGGCTTCCTATGGGGGCAGAGAGTGTTTCAAAGCCAACAAACCAGAAAGTAAAACATCAACAGCAACAAATTTCTCTTCAATGAACTCATGAACATATTACTGCATAAACCAAATAAATAAGTGTTATTATGTTTTAAGTAATCATTCTTTATTTAAAAGAATGAGCTTTGACCAATGCTACAGTATCCAGCCTATACATTTTCTGATACCTGGGATTATTTTATTGTAAATCTTTTAAAGAAATTTTTACTACCATCAAACAGTCTTTGGTGAGGAAATATTCTACTGCATTGAAGCCCATGTTTTAGAAAAGCTAATTAGTGTTTATTTATCTACCTTTCTTAGCCTTGAATGTTGCTTGTGTATGTTGGAGTTTGTGGTTGAGCATGTTTTGGAGACATGGGAGAGGATTTGGGAAGAGGAAGATATATAATAAATAGTTGAAAACACTACATTGGTAAACACACACACAAAGAGAAAGAGAGTGGGGAGGGAGAGGGAGAGAAAAAGGGAGAGGGAGAGAAAAAGGGAGAGGGAGAGGGAAAGGGAGAGAGAGAGACTTGTGATTGGAATTCTTTGAAGAATGTCAGAGTTTACAAATCTATATAAACTACTTTGAGTTTTATATATCTGTCCTACAAATAACTGGATCCAGTTACTTAGATTTTAATGCTTAGTATGATGGATAAACCCAGACTTTAAATGTGCAGCTTGTGACTGAGACCAAAACAGAGAGGCTGACTGGTGGAGACCTACTCTTCACCTTTCACTGTGGAATCTTGAATTTTCAGAGATGTCATTTTGAAAGCAGACGTAAGACATAAATATTAGTACTCCAATTTAATACTTCTTGCTATTATGGGGAAAAATTAAAGATGGAAAGAAAATATGTATGATTTTTTCCCTCATTTTTCTCACTCCAATGTCTGACCAAATTACACAGAATACTCTTGAAATCATTAGACCTAAAAGGGTGTTATGTATTATCACATAGCTTGCCTTAGAGGTTCAGAACCTCAAGTGTCCAGATGCATCAATGACTGTTGTAGTAGCCAACATCAAATTAAATGGAGAGAAACTCAAAAGAATTCCGCTAAAATTAGGAATGAGAAGGTTGTCCACTTTCCTCATATCTATTCAAAATACTACTAGAAGTTTAGCTAGAGCAATAAGACATCTTAAGGCGATCAAGGGGATACAAAATATAAAGGAAAAAACAAAGTATCTCTATTTGCAGATGATATGATAGTGAAAGACCCGGGGGAGGGAAATTCCCCACCCGACGCTCAGGATATCACGGCCACCCCAAAACTCACAAGAGACCATCTTGATGCAATCGCAAGAGGTTTATTTCGGGGGGGAAGGGGGGGGCTCAGTGCACTGAGGGCGCCACTCATATCCCATGCAGGAGTAGGAGCTGCGACCTCGATTTAGGGGAGAGTATAGTATTTTATAGGGGAGCACCACAGATTAAGGGGGTGGGGGAAATCACAGGTGGGAAGTACCAGCCCAGCCCATTGTTTAGCACAACCCAAGGGGGAGAGGAAATACAGGTGGAATGTACCAGCCCATTAGTTAGTCAGCAGGAAACATCCTACATCTGTTTTTCTCAGGAATGAATCTAATCTTGTTTTGTTATCTACTTTGTGGTCAGCCAGTTCCTGAAACCCTGGGGGCCCGTGGCCCGATTGACCTTCATTCTTGGTTCCACCCTTTTTATGGTCAGCTAAGTTCCTGGGACCTGGCAGCTGGCCTGGCTCTACTGCCAACTTAGGGGGTCTCTTAATAATTTTCATGCCCTTCAATAGTATACATAAGTGACCCTAAAAATTCTGCCAGGCAATTCTTGTAGCTGCTAAACACTTTCAGCAAAGTGATTGTATACAAGATTATCTAAAAAACTAAATCAGTAGTCCTCCTACATACAAATGACATAAAGACTGAGAAAGAAATCAGGGAAAAAAACACCTTTCAAAATAGCCTCAAATAATATAAAACATCTTCGAGTAACTCTAACAAAGGAAGTGAAATATTTGTGTGATGAAAAACTTCAATTCTTTGAAGAAGATATCAGAAGATGGAAAGATCTCCCATGCTCATGTATCGATAGGATTATCATAGTAATAATGGCCATTCTACCCAAAACAATCTAAAGATTCAACTCAATCCCCATCAAAATTTTACATACCTTGGAAGGACATTTCTCAACTTCATATGGAACACACACACACACACACACACACACACACACACACACACACACAAATACAGGGTAACTAGAACAACTCTGTACATAACAACACTGCTGGAGGTTTCACCATCATCAATACAAAGTTGTACTACAGAGTCCTTGTAAGAAAAATCTCATAGTATTGGTATAAAAACAGACACATTGATCAATGGAATTGAATTGAAGATTCAGACATAAATCCACAAGCCCATTGACCCCTGATTTTTAATAAAGAAATACACACTGGAAAAAAAGCACCATCAACAAATGATGCCAGTCCAACTAAAGGTCAGAATGTAGAAGGATGCAAATATATCCATACTGATCATCCTGCAGAATACTCAAGTCTACATGCATTAAAGACCTCAACATAAGACTAGACACACTGAACCTGATAGAAGAGAAAGTGAGGAACAGCCTTGAACATATTGCTACAGGAGACATCTGAACAGAATACTGATCATGCAGGCACTAAGACCTTTAATAAATGGGACTTCATTAAATTGAAAATATTCTGTAAGGCAAAGGACACTACCATTTGGACAAAGCATCAGCCTACAGAATGGGAATTTTTTTTTTTTACCAACTCCACATCTGATAGAGATCTAATATCAAAATATATAAAGAACTCAAGAAACTCGGTATCAAATAATCCAATTAAAAATGGGATACAGATGGCCATTTTTATTATGTTGGACTTACCTATCCATGAGCATGGGAGATCTTTCCATCTTCTGATTGCCTCTTCAATTTATTTCTTCAAGGTCTTGAAGTTCTTGTTGTACAGGTCCTTTACTTGCTTGGTTAGAGTTACCCCCAGGTATTTTATATTATTTGTGGCTATTGTGAAGAATGTTGTTTCCCTATTTTCTTTCTCAGCCCATTTATTTGTTCTATAAAGAAGGGGTTCTGATTTTTTTAAATTAATGTTGTATCCCACCACCTTGCTGAAGGTGTTTATCAGCTGTTAGAGTTCTCTGGTGGAATTTTTGGGGTCGCTTATGTATACTATCATATCGTCTGCAAATAGGGATAATTTGACTTCGTTTCCAATTTGTATCTTCTTTAACTGTCTTATTGCTCTAGCTAGAACTTCAAATACTATGTTGAAGAGATATGGTGAAGGTGGACATCCTTGTCTTGTCCCTGAGTTTAGAGGAAATGCTTCAAGTTTCTCTCCATTTAATTTGATGTTGGCCACTGGCTTGCTGTATATCGCCTTTATTATTTCCTTGTATGCCCGTTCTCTCCAGAACTTTTAGCATGATGGGGTGTTGGATTTTGTCAAATGCTTTTTCTGCATCTAGCAAGATAATCATGTGGTTTTTTTTCTTTCATCTTGTTTATGTAGTGAATTACGTTGATGGATTTTCATATGTTGAACCATCCCTGAATTCCTGGGATGAAGCCTACTTGATCATGGTATATGATACTTTTGATGTGTTCTTGGCTGGTTTGCTAGAATTTTATTAAGTATTTTTGCATCTATGTTCATAAGGGAGATTGGTCTGAAGTTCTCTTTCTTTGTTGGGTCTTTGTGTGGTTTAGGAATCAGGGTGACTGTGGACTCACAGAATGAGTTTGGTAGTGTTTTTTCTGATTCTATTTTGTGAAAGAGTTTGAAGAGTTTTGGTATTGGCTCTTCTTTGAAGGTCTAATAGAATTCTGTGCTGAAACCATCTGGCCCTGGGCTTTTTTTGGTAGGGAGATTTTTAATGACTGTTTCTATTTCCCTAGGGGTTATAGGGCTGTTTAATCTATTAACCTGATCTTGATTTAGCTTCGGTAGGTGGAATATATCAAGAAAATTGTCCATTTCACTTAAGTTTTCAAATTTGGTGGAGTATAGATTTTTAATGTAGGATCTAAATATTCTCTAGATTTCCTCAATGTCTGTTGATATTTCTCCCTTTTCATTTCTGATTTTGTTGATTTGGGGTTTTTTTTCCCTCTGTCTTTTAGTTATTTTGGCTAAGGGTCTGTCTTTTTTGTTGATTTTCTCGAAGAACCAACTCTTGGTTTCATTGATTCTTTGTATCATTCTTTTTGTTTCTAAGTTGTTGATTTCAGCCATAAGTTTGATGATTTCCTGACTTCTGCTCCTCTTGGGAGTGTTTGCTTCTTTTTTTTTTTTTTTTTCTCCAATTCATCCAGTTTGGCTGTTAAGTTGTTAATATGCGCTGTCACAATTTTCTTTTTGAAGGCACTTAGTGCTATGAACTTTCCTCGTAGCACAGCTTTCATTGTGTCCCATAGGTTTGGGTATGTTGTGTCTTCATTTTCGTTGGTTTTTAAGCCATCTTACCAAAAGCAATATACAGATTCAATGCAATTCCTATCAAAGTACCAACACACTTCTTCATAGACCTGGAAAAGCTATTCTCAATTTCATATGGAACAACAACAACAACAAAAAAATAGCTAAATCAATCCTGAACAATAAAAAAACATCTGGAGGTATCACTATACCAGATTTCAAGCTGTACTACACAGCAATAGTAATAAAAACAGCATGGTACTGGTATAGAAACAGACCAGTGGATCAATGGAATCGAATTGAAGACCCAGAAATGAACCCACACACCTATGGTCAGCTAATCTTTGACAAAGAAGCCAAAACTGCACAATAGAAAAAAGGACAGAATCTTCAACAAATATTGCTGGTCCAACTGGATGTCCATTTGTAAAAGAATGAAATTAGACCCATACTTATCACCTTGTACAAAACTTAAGTCCAAGTGGATCAAAGACCTTAACATAAGGCCGGTCACACTAAATCTACTAGAATAAAAAGTGGGAAAAACCCTTGAACTCATTGGCACAGGTGACAACTTCCTGAACAGAACATCAACAGCTCAGGACCTAAGATCAACAATCAATAAATGGGACCTCATGGAACTGAAAAGATTCTGTAAGGCAAAAGACACTGTCATTTGAACAAAACGGCAGCCTACAGATTGGGAAAAAATCTTCACCAACCCTTCATCTGACAAAGGGCTAATATCCAAAATTTACAAAGAACTCAATAAATTAAATGACAAGAAACCAAAAAATCCAATCAAAAAATGGGAGAAAGAGCTAAATAGAGAATTCACAAAGGAGGAATTCCTAAAGGCTGAGAGACACTTGAAGAAATGCTCACCATCCTTAATCATCAGAGAAATGCAACTCAAGACGACTCTAAGATTCCATCTCACACTTGTCAGAATGGCTAAGATCAAAAGCTCAAATGACAGCACATGCTGGCGAGGGTGTGGGAAAGGGGAACCCTCCTCCATTGCTGGTGGGAGTGCAGGCTTGTGCAACCACTATGAAGGTCAGTCTGGAGATATCTTAGAAAACTTGGAAGAGCTCTGCCTCGGGACCCAGCCACACCACTTCTGGGTATACATCCTCACTGAATCACAAGGAAGTTGCCTCATCTATGCTCATAGCAGTCTTATTTGTAATAGCTAGAAACTGGAAACAACCCATATGTCCCTCAGTTGAAGAATGGATTAAAAAACTATGGTACATCTACACAATGGAATACTACGCAGCTATCAGAAACAAGGAAATTATGGAATTTGCAGCCAAATGGATGGAGCTATAAAAGCTCATTCTGAGTGAGCTAACCCAGACTCAGAAGGATACACATGGCATCTATTCACTTATAGTCAGATTTTAGCTATATAATACAGGATATCTATATTACAATCAATGCACCAAAGGGAACAGGAATACAGACTTTTTCATCCTGTTAATGAGACACTTTGTCCTAGTGGTGCTGCCTTGTAGGCCCCCAGTGTATGAGGAGGCTCTTGGCCCTCACAGGACTTCTGAACTGGAGCGGGGGACTGTTAATGTAGGGACACTCCACTCCAGAGGAGTGGGATGGAAGGGTTAGGGGGTAGAAGGTGGGAGGGCGGAACTGGGAAAGTTCGAAAGAGGACACTATGATGGAGATGTAACTTGAAGCAATAAATAAATAAATTTTTAAAAAAGATCATAGTTCAAAGATTCTGGATATTTTTGGTATTATTATATTTTTCTATCTCTAGGCTAAAATTAATTCTTTGTAAATCTAAAAAAAATGGGATACAAATCTAAACAGACACTTCTTAATAGGGGAATCTTAAATGGCTGAGAAACACTTAAAGAAATGTTCAATACCATTAGCCATTAGGGAAATGCAAATAAACACTACTTTGAGATTCCATCTTATCTATAAGAATGGCTAAGATCAATATCATAAGTGAAAGCTCAAAGTGGCAAGGGGAAACACTCTTCCATTGCTGGTGGGAGTGCAAACTTGTACAGCCACCATGGAAATCAATATGGTTGTTCTTCAGAAAACTGGGATTTAATCTACCTCAAGACCCAGCTTTATCACTCTTAGGTATATGCCCAAATGATGCCACATCTTATCACAAGGACTCTTGGTGAACTATGTTAATTTCAGCTTTATGCATAGTAGAATTTGTGGGTAAACATGGGGCAGGTGGTGCTAGAGAGATGGAGTAAAGAATGTGGGGAGACACAACTGGAATTAGGAAGCAATGGAGGTGGAGATGTGGAAACCTAATACAGTGGAAACTTCCTGGAATTCTTGAAATTGGTCCTAGCAAAGATTCCTAGTAATGGAGAATAAAGAGTGTAAACTGGCCATCTTTTTTAGTCAGGAAAGGCTTGCAGTTATGGGACTGAATTGCAATTGGCTGAGCTGTTACTGAGTGAGTCCCATGGAAATCCCCAAACAACCTAAGTCGATGATAGGATAGAAGGCTGCCTTCCAAAATAACTGACAGCAAGGTCCCATTACCAAGGACAACATCCACACAGATCACTGAATGCCAAGAGGTTGAGCTGTTGCCTGTGAGGAGCCTTCATCTCTACTTCTTGTCTCTGGCACGTGAAGATACTCCATAGGCTATGCAAAGAGAAACCTGTACACCAACCCAGATGCAAAACTCTTGACTTACAATCTGTCCTGCTTGAAAGATGTGCTGGGGCAATGGTGGTGCAGAACTTGTGGAAGTGGCCAACCAATATTTGGTTTAACTTTTGGCCCACATCTCGAGAGGGAGCCCATGCCTTACATTACCTGGATGGCCAAAACACCAAGCTATCAGCCATAACATGTAACTAGTGACTGATTAGCCCAGAGACCTAGAGTAGAACCAAACATGACAGAAAAAAATCAATGAAATGATTCCTAATGATATTCTGCTATACCCATAGATCCATGTTTTATATAGTTGTCATCAGGGAGGCTTCCTCTGGCAGCAGATGGGAGTAGGTTCAGGGACCCACAACCAAACATACATAGAAAGAGAGCCTATAAATTGGAGGTCTTCATTGGGTCCCTCTCCTCTTCTGCAAGAACACTGCAGAAGATGGGTGGAAATGTTGGAGGAGTCAGAGGGGATTAGAGGACACCAGAAAAATAAAGTCCACTGAATCAGCAAATCAGGGCTCACATGGGCTCACGGAGACAGAGGCAGTAAGTATGTGACTTTCATGGGTCCGCACCAGGTCCTCTGTGTATATATTATGGCTGATAGCTTGGTGTTTTTGTGGATCTCCTAACAGTGGGAATAGATGCATATCTGATTCTTGTGCCTGATCTTGAGACATTTTCCGTCTTGTTGGGTTGCCCTGCTCAGCCTCCATATGAGGGCTTTGCCTTGTCTTATTGAATATTGTTTCGCCATGTTTAGTAGTTGTCTTTTCAGGCCTGCTCTTTTCAGAAGGGAAGTGGAGTGGGGGTGATTCTGGGTGAGAGGAGAGGTGGGCAGATGACTGCTGGGAGTGAATGGAGGGGAAATTCTAGTTGGTATATAAGATCTGAGAGAAAATCTACTTTTTGGAGGGGGTGGTTGAGACAGGGTTTCTCTGTGTATATCTGACTGTTCGGGACTCTGTAGAACAGGCTGGTCTTGAACTCACAGATATCCACCTGCTTCTGCCTCCTGAGTGCTGGGATTAAAAGTGCACACAACCACATCCTGAAGAATCGACTTTTAATAAAAATAAAATAATCAGAATCAGTGAGAAGCTTTAAATTTACCCTATTGCCAATCTCCCTAATTAGATAAACCTAAGGTCAGGAGCCTCCTGAAAGTCAGGGTTTCAACTACTTTTTCTTTTAAATGATAGAGCCACAAATTTCTAATAGTTAAAAAAAATCTTTATGTGTGTGTGTTCATGTTCATGTTTGAGTGCTGTTGTGTGTGTGTAGGGGGTTAGATAAGTTAGATTTAGAAAATATATAGGGGTTTCTGATACTGTCTCTTAATTCGGGGCATGAAGAGCATTATCAGCATGTGGACTAAAAACAGGAAACAAACAGGAGACTTAACAGACTGAAAAACAAGGTTGGAGTCAGGAAAAACAGGAAAGACTCAATAGACTGAAAAACAAGGTTGAAGTCAGGAAAACAGGAAAGACTTAATGGACTTGAAGAAACAAAGTATCTGGCCTGACATTGTTTTCAGCTGCTAAGTGGGCGGAGCCCAAATTAAGCTGAAACAGAGTTCCTCCTATTTAAGGACAGTGCATGGAGCCCAGAAGGAGAAGAGGCCCCTGATGCTAGAGAGCTCCAAGAGTCCTGCTGAAAAAAGCGCTGGCCATCATTTGATGGCCAGATTTCCCTGAAGCAGAAAGAAGCTGGTGAGCAAAGAAAGCCTGAGCAAGACACCAAAAGGCCAAGGACTGGACCCTGTGGCTCAGCTTTTGCCTGGAGGGGTTTGATCTGTCCGATCAGTGGCCTAGGGGAAACTGTGCCTGGCTTTAAGGACTGAGGCAGAGCAGCTGAGTTCCTGATTCAAAAGAAGTAAGTTGGCCTGCAAGACAGCTGGGGTCTCCCACAGAGAATAAAGCATGAAGCCTTATTTAAGGTGAGACTGCAATAACCAACTTACCCTGACGAACCTGCATCTGAGAGATCCAGAAAAAAGGACTGCTAAGTGCGTTAAAGAATCTACAACAAAGACTGTTCCTGACGACTGAGGACCTGCCCCAGAGATTCTATCATTCTAAAAGGTTAGAAAAATAATTATCAATAGGTTTAGTGGATAGGTTAAAGGGGTTGTAGGAGTTTATAGGATTAGTAGTTAAGAAATTGTTGGTGTTTGTTATAAGTGAATTTAGTAATAAATAAATAAGTGTTAAATAATAATTTAAAAGTTCGGTTACATGTGTGTGATTGGGGTTACACTTGTAGCTCCGAGGATAGTCCATGTTATCAGTCTTTGCCTTTTCTCTTATTTGGGACAGTGTCTTACTTTTTTTTCCCACTGCCTATGCCAGGCTGGCTGGGCAGCAAGCTTCTAAGGATTCTCTTGTCTTCATTTCCCATCTTGTCATGAAAACAATGGAATTCTGTGTGCCAAGCTTCCATGCCAGAGCCAGGGATTGTCGTTAATCACAGTCTCTTCTCACTTTGAATGAAATCCTAATTCCCCAGTTTTCACACCTACCCATTATGATTTTATAACATTCTGAAGCTCATACAACCTGCTGCAAGCACACAGAACTTCCTGCCAACTACGAACCATGGCCATATCTCAGCCTGTATTATATTTGCTTGTATAGTTTTTCATTTGAAAATAGAATTTAATTTTAAATAAAAACAAATTGAAACATAATTACTTCATTTTCCCCTTCCTTTTCCTCCTCCCAACCCCTTTCTTGTTCTCCCCCACTTACCATGATATTTTCTAAAAAAATTATTGTTTGTTACATATATGTATAACATATTAAGTATGTAAATGCAGCCAGCCAAGTCCATTTAGTGTTGCTTGTATGAGTATTATTTATGGGGTGATCACTTAGTATTGGATAACCAATTCATGGGCTCATTTCTGTAGATGATTAATTCTTTCTCTCTTCAGCAGTCCTGAGTTGTCTGTAGTTCTTTATTTATAGGCCTGGAGAAATTTCCTCCTTCCATGATTTCATGTCTGTTGGTGTGGCTATTGTTCATGTTTTGTTTAGGCAGCCATATTGTTGAGGTATAATTGCTGTAGATCTCCTATCATTTCTATGAGACAAAATTTCACAGATGCTTCCTTGGTCCTCTGGATTTTATAATATTTCTGTGATGATCTTTGATTCTTAGGTGAAGGAGCTGTATTTTAGATTCATACACTGGGGCTGTAACACTATAATAACTTGTTCTTAGAATTTGGACCAATTATTATTTTCTGTATTGCTTCTTGTCTGTTGCAAAGAAAAGCTTCTTTGCTGAAGGGTGAGAATTACAATTGGCATGAGGATAAATATCCAAAAGGCAGTTAAGACTTATACTGGTTTAGTTAAGAGGTAGAGGTACATTCTTTTCTAAAATTTATGACCTCACTAGCTCTGAGTAGTTGTCATTAGTCAGGTTTCCAGTAACAAGCAACATTTACCTCATTTTGAGTAGGCCTTATGTCCATTTTGATAGATGTTGATTACCACCAAAATGTGAATACCACTATTGCACCTTCAGGGATATCTTGCCATGCTGGTTATTGTTGTGATCAGGATCTTTATTATTATTATTATTATTATTATTATTATTTTGTATTTATTTCTTCAACTTACATCTCAATCAGTGTCCCTTCCCTCCTCCACCCAGTCCCACCCTCCTACCCTCTTCCCCTTCACCCTCCTATCTACTATTTTTTTTAATTTAAGGTATATCTTTTCCCCCTAACAGCTCCCCCTTTTAGTCCAATAAAAGACTCTTTTTCTTATAACAATAAATACAATACAAAACATAAGAATAATTAGGCCACAATTATGAAAATTATAACATATACATTCCAAATGTCCAGTCCATACATATTTGGCAACTGATATTAATATTCTATTATCTATTTATCTCAATGAGTTTAAAGTTCTATACCTAACTCAGTTTCCATTCATATTGTATTACCAACTTAAAAAATCTTCTTAGACCTAGAACATCCTTTTAATTCCTAAGTAACTTAAAACTTAACTGTGCGACTATAACTATCTAGTCGTCAACCCCTTCAGAGACCTGAGAAAGGATAAGTATATCTGAATATACAGGAAGTGCAGAGCCAGCAGCTTCCTGACAGAGAAAGAAATGACAGACACCTGGTTGCGTGGACAGTTCCCAATTTATCTCCATATATTAGAGCATCTATTTTCAGTCTTTTGGACCAGTATCTCTGACAAACATTAATTGTAAAGTAGGAATTATGAAGGACTTGCCTACCCTGTCTTGGCAGAGATAGGCTGTCAACTTACCTGCTTCCAAGTTTTGTCTTTTTCAAACACATTCTGTCTACAGTTGAAGCAAGGGATTTTCCTTACCCAGTGACACGGTTACCACTAATGCAGGTATCTCCAAATGGAGATTCTTCGATGCTCATCATCTACTTGGAGTAGAATGGGGGTTGCTGTCAGGAGCTGACATGTCACAATATCAAAAAATCTTAAGTTAAGAAAACATCTTTGTTTGCCATGTTCTACAGATCTCTTGAGATTTTTGAAGACGTGATTAAGGATTTTAAGTAGGACTATTGGTTTCTTCACTTTCTTGCCAATTTGTATCATATTTTCTGATACTATGAAAACCTGTACTCAGAGACAAGATTTTCAGGTCAGACAGAGGTAAAATGTATTGGTTTTTTGTTTGCATGAGTAGCTTTATCTTGTGAAATTGTACCAAATATCATTTAGAGCTTCTCTATTTTTTAAAATATTTATTTATTACTTCAGATTACATCTTCATCACAGTGCCCTCTTTCCACCCCTCCCAGTCCCGCACTCCCACCCTCTACCCCCTATCTCTTCCATCCCACTCCTCTGGAGTGGAGTGTCCCTACATAACAGTCCCCCACCCCAGTTCAGTAGTCATATGAGGCCAAGAGCCTCCTCATACACTGGGGGCCTACAAGGCAGCACCACTAGGGAAATGTGTCTCTTTGACAGGAAAAAAAAAGTCTATGTCCATGTTCCCTTTGGTGCATTGGTTGTAGTATAGTTATCTTGTACTATATGGCTAAAATACGATTATAAGTGAATAGATGCCATGTGCATCCTTCCGTGTCTGGGTTAGCTCACTCAGAATGAGATTCTCTAGTTCCATCTCTTGGCTGAAAATTGAATGATTTTGTTGTTTCTGATGGCTGAGTAGTATTTCATTGTGTAGAGGTACCACTGTTTTTTGTTTTTGTTTTTTTTAATCCACTCCTCCGTTGAGTGTCTTTTGCCTTATAGAATCTTTTCAGTTTCATGAGGTCCCATTTATTGATTATTGGTCTTAGATCCTGAGCTGTTGGTGGTCTGTTCAGGAAGTTGTCACCTGTGCCTATGAGTTCCAGGGTTTTCCCCACTTTTTCTTCCAGTAGATTTAGTGTGTCTGGCCTTATGTTAAGGTCATTGATTCATTTGGACTTAAGTTTTGTACAAGGTGATAAGTGTGGATCTAATTTCATTCTTTTACATGTGGGCATCCAGTTGGACCAGCACCATTTGTTGAACATGATGTTCTTTTTTCATTGTACGGTTTTGGCTTCCTTGTCAAAAATTAAGAGACCATAAGTGTGTGGGTTCATTTCTGGGTCTTCAATTTGATACCATTGATCCACTGGTCTGTTTCAGTACCATGCTGTTTTTATTACTATTGCGTTTTAGTGCAGCTTAAAATATGGGATAATGATGCCTCCAAATATTCTTTTATTGTGTAGGATTGATTTAGCTATTCTGTTTTTTTTTTTGTTTTGTTTTGTTATTCCATATGAAGTTGAGAATTACTTTTTCCAGGTCTATAAAGAATTGTGTTGGTATTTTGTTAGGAATTGCATTGAATCTGTATATTGCTTTTGATAGGATGGCAATTTTTATTATGTTGATCCTACCTATCCATGAACATGGGAGATCTTTCCATCTTCTGATGGCCTCTTCAATTTCTTTCTTCATGGACTTGAAGTTCTTGTCATACAGGTCTTTCACTTGCATGGTTAGAGTTACCCCCAGGTATTTTATATTGCTTGTGGCTATTATGAAGGGTGTTGTTTCCCTAATTTCTTTCTCAGTCCATCTATTTTTTAATAATTTATTTTTTATTTCTTCAAGTTACATCTCAATCACAATCCCCTCCCTATTCCCCCCTCTAGTCCCTGCCCCTCAACCACCCATCCTCTTCCCCCCCTTTTTTTTTTTAGTTTAAGGTATTTCTTTTTCCCCCCAACAGCTCTCCCTTTCAGTACAACAAATGGTTCTTTCTCTTAAACTATAAATACAATACAAAACAACAGAAATAAATAGGCCACAATTATGAGAGTTATATGGCTTAGCATACATTCCCAAAGTCTAGTTCATATGTATTTGGCACCTGACTTTAACATTCTACTATCTAACCATCTCCATGAATTTAAAGTTCTATATCTAACTCAGCTTTCATACTAACTTGCCTCACAATTTAAAAAATATCTTCTTAGATCCAGAACACCCTCTTGATTCCTAGACAACTCAAAATTTAACTATGAGACTCTAGCTATCTATTCTTCAACCACCTCAGAGAACTTAGAGGGATAAATATATCTTTTTATATAGGAAGTGCAGGGCCTGCATCTTCCAAAACTAAGAAATGACATGCCAGTGGCTGCCTGGACAGTTCCCATTTTCTCTCCATATATTACAGCATCAATCTTCAGCCATTTGGCCCTGTTTCTCTGACAGGCATTGATTATAGAGCAGGAATTATGAAGGACTTACCTACCCTGTCTTGGCAGAGCTAGGCTGTCGACTTACCTGCTTCCAAGTTTTGTCCTTTTTGGACAGCAGTCTGTCTACAGTTGAAGCAAGGGTTGTTCTTGCCAAAAGAAAGGCTTACCACCAATTCAACCATCTCCCACTGGAGATTCTTTGATGCTCATCTTCTACTTGGAGTAGAATAGGGGTGCTGTCAGGAGCTGACATGTCTCTATATCAAAAAATCTTAAGTTAAGAAAACATCTTTGAATGTCGTATTCTGCAGATCTCTTGAAGTTTTTGAAGATGCCCTATCTATCTCTTATATTTAGATAAGCAAATGTTGCTTGTCTCTTAGCAACTTGATTTTTGAGTAGCTTAGAAAATAGCTTTGATAGACTGTCATAGTAACTAACAAAATGACACACTTGCATGACTATTAGTTTCCATTTCTTAATTATCCTAAACAGTTTACGATGGTTGGTAGCAAGAGGCCAAAACTTTATATTTCATTTTTAAGCATTACTAGGTACAATACCTTTAAGAAGCATTATCCTTAATTTTGTATCAATATACAAAGATCAATACCAGTGTGGCTAAAGATAATCTTAATTTTGTATCAATATACAAAGATCAATACCTATGTAGCCCAATACAATCTTAATTTTGCATCAATATACAATGATCAATACCAATTTAGCCAAATATAATATTAATTTTGTATCAATATACAAAGGTATAAGACCATATTCAATAATCTGTCCTTTTTTCTTGATATTTCCTATACTATGTCTATGTCCCATTTTTTCTCAAGTCTGTTCACTCCTACATAGGAGAGAAAGAAGGATACAGAAAAGAAAAAGAGAAGTCCCTGGGTCTAACCTCCAAAACCCATTTAACAAGAACATTTAACAGCTTGTAGTCTCTTCCCCTAAATAACAAAATTTTCTATTATCCATCAAATAACCAAGGAGGGGGAAACACCCTCCCCACCTTCTGGGGATGGGACGTTGTTCCCTTAAAGTGACTTTCTGCTGATTTGGGATGTAGTAAGCCTGTTTGGGGCCCACATAAGAATGAAAAAAATGGTTTAAAATGTTAATACAATCATTTGATGTTCCGTCCTTTTGTGCTCAGCTATTTAGAAGTCCTAAGAAGTTCGTAGACAGAAGCTGATCTTCATGGCTTTACTGAAGTTCTGGCTGGAGCAGTCTGTGGAGCTGAATGATCTTAGCAATTTTGAGTTGTTGTGGTTGTAGACTTTTGAGGAAAATGCTATTGAGGAAGTCTGCAAAGCTGGATCATCTGGGCCACTCATCTTCTGCAGTATCTGATCTGTTTTCTGCTGAGGTTTCTGTTTTTCAGTTGTCTCTGGATTCCTTGAATGGATGCTTTAAATCTCCTGAAAGATAAGAACAGAGCCCTGCCCTAATCCTAACTCTGGGACAATTACCTTTTTTTTTTGGGGGGGGGGCTCAGGTAATATTTTTCCTGGAGCAAATTTGTTATTTTGACAATATATAAAGTATTACCTTTCAATTCAGATTAAAGAAGAAATTATTTTGATTTTTTGGAGCTAAACAAACCTTTAGTGTATATATTTTGAGATTGCAAAGGACAATTTGTTTGAATTGCAGCATGTCTTTTGTAAGTAGCTTTTAAACTTAAATCCTTCCAAATCCTATGTGCCTGTCTCTGCATTCTAAGTATTGGGATCAAAGACACGTGGTTCCTTACTGATGGGATTAAAGATGTGCTCCACCACCCCTGGATCGAAGTTTTTCTCTATTTAGAGCTAGTTTTGTATCAGGCTGACCTTGAGCTCTGAGATCTGCCTGTTTCTGTCTCTAGTGTGTTGGGATTAAGGGTGTATTCTTCTCGAATGATGGGATTAAAGGTGTGCACCATCACCACCCTGTTCCTTGTAACTCTAGAATTTATTAGACAACTAACTCTATATTGATCCTTCTATCTCAGCTTGAGGTAAAGGCATGGGCTAATACCACGCCTTTCATGTATTTTACCTTAGCTCTAAGTTTTTCAACCCTTGGAGGTTTGTAAAACCAGGTTGAACAGCTGTAACCTTTAATTTATTTACAGTGTTTTAAACCTGTTACCTGCTTTTAATGCCAAACCATGGAACTATCCTATACCACTACCAAAAAAAACAAAAAAACAAAAAACAAACAAACAAACAAAAAAAACCAAAAAAAAAAACCTTTTAAGCTGCTATCAAGTTTTTGTAATCTTCCTTTCATGACAGTAAGACAAACATACCTTTGGTAAATTATAGTTTGAAAATTTTATATTGTATTTTTATTATATTTTTTAAGCTTATTGACTATTTTCTTAAAAAAGTATTGTTTAGTTCTAGAACATAGTTTCCTCCCTCCATCCCTCTGTCCCTCCGTCCCTCCGTCCCTCCGTCCCTCCGTCCCTCTATCCCTCCATCCCTCCCTCCCTCCCTCCCTCCTTGTTCCTCTACTTGGTACTCTCCTTCTCCTCAGATGAGGTGGGACCTCAAATATCATACTCCCTCAGATCTTGCGTCATGTGAGGGCCAAGAGCTTCCACTTGTACTGGAGCTTGATAAGGCACACTATCTAGGGTGTGGTGTTCCACTAAACTGCAGCAGATTCCATGACTCACTGGTGGGTAGAATTTTTCCTAGGATAGATATGCTAGTTTCCTATCTATTTGAGTGTGTGGGTTGTAGGATAGTTATCCTGTGGTGTATGTTTAATATCCATTTATAAGGGAATACATACCGTGTTTATCTTTCTGGACTGTGTCAGCTCACTTAGGATGAGCTTTTCTAGCTCCATCCATTTGGTTTCGAATTGTATGATTTCCTCATTTATGATAGCTGTGTAGTATTCCATTGTGTAAATGTACCACAGATTTTTTATCCATTCTTCAGTTGAAGGACATCTGGGTTGTTTCCATTTTCTGGCTATTACAAATAAAGCTGCTCTGAACATTGTTGAGGCAATGTCCTTGTGGTTTCATTTCAAATCTTTTTGATATATGCCCAAAAGGGGTATGGCTGGGTCTTGAGGTAGATTTATTCCCAATTTTCTAAAATATCTCCAGATTGATTTCCAAAGTGGTTGCACAAGTTTGCAGTCCCACCAGCAATGGGGGAGTGTTCCCCTTTCTCCACATCCTCACCAGCATGTGCTATCATTTGAGTTTTTGATCTTAGCCATTCTGACAGGTGTGAGATGGAATCTTAGAGTTGTTTTAAGTTGCATTTCCCTGATGACCAAAGATGTTGAACATTTCCTCAAATGCCTCTTGGCCTTTAGAGATTCCTCTTCTGTGAATTCTCGGTTTAGCTCTATGCCCCATTTATTGATGGGGTTATTTTATTTTTTGGTGTTTAATTTCTTCAGTTCTATATATATTTTGGATATTAGCCCTCTGTCAGATGTTGGGTTGATGAAGATCCTTTCCCAGTCTGTAGGCTGCCATTTTGTTCTAAGGACAGTGTCCTTTGCCTTACAGAAGCTTTTCAATTTTATAAGGTCCCATTTATTGATTGTTTGTTTTAGTGCCTGAGTTATTGGTGTTCTATTCAGGAATTTGCTACCAGTGCCAATGAGTTCAAGGCTTTTCCCCACTTTCTCTTCTATTAAAGTTAGTGTGTCTGGATTTATGTTGAGGTCCTTGATCCACTTAGACTTAAGTTTTGTACAGGGTGAAAAGTATGGATTTATTTTCATTCTTCTACATGTTGACATCCAGTTAGAACAGCACCATTTATTGAAGATGCTCTCCTTTTTCCATTGTATGTTTTTGGCTTCTTTATCAAAAATTAAGTGAACATAGGTGTGTGGGTTTATTTCTGGGTCTTCAATTAGATTCCATTGGTCAACTGGTTTGTTTCTATACCAGTACCATGCTGTTTTTATTACTTTTGCCCTGTAGTACAGCTTGAAATCCAGGATGGTGATACCTCCAGATGTTCTGTTATTGTACATGATTGATTAAGCTATTCTGGGTCTTTTGTTATTCCATATGAAGTTGGGAATTGTTTTTTCCAGATCTGTAAAAAATTGAGTTGGTATTTGGATAGGAATCACATTGAATCTGTATATTGCTTTTGGTAAGATTGCCATTTTTATTATGTTGATCCTACCTATCCATGAACAAGGGAGATCTTTCCATCTTCTGATATCTTCTTCAATTTCTTTCTTCAGGGATTTGAATTTCTTATCATACAGGTCTTTCACCTGCTTGTTTAGAGTTACCCCCAGGTATTTTATATTATTTGTGGCTATTGTGAAGGGTGTTGATTCCCTTATTTCTTTCTCAGCCCATTTATCTTTTGTATAAAGAAGGGCTACTGATTTTTTTGAATTGATTTTGTATCCAGCCACATTTCTGAAGGAGTTTATCAGCTGTAGAAGCACTCTGATGGAATTTTTGGGGTCACTTATGTATACTATCATATCATCTGCAAATAGGGATACTTTGACTTCTTTCTTTCCAATTTGTATCCCCTTGATCTCTTTTAGTTGTCTTATTGCTCTAGCTGAAATTTCAAGTACTATGTTGAAGAGATATGGAGAGAGTGGGCAGCCTTGCCTTCCCTGATTTTAGAGGAAATGCTTTAAGTTTCTCTCCATTCAGTTTGATGTTGGCTATTGGCTTGCTGTAAATTGCCTTTATTATGTTTAAATATGGTCCTTGTATGCATGATCTCTCTAAGTCTTTCAACATGAAGGGGTGCTGTGTTTTCTCAAAAGCTTTTTCAGCGTCCAATGAGATGATCCTGTGGTTCTTTTCTTTCAGCTTGTTTATGTGGTGGATTACATTGATGGATTTTCTAATGTTGAACCACCCCTGCATCCCTGGGATGAAGTCTACTTGATCATGGTGTATGATACATTTGATGTGATCTTGGATCTGGTTTGCAAGTATTTTATTAAGTATCTTTGCATCCATGTTCATAAGGGAAATTGGTCTGAAATTTTCTTTCTCCGTTGGATCTTTGTGAGGTTTAGGTATCAGGTTGACTGTGGCCTCATAGAATGTGTTTGACAGCATTCCTTCTGTTTCTATGTTGTGGAAGAGTTTGAAGAATATTGGTGTTAGCTCTTCTTTAAATGTCTGGTAGAATTCTGTGGTGAAACCATCTGGGCCTGGGTTTTTTTTGGTTGGAAGACTTCTAATGACTTTTTCTATTTCCCTTTAGGACTGTTTAGTTTGTTTACCTCTTCTTGATTTAGCCTTGATAGGTGGAATCTATCAAGAAAATCGTCCATTTCATTTAGATTTTCCAATTTTGTGGAGTACAAGTTTTTGAAGTAGGACCTAATGATTCTTTGGATTTCCTCAATGTCTGTTGTTATTTCCCCCTTTTCATTTCTGATTTTGTTGATTTGGGTATTTTCCCTCTGCCTTTTAGTTAGTTTAGCAAAGGGCTTGTCTATTTTGTTGATTTTCTCAAAGAACCAGATCTTGGGTTTGTCGATTCTTTGTATTGTTCTTTTTGTTTCTACGTTGTTGATTTCAGCCCTGAGTTGGATAATTTCCTCTCGTCTGCTCCTCTTGGGGGTGTTTGCTTCTTTTTGTTCTAGTTCTTTCAGGTAAGCTTTTAGGTGGCTAGTACAGGAACTTTCTAGTTTCTTTTTGAAGGCACTTAGTGCCATAAACTTTCCTCTTAGCACAGCTTTCAATGTGTCCCATAAGTTTGGGTATGTTGTGCCTTCATTTTCATTGAGTTCTAAGAAGACTTTAATTTCTTTTTTTATTTCTTCCCTGACCCAGAGGTCATGGAGGAGTTGTTCAGTTTCCATATTTTTACAGACTATCTGTTGTTTTTATTACTGTTGAAGCCTAGCTTTATACCATGATGGTCTGATAAGTTACAAGGAGTAATTTCAATTTTCTTGTATCTGTTGAGGCTTGCTTTGTGACCGACTATATGGTCGATTTTGGAGAAGGTTCCATGAGGTTCTGAGAAGAAAGTGTATTCTTTTGTTTTGGGGTGAAATGTTCTGTAG
>CAJQZJ010014103.1:1820422-1845842 GCA_907164525.1 Lophiomys imhausi | reverse complement strand
CAGGTCTCTGAGGTGGTTGAAGAATAGATACCTAGAGTCTCATAGTTCAATTTTTAGTTGTTTAGGAATCAAGAGGGTGTTCTGGATCTAAGAAGATATTTTTAAAATTATGAGGCAAGTTAGTATGAAAGCTGAGTTAGACATAGAACTTTAAACTCATGGAGATGGTTAGATAGTAGAATGTTAAAGTCAGGTGCCAAATACATATGGACTGGACATTGGGAATGTATGCTAAGCCATATAACTCTTATAATCATGGCCTATTTATTTGTGTTGTTTTGTATTGTCTTTATAGTTATAAGAAAAAGAACCATTATTTGGACTGAAAGGGAGAGCTGTTGGGGGGAAAAATAAATACCTTAAACTAAAAAAAAAAAAAAAAAGAAGGGAAGAGGATGGTGGGGCTGAGGGGGAGGAGGGTGGAAGGGTGGGACTGGAGGGGGGAGTAGGGAGGGGATTGTGATTGAGATGTAACTTGAAGAAATAAAAAATAAATTATTAAAAAAAAAAAGAAAAGAAAATTCCTGATAGTTCTAGGAAGAAAATGCTAATGGTGTAAAACTATGCTTCTTAAATGATTTTCTCTGGATATTATTTGCAACACTTTGAAAGACCATTGACAAGAAATAGTCGTGTAGTCTGCCTAATATCAAGGGCTTCTGGGAATTTAAGGAGTGAGTACTGTTTTAAGTGTGAAAACTTTCAGATGTGAAAACTTGTATTTCCTTTGCATCCACTCTTCAACTTTGGAAGAGGTGTGCATTATATCATTATGATGGTTTCATAATTGTTTCTCAGGCATTCCTAGGTAGGTTGTGAGCAACTCAAAAATACCTAGTTACATTTACATAGGGAAATGCTAGTGCCCTAAGCATTGAGTCATCATTAAGTACAGGTAAGAGGTCTTGGGTTCAAGACAGAAAAGGGTAGTTCAGAAACAAAGAACAGGAGGCAAATAAAGACAAAGTACACAACTCACATCCCACTTGTGTGGAGGGCTCATAGATAATGTTCTGTCAGCTTTTATTTTATCCCTGAAATGTCAGTTCATATTCAGTGAAGCAGCATTAGCAAGCTCGAACAAAATGAAATGGAAAAAATATCCCAGAGAAATCGCAAATTCGCATCATATATGCTAATTGGTCCAAAACTTTCATCCTGAATAAATAAACAAACAAGAGACTGAACCCAACCCATCTCAGACTATGTACCATTTTTTTGATATTGTTGTTATTTTTATACCTTTGACAATGACAAAGACTTTGTCTTGGATGGTCAGAACACAGAGTAGATGGGGTCAGGAAGGCTCTAGTTTCAGGGTCTAGAGTTGTTGAGACCCATGTGATACAGGCAAAGGAAGTTTCAAGGTTTGTTCCCCACATCTCTCAGTGATGACCATGGGGCGAGATTATTGGCTAACCTGAATACTGTATTTCTGTCCTCTCAGTCAGTGACAGAAACAATCATAAGACTAAGGAAGATGTCATGATTGGTAGAAATGCTTGTCTAAAACTGGGTTACCAACATTTAAATCTAGGCCTTTTCCATTGTAGACCTCAAGTTTGAAGAATTTATTTATCTATTTATCTGTTTATTTATTTATTTATTTATTTAAAATAATTATCAGTGCTGTCTTACTGAATACAAACAGCAAAAGTGGTTTAAAGAATAAAGACAGGATCAGAGAAATGTCTCAGTCAGTTCAGGCCTGTGCCACTGCCACCAAATCTAAAGACTTCAGTTTGATTCCTGGGATCAACAAGCTGGGAAGGAGAGAGCCAACTATCTCAAGTTTTCCTCTGACAGACACAGATAGACACACACAGTCAAACACACCAATAAATTAAAGGCAGGTTTAAAATAAGCAATTTAATATTGTTCATGTGTGATAAACTTACAAATATGTTTCCTTTGAATCAATGATTTCAAGTTTAATAACCACTTTTCAAGAGAGCTTCCTAAAAATATTCTGCTGTGCTTTTATTTTTTATTTTTTGCTGTGTTTCAAATTGTATTTCCTCATAATCAGGGCTCAGTGGGAATGAGGAACATCTGGTCAACATCTTGCATTTCATAATATATCTTGTATGTAATAAGTATTACTAATTTACATAGAAAGTTTTCTCGCTTCAGATAAAATACATCTTTCTTTTTGTCTTCCTTCATAGGTTCTCTTTCATGCCACGTTAGTTTTTGGGAGTGAGGTTGCTACCTACATTTAATATATATATGTTTGATGCTTATAATTTTTTTAAATTTTAACTGAGCCAGATTATAATTTTAATTAAAAATATGATAAAATATCTGTACAAATAATATTGAAATTTCTATTACCCGAGTAAGAGAATTTTATAATGCATTTTTGATATTACCAAATCTTAGAGTAGATATGTTAATTACTGTACCCTATTACAGTTTATTTATGGTCAAAGATACAGAAATGTGTTAGTTATTCATTGCTAATTTATCAACTAATTAGTAAGCAAATTCACAAATATAACACAAGTTTGTAAATATTTCTTATTCTCAAGTTAATTTATAAAGTTGTTATGATTACTATCTGAACTGATCGGCAAAGAAGACTGGAGAATTCAGGGGAGAGGAAGTTACAATTCTGACAGTTCTCTTTGGGGTTAGAAGAAGACTTCTGAAGATTTAAAACATCATGGAAGAGAATGGGCTAGTTAAGAATGGAGGCTAGGCTTTAATGGCACTGAGCACACTTGCAGAGAACCTGGTATTATCCAGTTTGTGTTTTGATACAGTAACTTGACTGGTGATGTTATCAAGACAAAAGGAACTAACTATAAAGTATGATCATAATATTTTCTGTAATTAAACAGTTGCTTGTAGAGGACAAAAAAAAAAAAACACTACAGTCATTGAGCAAAGAAACTAAGAGTGTTCTTTAAATTCTGAGGTCAGTGTCCATTGTATATATAAAGAACCATGGAAAATGGAGAAAAAAATCCATTTTATTAGTCAGGCAAAAGGTTTTTTGTTGTTGATGTGTGTGTGTGTGTTTGTGTGTGTGTGTGTGTGTGTGTGTGTGTGTGTGTAAATGAAATTTGAACCTTTGACCAAAGCACAGATGTGATTTGTTCTCTATAAACCCCCTAAGACTCATAGTTTTTTAAGTAGAAGACACAAAGAGAAGGGAGATGAGAGAAAAGAATAGAAGGAAAGGGATACACATACATACTTATTATTATATTTTTCCATTAATTTATTTATTTGTTTACTATCTCATTCCAATCACCACCCCTCCTTCCTCTCCTCCCAGTCCCATTCTCCCACCCACTTCCCCCATCCTCTTCCTCCTCCTAGTACCAATCCACTCTGGCATATCAAATCTCATCAGAACTAAGTGCCTCCTCTTCCAGTGAGGCAAGACAAGGCAGCTCTGCTAGGGGAAAGGGACCCAGAAGGAGGCAACAGAATCCAAGTCAGAGATAGTCCCCACTCCAATTGTTAGGGAATCCACTTGAGGACCAAGCAGCCCATTGACTTCATATGTGCAGCGGGCCTAGGACCAGTCCATGCATATTCCTTGGTTGGTGGTTCAGTCTCTCTGAGCCCCTTTGTGTATGAGTTAATTGACTATGTGGGTCTTCTTGTAGCATCCCTTACCCCTCCAGCTCCCTTAAACCTTCCCCTAACTCTTCCTCAAGACTCACTGATTTTTGCCTAATGTTTGGCTGTGGGTCTCTGCATCTGTTTTCATTATCTGCTGGATAAGGCCTCTTAGATGACACTTATGTTGGGTTCTTGTCAAGTTTCCTCTCTCTATCCACTTCTGATGTCTATTTTATTTCACCTTATTAAGAGGCATTCAAGCATCATTCCTTGAGCCTTCCTTGTTACTTAGTTTCTTTGGTTTTGTGGATTGAAGCATGGTTAAACAATATGTATTGGTTAATATTTGCTTATGAGTAGATAAATACCATGTGTATCTTCCTGGATCTGTGTTACCTCCCTCAGGATGATCTTTTCTGATTCCATCCATTTTCCTGCAACTTTCATGATGTGGTTTGGTGAAACATATTTTGGGTATATGCCATGAGTGGGTATAGCTGGGTCTTGAGGTAGAACTACCCCAGTTTTCTTAGAAATTGCCAGATTGACAGAATTAATGGCAAGCCTGTCACTTGGCAAGAAAAATCCCTTGCTTCAACTGTAGACAGAATGCTGTCCAAAAAGGACAAAACAAGGAAGAAGGGAAGTCGACAGCCTAGCTCTGCCAAGACAGAGTAGGCAAGCCCTTCATAATTCCTGCTTTACAATCAATGTCTGTCAGAGAAATGGGGCCAAATGGCTGAACATTGATGCTGTAATGTATGGAGAGAAAATGGGAACTGTCCAGGCAGCCATTGGTATGTAATTTCTTAGTTTTCGAAGCTGCAGGCCCTGCACTTCCTATATAATCAGATATATTTATCCCTCTCAGGTCTCTGAGGTGGTTGAAGAATAGATAGCTAGAGACTCATAGTTAAATTTTGAGTGGTTTAGGAATCAAGGGGGTATTCTAGATCTAAGAAGATGTTTTTAAAATTGTGATGCAAGTTAGTATGAAAGCTGAGTTAGATATAGAAATTTAAACTCATGGAGGTGGTTAGATAGCAGAATGTTAAAGTCAGGTGACAAATACAAATGGACTGGACAAGGGGATCCAAGATGGCGGCAGCCTGCGCAGATGTATTTTGATTTCGGGGTTAACAGTCACAAGGCGGCGAGTGTTGCAGGATGCTGTACAAATGGCACGACTCCTTCTAAATATCACCCAACTATCCAGGGACCATTGAGAGTCCCTGGGCAGGACGCACCTTCCCACTCTCGGACACACAAGGAAGCCACTGGACCCGGGAATCGGGACTACCCATCCCCCAACAGGAGAGACTCCAGTAAGTTCCAATCTAAAACCCAGCGGGCAGATTCAGATCCCATGCAGAGATAATCCCCACCCTGCTGGGCACCCCCAGGTCTCGCACAGACAATCCAACTACCTGGCAAAAGGTTGCGACCCTTGGAAATGAGCATAGCTCGGCTACAAAGTGCCTCCAGACCGCAGATCACAACATCACTGCTGTGACGTCACTCTCCAGTTTCCAAGCCGCGGGAGTGGCAAAGGCTATTGGTGCTGAAGGGCAGGCAGATTTGCCCACTACAGGAACCAACCCTGGGCAAACTGTGAGATATTTGAAACTGTTGTATATTGGATTTTGTACTACTACTGCCCTTTCCGGCAGGGAACCAGAGCTTACTTGTACACAGCTCCACCACCTGGATTAGTTAGGTCTCCACCAAGGAGGCGGGGCTGAATGACTCACCTTATAGGGGTGGAGTAAGGCAACTCTACTCCTACACCAAAGCACCCCCTTTGGACCCAAGTCCAGAAGACAGCAAAAAAATTCCACATGGCCAGAGGCCCCAGACCAAAAAAAAAACACCAAAATGTCTCCAACAAAAGAAAGCAATGCTATTCCATATAGCCCGAACCACCTCACCACAACTGAAACACATGAAAATGATGACAATGCTACATAATGGAAAGTGATAGAGCCCCTTCAAGAAGAACTTAAATCTATGAAGGAATTCAAAGAAGCCACAATTTTACAAGTCAAAACAATGAATAACACCATTAAAGAGCTCCAAGCCAAGGTGACCCAGCTTGAACAGGAAAAGAACACAGCAATGAAAGATTTCCAGGCAAAAACAAACAAACTGGACAAGGAAATATACAAAACGAACAATACCATTCAAGACATGAAAATAGAAATGGAAACAATAAAGAAAACACAGGCAGAGTTAAAGGAGGAAATGGAGAATCAAGGGAAGAGAACAGGAATTACAGATGTGAGTATCAAAGTAGGATGCAAAAGATGGAAGACAGGATCTCAGGCATGGAAGATTCGATGGAAGAAATCAGTACAACATCCAAAGAAAATGAGAAAGCTAAAAAACTCTCACTCACAACATCCAAGAAATCAAGGACTAAATGAAAAGAAGGAACCTAAGAATTATAGGCATAGAGGAAAGAGAAGACTCCCGACTCCAAGGTCCAGGAAATATCTTCAACAAAATCATAGAAGAAAACTTCCCAAACCTAAAAAAAGAGATGAGAGATGCCAGTTAAAATCCAAGGGGCTTACAGAACACCGAACAGATTAGATCAGAAAAGAAACTCCTCTCACCACATAATAATAGAAACTCCAAATGTAGAGAACAAAGAAAGGATATTAAAAGCTGTAAGAGAAAAAGGCCAAGTCACATACAATGGCAGACCCATCAGAATCACACCTGACTTCTCCTCAGAAACTTTAAAAGCTAGAAGGGCCTGGACAGATGTCCTACAAGCCCTGAGAGAACATAGGTGCCCAGCCAGACTACTATACCCAGCAAAACTCTCTATCAACATAGATGGAGAAAACAAGATATTCCATGACAAAATCAAATTCAAACAATATCTCCTCACAAACCCAGCCCTACAGAAGATCCTAGAAGGAAAATTCCAACCCAGAGAAGATAACTACACCCAAAAAAACAGAGGAAATAGAAACCTCCGCAGCAAGTAAACAAAAAGAATCACAAGACAACCAGCTATACCAAAATAATGGGAAATAACAACCCCTGGTCACTAATTTCCATCAACATCAATGGACTAAACTCACCAATAAAAAGACACAGACTTACAGACTGGATCTTTAAACAAGACCCATCTTTTTGCTGTATGCAAGAAACACATCTCACTATTGAAGATAAACACTATCTCAGAGTAAAGGGCTAGGAAAAGGTTTTCCAAGCAAATGGACCCAGGAAACAAGCTGGAGTAGCCACACTAATATCAAACAAAATAGACTTCCAATTGAAGTTAATAAAAAAAAGACAGAGAAGGGCATTTCAAACTCATTAAAGGAAATATCCACCAAGAGGACATCTCAATACTGAACATCTATGCCCCAAATACAAAGGCACCTACATTTATAAAAGAAATGCTTCTAAAATTTAAATTGCACTTCGATCCAAACACTTTAATGGTGGGAGACTTCAACACCCCACTCACAACTATGGACAGATCATCAAGACAGAAGCCAAACAGAGAAATAATGAGTCTAACAGAGATCATGAACCAAATGGACCTAACAGATATCTACAGAATGTTTCACCCAAACACAAAAGAATACACCTCTTCTCAGCACCTCACAGAACCTTCTCCAAAATTGACCATATAGTTGGACACAAAGATAGCCTCAACAGATACAAGAAAATTGAAATAACCCCTTGTATCTTATCAGACCACCATGGAATAAAGCTGGACTTCAATAGCAAAAGAATCAAGAGAAAGTCTACACTCACATGGAAATTGAACAACTCTTTACTAGAGGACCACTGGGTCAGGGAAGAAATAAAGAAGAAAATCAAAGACTTCTTACAATCCAACGAAAATGAAGACACAACATACCCAAACCTATGGGACACAATGAAAGTTGTGCTATGAGGAAAGTTCATAGCACTAAGTGCTTTCAAAAAGAAAATTTTGACAGTTCATATTAGCGAATTAACAGTTAACTGGGTGAATTGGAAAAAAAAGAAGCAAACACTCCCAAGAGGAGCAGAAGGCAGGAGATCATCAAACTTAGGGCTGAAATCAACAACTTAGAAACAAAAAGAACTGTACAAAGAATCAATGAAACCAACAGTTGGTTCTTCGAGAAAATCAACAAAAAAGACAGACCCTTAGCCAAATTAACTAAAAGACAGAGGGAGAAAACACAAATCAACAAAATCAAAAATGAAAAGGGAAAAATAACAGCAGACATTGAGGAAATCCAGAGAATATTTGGAACCTACTTTAAAAATCTATACTCCACCAAATTTGAAAACTTAAGTGAAATGGACAATTTTCTTGATAGATTCCACCTACCGAAGCTAAATCAAGATCAGATAAACAGATTAAACAGCCCTAGAACGCCTCAGGAAATAGAAACAGTCATTAAAAATCTCCCAACCAAAAAAAGCCCAGGGCCAGATGGCTTTAGCACGGAATTCTACTGGACCTTCAAAGAGGAGCTATCACCAATACTTTTCAAACTCTTTCACCAAATAGAATCTGAAAGAACATTGCCAAACTCATTCTATGAGGCCACAGTCACCCTGATTCCTAAACCACACAAAGACCCAACAAAGAAAGAGAACTTCAGACCAACCTCCCTCATGAACATAGATGCAAAAATACTTAATAAAATACTAGCAAACCGAATTCAAGAACACATCAAAAGTATTATACACCATGATCAAGTAGGCTTCATCCCAGGAATGCAGGGATGGTTCAACATACGAAAGTCTATCAATGTCATTCACCATATAAACAAGATGAAAGAAAAAAAACACATGATAATCTCGCTAGATGCAGAAAAAACATTTGACAAAATCCAACACCCCTTCATGCTAAAAGTTCTGGAGAGAACGGGCATACAAGGACCATACCTAGAAATAATAAAGGCAATATATAGCAGGCCAGTGGCCAACATCAAATTAAATGGAGAGAAACTTGAAGCATTTCCTCTAAACTCAAGGACAAGACAAGGATGTCCACTGTCACCATATCGCTTCAATATAGTATTTGAAGTTCTTGCTAGAGCAATAAGACAACTAATGGAGATCAAGGGGATAAACATTGGAAACGAAGAGGTCAAATAATCCCTATTTGCAGATGATATGATAGTATACATAAGCGACCCCAAAAATTCCACCAGAGAACTCTTACAGCTGATAAACACCTTCAGCAAATGGCTGTATAAAAAATTAATTAAAAAAAATCAGAAGCCCTTCTTTATATAACAAACAAATGGGCTGAGATAGAAATAAGGGAAACAACCCCCTGCACAATAGCCACAAACAACATAAAATACCTGAGGGTAACTCTAACCAAGCAAGTAAAGGACCTGAACAACAAGAACTTCAAGCCCTTGAAGAAAGAAATGGAAGAGGCCTTTAGAAGATGGAAATATCTCCCATGCTCATGGATAAGTAGGATCAACATAATAAAAATGGCCATCCTACCAAAAGCAATATATAGATTCAATGCAATTCCTATCAAAATACCAACACAATTTTTTATAGACTTAGAAAGAGCTATTCTCAATTTCATATGGAACAACAAAAAGCCCAGAATAGCTAAATCAATCCTGTACAAAAAAAAAAAATAAAATAAAATCTGGAGGTATACCATGCCAGATTTCAAGCTGTACTACCAAGCAATAGTTGTAAAAACAGCATGGTATTGGTATAGAAACAGAGCAGTAGATCAATGGAATCGAATTGAAGATCCAGAAATAGACCCACACACTTATGGCCACCTAATTTTTGACAAAGAAGCCAAAAAGGCACATTGGAAGAAGGACAGCATCTTCAACAAATAGTGCTGGTCCAACTGGATGTACACTTGTAAAAGAATGAAATTAGACCCATACTTATCACCTTGTACAAAACTTAAGTCCAAATGGATCAAAGACCTTAACATAAGGCCGGTCACACTAAACCTACTAGAAGAAAAAGTGGGAGAAACCCTCGAATTCATTGGCACAGGTGACAACTTCCTGAACAGAACACCAACAGCTCAGAAATTGAGATCAACAATCAATAAATGGGACCTCATGAAACTAAAAAGATTCTGTAAGGCAAAAGACACTGTCATTCGAACAAAATGGCAGCCTACAGACTGGGAGAAAATCTTCACCAACCCCACATCTGACAGAGGGCTAATATCCAAAATCTACAAAGAACTCAAGAAATTAAATGCTAAGAAACCAAATAATCCAATCAAAAAGTGGGGGACAGAGCTAAATAGAGAATTCACAAAGGAGGAATCTCTAATGGCTGAGAGACACTTGAAGAAATGTTCAACATCCTTAATCATCAGAGAAATGCAACTCAAGACGAATCTGAGATTCCATCTCACACCTGTCAGAATGGCTAAGATCAAAAGCTCAAATGACAGCACATGCTGGCGAGGGTGTGGAGAAAGGGGTACCCTACTCCATTGCTGGTGGGAGTGGAGGCTTGTGCAACCACTATGGAGGTCAGTCTGGTGATATCTTAGAAAACTTGGAATAGCTCTGCCTCAGGACCCAGCCATACTACTCCTGGGTATACACCCAAATGCCTCTTCACATAATCATAAGGAAGTTTCCTCATCTATGTTTATAGCAGCCTTATTTGTAATAGCTAGAAACTGGAAACAACCCAGATGTCCCTCAACCGAAGAATGGGTTAAAAAACTGTTGTAAGCCGGGCGGTGGTGGCGCACGCCTTTAATCCCAGCACTTGGGAGGCAGAGGCAGGCGGATCTTTGTGAGTTCGAGGCCAGCCTGGTCTACAAAGTGAGTCCAGGACAGCCAAGGATACACAGAGAAACCCTGTCTCGAAAAACCAAAAAAAAAAAAAAAAACTGTTGTACATCTACACAATGGAATATTATTCAGCTATCAGAAACAATGAAATTATGCAATTTGCAGCCAAATGGATGGATCTAGAAAAGCTCATCCTGAGTGAGCTAACCCAGACTCAGAAGGATGCATATGGCATCTATTCACTTATTGTAGGATTTTAGCTATATAGTAGAAGGTATCGATACTACAACCAACACAACAAAGGGAATTTGGACATAGACTTTTTATTTTGTATTTTAATTTTTTATATATTTTTATATTTTTTAGCCTTTTTTTCTATTTGTCTGCTTATTTGTTTGTTTTTTAGTTGTCTCTCCCGGGCAATGAGATACTTTTCACTGATGGTACTACCTCGTAGAACGCCAATGAATGAGGAGGCTCTTGGACCTCATACGACCTCTCAACTGAAATGAGGGACTGTTATATAAGGACACCCCACCCCAGAGAAAATGGATGGAAGGGTTAGGAGGTAAAGAAAAAAAATGAAATGTGATGTTTCAGCCTTTTACTACTAATTGTCATAAACTGCTTTGGATAATTAAGAAATGCAAACTAATGGTTATGTAAGCTGGTCATTCTGTTAGGTACTATGACAGCCTATTATAGTTACTTCCAAATCTAATCAGAAATAAACCTGCTAAGAGACAAGCAACATCTGCTTACCCTAATAGAAGAGACAGATAGGGCCTCTTCAAAAACCTCAAGAGATCTGCAGAATATGGCATTCAAAGATGTTTTTGTAACTTTAGATTTTTTTATATCAAGACATATCAACTCCTGACAGCACCCCCTATTCTCCTCCAAGTAGAAGATGAGCATCGAAGAATCTCCAGTGGGAGATGCTTGAATTAGTTGCAAGCCTATCTCTTGGTAGGAAAAGCCCCTTGCTCCAACTGTAGACAGAATGCTGTCCAAAAAGGACAAAACCTGGAAGCAGATAAGTCGACAGCCTAGCTCTGCCAAGACAGGGTAGGTAAGTCTTTCATAACCCCTGCTCTACAATCAATGTCTGTCAGAGAAACGGGGCCAAATGACTGAAGATCGATGCTGTAATGTATGGAGAGAAAACAGGAACTTCCAGGCAGTCACTGGTATGTCATTTCTTAGTTTTGGAAGCTGCAGGCCCTGTACTTCCTATAAAATCAGATATATTTATCCCTCTCAGGTCTCTGAGGTGGTTGAAGAACAGATAGCTAGAGTCTCATAATTAAATTTTGAGTTGTTTAGTAGTCAAGAGAGTGTTATAGATCTAAGAGTATACTTTTAAAATTTTGTTGCAAGTTATTATGAATGTTGAGTTAGATAAGAACTTTAAACTTATGGAGATGGTTAGATAGTAGAATGTTAAAGTCAGGTACCAAATACATATATATGGACTGGACATTGGGAATGTACGCTAAGCCATATAACCCTCATAACTGTGGCCTAATTACCTCTGTTGCTTTGTATTGTATTTACTATTATAAGAAAAAGAGCCATTTGTTGGACTGAAAGTGGAAACTGTAGGGGGAAATAAGATATACCTTAAACTTAAAAAAAATAAGGGAAGAGGATGGGGGGGTTGAGGGTGGGAGGGTGGGACTGGAGGGGGGAATAGGGAGGGGACTGCGATTGAGATGTAACTTGAAAAAATAAAAAACAAAGGAAAAAAATAAAAAAAACAACCAAATGGACTGGACACTGGGAATATATGCTAAGCCATATAACTTTCATAATTGTGGCCTATTTATTTCTGTTGTTTTGTATTGTATTTATTGTTATAAGAGAAAGAACCATTTGTTGGACTGAAAGGGGGAGCTCTTAGGGGGAAAAAGGTATACCTTAACCAGACCCCCCCCCCAAAAAGGGAAGAGGATGGGGGTTGAGGGGGAAGAGGGTGTGAAGGTGGGACTGGAGGGGGAGTAGGGAGGGGATTGTGATTGAGATGTAACTTGAAGAAATAAAAAACAAAGAAAAATCAAGTTTGCACCCTCGTCAACAATGAAGGAGTGTTCCCCTTTCTCCACATCCTTGCCAGCATGTGCAGTTGCTTGAATTTTTTGATATTAGCCATCCTGACTGATGTAAGATGAAATGTCATAGTAGTTTTGATTTGCATTTCCCTTATGACTAAGAATGTTGAATTGTAATAAGATAGTAATAAAAAACTGCATAGTAGTAGCATAGAAACAAAGAGGTTATCAATGGAATCTAATTGAAGACCCAGAAATAAACCTACACACTTATTGTCACTTGATTTTTGACCAAAAATAAATAAATAAATAAATAAAAGGCAAAACCATACAATGGAAAAAAAGGAAAGCATCTTCAACAAGTGGTGCTGGTCTAACTGGATGTATGCATATAGAAGACTGCAAATAGATGAATATTTATCACCCTGCACAAAAGTCAAGTCCATGTAGATCAAAGACTTCAACATAAAACAAGATACAGTAAATCTAATAGAAGAGAAAGTGCTGAAAAGTCTTGAACTCATTGGCACAGGGGACAACTTTCTGAACAGAACACCAACAGCTCAGGCTGTAAGACCAATGGTCAACAAATGGAACATTATGACACTGAAAAACTTCTGTAAGGTAAAAGACACTGTCAGTAGAATAAAATGGTAGCCCACACATTGAGAAAAGAGCTTTAATTCTTTTTTTTAATTGTTGAAAATAGATTTTTTCCTCTTATACAATATATCCTGACCACAGTTTCATTTCTTCTCCCTCCACTCCTCCCAGTTTCCTACCCATCTCCCAACTCCCCCAGATCCACCTCCCCATTTCCTCTTCAGAAAAAACCAGGCATCCAAGAGACTACAAACAAACAGGACAAAACAAGATTCAAAATAAGACAAGGCAAAAGCCCTTATATCAAGGCTGGACAAGGCAACCCAAAGTAGGAAAAGAGTCTCAAGAGAAGGAAAAAAAGTCAGAAAACATTGTTTCTTACTGTTAGAAGTCCCTCAAAGACACCTAGCTAACAGTCAAAACATATACTCAGAATACCTTTTGCTGTCATTGTTGTTGTTTTGGTTTTGGGTTTTTGTTTGTTTTGAGACAGGGTCCCATTGTGTATTCCTTGCTTGCCAGGAACTAGCTTAATAGATCAGGCTGGCCTCAAACTCATAGATATCTTATTACCTCTGCTTCCTGAAGCATAGTAACTCCTGTCATGCTCAGTTTTATATTTATTTTAAAACAATGTTGCCTATGTGTGTGTATGCAGATACTAGTAAACAGGTGGAGGTCAGAGGACAATTTTTTGGAGGCAGTTCTTTCCACCATGTGAGTCACCCCTGATTGAATGAACTCAAGTGAACAGGGTTAGTGTTCAGCAGCTTTTGTACTGAGCCACACCTTATATTTCTTTTAAATGTTTATTTACTCCTTGCTTAATAATATTATGAGATTATGTGAATTATAACCAAGAAAGAAGACAGTATAAAGAGACATGTGTTTTGATGGCTAGGTAATAGGAGAGGACATTAGTCTCCTCTCCTTAATGTGCTTTCCTTTCTACTTTTAGTTTTTTGAGATTATAATTACATCATTCCACCCTTCCTTTTCCTTCCTCCAAACATTCTCATATGTCCCTCCTTTCTCTTTTTCCTTACCTTCTTTCTTTGATTGTTCACACACACACACACACACACACACACACACACACACACACACACACTCCTACATACACAATGCTTTCATTAGGCTACTGGGTCATGTAGTCAGTACTAATGAGTCGAAGATGTGTTGATCTTTGCTGTAGATTAATATCAATATAGTTCCGGAAAAGTTAGTACTTGTGAAAATCTGTGTTGGGTCTAAAAAATTCACTTTTGCATCTATAACATGGTCTTGCCCAAAAGATGCTCTAGACTTCAAAGGAGAATCATAATTGAAACTGGACTTATCTAGCAAGTTGTAACAAACATAAAATTGAGTGGTGCATATCCAGGCAATGAGATGAAGCTCTCAGCTTGTTCCTTGGCTCTCCTTCAGGGAAGAATCTGCTGGACAGCTCAAAGATCTATCTGATCTGTGTTGAAGGAACACACTAAGGTCTTAGTGTGAAGTTTTATGTTAGTCTTGCTGGGGTTGAACTTTTAAAATTTCTTTCCATAGTTGTGTCTTTTTCAAAATTCATTCATTTATTTAATTATTTAGACTTTGAGTTTTCCTATTATTTCTTCCTTAAGTAGTATCCATCTTCAATCAACTTTAGCTCTAATTCTCTATTATTATACTGGAGACTTGTTGCCATGAGGGGTAGGTTTGAGGGGGCTGTATTTTAGCAAACCTGTGTTTCTGGGCTGCAATTTCAATAGCATATATACATGTATATATATCAGAAAAACTAGATGGGACAGGAATCAGGGACATTTCCTTAACATAGTTGGATTAAGGCTCTGTTCTGTGGACAGTACGGTTGTGTATGAAAGCTCCTCTTGTCTCTCATTGTTTTTTTCAATCCCCAAAAACTTAACATGTGGGAGTTGAGACCAGAGCCCATCATTGAGAATTTATCCCAGGAAAATCAGATTTTCTTTTTTTTTCTTTGAAAAAGATTAATGAGACTTGTTTTTCCAATTGCATACTTTCAAATAGCATTTTATTATATATCTAAATCTCTCTCCTTCAAGTTGACTCAGATACATGTGTTTTGTGGAACTCAATATTATTCCACAAAATAAAACAGGAAATTAGTTGTATTTGGGTTGAGATAGTAAGATTTTGGCTTGTCTTAACATGAAAGTCAAAGTTCTATTTACAGACTTGAGACAATTCCAGGCTCATCTTGTTCTGCTTTCAGGCTACCCTAAAAAACATCTCTGACACAGGCGAACAGTCAAGTACATAAAAGAGAAAGGTGACTGGTTTGATAGAAGGAAATAAGACACAGGTAGACAAGGCTGGCTATTTAAAAGGGTCATTAAAAGAAGACACAATTTGGCTGAACGACTCCCTGGAGAGCTTGTCAGCAGGGCTTATGAACTCTGAGAGAAGGGCCAAGTTAGGCCTAATTATGTTTAGATTAACTCTGCAATTCAAATGTCTAATCTTCTCTTACTTCCCTTTTTTTCCTTTCTGCCTTCTTTCTGGTCGTGTTTTGTTTGTTGGTTAGTGTTTTAATTATCAAGTGGGTTAGAAGTTCTAAGGCCAGGAGCATTATCTTTATATGGATACTTTGAACCACCATCATTTTTCTATCTTTCCTAGAAAAACAGATTGCAATATATTAACTCATCTGTAGAAACAAAAAGATAGTCACAGTAAAATTGTAATAGAAAAACATGTTGGAACAAATACACACTGGTCATCACTTCTGCTTGCTTATTGCCTCTGGGATTTTAAAAATTAATTGCCTTTCAAAAAAAAAAAGAAACCCAGACAATCTGAGAATAATATAGTTTGGCTCATAGGGGAAATAATTACTGAGGGGAAAATTCTTTTCTTGGTGACTATTTTTTCCTAGCTGAATGTGGTTTTTTTTTGTTATTGTTGTTTGTTTTCTCTTCCAATAAGTCTTTTTCATAATAGTTTTTCTTTCTTTTTGTGGCAAGTATGAGGTTCTTTGCTTTCCAGCATGGATACTAAAAAGCAAGCATTGCCTATGCATGACCCCACTGCACAGTAATTGCCAACCTTTTCTGGGATGGGCATGTCACTGATGCCAACTGAGAGATCCTTTAAAAAAAAAAAGACAAAACACACACACACACACACACACACACGCACGCACACATAATTTGTAAGAACAGTAATTTCATGAGATTTACAATTGCTTAAAGACCACTGAGGCCTCTCATATTCAAATTAAGATGATACAACTATGTTTACATCTCAGATGTGATTATTTGTTTTATAAGAAGCACTCTGTGTTAGACTTGATCCATTTCACAACAGTGTATTTTCTGTACTGTTAAACACTTTCTTTACTCTTACTTAATATCCTGGTTAGTTCTTTGTGTCAACTGGATGCAGCCTAGAGTCCGCTGGGAAGGAGGAAACCTCAACTGAAAAATTCCCTCACACAGATTTTGTGTGTGTTTTTTGACTGTGTCTGTGATTGATGTTTGATTGGTGTGGGAGCTCACTGTTGGTAGCACCATCCGTAGGCAGGTGGGTCTGGGTTGTGTAAAAAAGATACCTGAGCACAAACCAGTGATTGATTCACTATACGGAGAATTTTGTTTCTGTGATTTATTACTAGTTCTTAAATTTCATGTATGTATTTGTTGAGAACACATATTCAGGTGCCTGGGAACTGATTTTTGAGCATGGCCTTGTTTCCCTCCACATACTTAGCAATATGATGACTGTGGAAGGGTAAATGTGCAGCCCAGTGGTTCTCAAGCTTGAGTTCCTGATGTTGGTGCCTCCGCTACTTAAAATAACTATTTAGGTCTGGAACAAGGCATTCAGGCAGAACACCATTGTTAGCGGCACTGGAAAAGTTTGTCTCTGCTATTGTGAGAGTAGAGAGCAGTGAATTATAAGATTACACCAACAAGAGAATGTTATAGACCTGGAGGGTTAAGATTAAGCTGGCTTAATTTTTGTGACTTGATTCTCTGAATTTGTGTATGTGCATTTTTGTTTGTAGTTGGCATGTATGCATGTAGTCAATGTCTAGTCAGTTCTCTGCAGTTTATGTAAATTAGGCTGTGATTTGAAAAAAAAAAATTGGTTTGATGAAGGCATCCACAAATTGTAAGGGAATTGATAATATGCTTGTGATTGACATGAACTAATTAAGCCATAATATCCCAGGCTATTGTTTGCCAGGCAGGTATTTAGTGACATAAGGGAAATGTCAGCATGTAGCTTTAAGGCGCAATAGGTTTTCATCAACAGAAAGAAGAAAAGATGTTGAAGCTCTCCTTATATCATCATGCCCATTGTGTAAATCCTCTCTTCAAAGAAACGATCTAGCAATTACACAGTGCCAAGAACACAGCGTTTGGAATTTAAAAAAAATTAAAAAATAAAGGGAAAACTGAATGGAGTTCTATGTCTATCACTGTTTTGCTGTGGGGTCTTTATTACCCCAGGGTCTAATCCTCCAAAAAGGGATAATGACAAGACTTACTTCACTGGCTTTCTGGGAATTAACTGTGAGAACACACATAAAGTGCTCTGCATGTATGAAAAAGACAAGCTATTTTCATGGCTGCAGTGGAACTTCTGAAGTTGTCACTTTTTACCTGGGACTGTTCACAGGATGGGAGTTCTTGAATGTGAGGGTAAGGGACACTTAATCCCCGGGTTTTAGAAGTAAGTTCAAGGCAAGCTTCTTTATTTTCTCACTTGTTTCTATAAACAGTCAGGCACAGCTATTTTTGTTCTTTTAGGAAATTTTGTTTGCTAGAGCTCTCTCATCCATATCTAGAACAGTCTCCACTATTTTAGCAATTCCCTCTTAGGCTTGTTTAATCAGTCTCTCGGTTAGCAAGGAGTATTTCACCTTGTACCTTAGTTCCTTCTGCCATTCTCCCTGGAAATGTAACAAATATTTAGAGTCCTTGTCAGGATACGTTGCTGATGATCCATATGTAACCAGGTGACTCAATGGCTGTGCTCTTGATATCCTTCCAGGCACTTATTAGAGCATGGCGTATTTTCTCAATCCTCCTCCATCCTTTTTTCTTTTATAAATTTGTATTTTTATGAATATTGAAAATTTCTGCAATGATTTTTCTCAGTTTTCTCCTAGCTATTTTAACAATATGCTACAAATAATTTTGAATTGAATTTGGGACCCAGATTAAGATTACTATTAAAGTGCAGATATTAACATTCTGTGGGGATCAATTCTGAGTAAAGTTAATGAAGTCACCACTGAGGACCAAAATAGATACAGTTCCACAGCATCTGTTGCACATGTCGTGCATGCAAGTGAACATGCAAATGCCCATGCCTGCACATGTGGAGGGTAGAGCAGAACATTAGGTGTATCCTCTATTGATTTCTTTCTGGCCTATTGCCCTGAGAGAAAGCATCTAATTAAACCCGAGACTTGTTTTAGCTAGGGTGGCTATCCCACAAGTTCTTGGGATCTGCCTGCCTCTGCCCACAATGCTGGGGTTACAGCTACACATAGACACACTCAGTTCTTTATGTGAGTACTGGCAATTTGAACACAGGTCTTCATTCTTGCAAGCAAATACTCTCTGCCACTGAATCAGCACCCACACCTGCCAATAGGATCTATTTCAAAAATAAAAAGGTTCTTCTTCTTTTTCTAAATTTGTATTGTGTAGTATGGATGTGTTTGTATACAAGAGAGCATGTGTGGAGGTCAATTGACATCAGGTATCTTTCTTAATTTCTACTTTTTTTTTTTAAACTGAGGCAGGATCTTTCATTTGAACCCATAGTGTCCTGATACAGCTGGTTTAACTAGCCAACTTGACATAGGGAATCCCTGTCTCTGACTCTGAGAGCAATGGAATTACAAGAAGGCAGCCACAGTTACCTGGCATTTATATGGGTATTGGAGATCTGAACTCCCGGTGTCCATGCTTAGGAGGTACGTATTTTATCCACTGGGAGATCTCCCAAGCTCCTCAAATATTCTTAATTGTTCTAGTACAGTTTCATCTTAATTTTAATATATTTTTCTTTTGTGTTCTGAAATTTTACAATATACACTTTCTGCAATCAATGCGTCATTCTTTGGACTAGCTACGAAAACAGTTTTCTTGACAGTTCAGTGTTGTTGTTGTATTTTTCCAAATCTCTTTTACCATCATCTGGTTCTGTTTTTGAGTATTTTGTACCATGAGACATAAGACTATTTCTTATTATATGAATGAATTTTGTTTTTACATTATAATTTCAGTTTAGTTTGCTCTTTCTAAACAAATTTTAATTGTTCTTTGGAGAATGAGATAGTTGATACTCAGTAATAGTAAATATTTTAAATACTACCCTTGAGTTTTATTCAACCTATTCAATATTTGCATCATTTCAGGTTCTGATTTTTTACATATTAACTAATTATTTTAATATATCAGAAAAATATTTACCTTATTTCATTGGAAAAAACTTTCACTTGTCTCCCATGGTCTTCTATATACTACATATTTAGAACGGGGATTCACATTCAGGCTCTGAGTTGAAAGCCTTTGCTCTTTCTACTACAGAGCTCTAAACTTACAAGATTGACATGTATGATTTTGGAGAGTCTAAAATGAAGTGATTGACTTTGATCATGTACTTCCATTAAAATCTGCCTCTCTGCTCACCATCTCTGACCCTCGGAGAATGCCCTTTATATGTCCAGGCAGATGAGAATGTCATTTTTAAATGATAGTAAAGTTAAAGATAACATTTTCAGTGTTGTCATTCAAGGAACTAATCTATGGCCCAACAGTCATTTTCCCTTCATGCTTTCTTTGCTCTGAAAAGAAAGCGCAGCCTTTCATAGATCATGATGTCATTTTTATTCATTTCTTTCAATTCTGAGTATAGTGCTTATAAATTACTTATAAAAGATTTGTGAATGATGCTTTGGTCATCAAATTTAGTATCATGATCTAGGAGACTGTTGAAAGATTTTATGCAGTGTTTTATATGATGCAATGTTCTGGGTGTGGATGTCTTTATTTATCTGTAAACCTTATACCTGACACTCTCAGAACACTGGCACTTCAAGGATAGGGCTAATTCATGTTCCAAGGTTGGGACCATAGGTGTGTATCACCATGCCCAACCCCTGAAAATTGTGTTTTGTTTTAATGCTTTTCATTTTCAATAAAGTCATTACAACAGATTCCAGAGAGAGAGATCCACATGGATTCTCCCTGCTGTGACTAATTTTGTTATGTCAGGTGAATCGGGTAGGTTAAAATATGCTACATAAAACAAATGCAAAAATATCCATGACTTAGTAGGCTGAAGGCTTACTTCTGGCTTGTCAGTATGGGATTTGGCCTTCTCATAGTTATGGGGCTTCCAGGCTACTGGATTCAAATTGCACACACACACCACAAACTGGTACTTATGTCAAGGGAAGCAACCTTAATAGAGGATTGTATATAGTACTTAAAAATTCCACCATCCAACTTCTGCTGACACATTGTTAACTCATTTTACTAATTTATGTCTTTAACTATAACACAGAGAATAATTTGACCTTGAACTTAAAAGACAGGGAAGTAGAGATTCTAAGATGGTAGCATGTAGTGTCCACAGTGTCCTGGTAGCAGGAGCTCAGTGCAGCAGAATGAGCAAGTGGCTGTGCCACTGAAGCCAAAACATACAATCTTGTGTTTTCCCAGCATGAAGGGGACCTACTGATTCCAGCCCCCAGTCTTCCCAAAAGTAATCCCTGGATTCCAGGGATGCAGGATGCCACTCTCTCAGCCTCCAAATTCCTGTACCTTCCAGTTTCCCCTCCCCAAGGTAGGCCCCCAGGTTCCAGGGAAATATAGATCCAGTCTCCAGTCACCCATCTGTCTGTGACTCCTGAGAGCCAGGATTGCATGATTCCCTGCCCACTGCCCACCTGTTCCTTGGGGGAAAGCCTGCATTGGAGATTCTAAGATAATAGAGTACAACCATGTGCAGTGACCAGGTAGCAAGAGCTCAGTAACTGCAAAATAAGAGTGGTAGGGCTTCTGAATCTGAAAAGACTGCATCTGTGTCTCTGCTGCATATGGAGGCCCACCATTATCCAAGGACTCGTAGATCTAGTCTTTGACACCCTACCTGCCTCCTGGAGGATACGCGCCTGGTTCTACAGACTATCAGTTCCAGACTCTAGTCCACAGCTCTGCCTACTTTCCTGAGGAGACCCTTTGGTTCTCAGGGTCATACAGGCTAGACTCCTCACCCCAATCCCATGACTGTAGGTTCAATTGGTTCACAAAAAGCTGAGGAAAGCTGCAGCTACTTGCTGAGATCCATGAACCTACCCATCATCCCAAGGAGAGGGATGATCTGGACCCCAGGATCATCCAGCCTCCAGCACAGGGGTCCTACTTAGGCAGCATGGCCAGTGGGCACCAGGAACAACCAGCCAACACCAGGGTCAACCAAATGGCTAAAGGCCAGTGTGAGAGCACTATTAAAAAAACAACACCAAAACAACAACCCAAAACCCAAAGAAAAAAAACAAACAAGGAAAAAACAAGGGCAACATGGCATCGACAAAACCCAGCTAAACTACTACAGCAAGTTCGGGATATTTTAACACAACTGAAATACAAGAAAATGTACTTACATCTACTCTTATGAAAATGATAGAGTCCTTAAAGTAGGGAAATAAATCTTCAAGGAAAAGCAGAAAATACAATCAAACAGGCGATGGAAATGAATAAATTACTTAAAGAAATACAGAAAAATATAATAAAACAGGAGAAGAAATAAATAAATCCATTCAATACCTGAAAAGGGAATTAGAAACAATAAAGAAAATATAAACTGAGAATCCTGGAACTTAAAAAACCTAGGAAAGACAAGAGGAACTACAGACACAAGCATCACCAACAGAATACAAGAGATTGAAGTGAGAATCTCAACCCTAGAAGATATAATTGAAGAAATTGATACATCTGTCAAAGAAAATGTGAAATCTAAAATGTTCAGGGCTGGAGAGCTGGCTCAGCGGTTAGGAGCATTGGCAGCTCTTCGAGAGTACCTGAGTTCAGTTCCTAGCACCCACATGGCAGCTCACAACTAACTGTAACATCAGCTCCAGAGGATCCAATACGTTTGCACATACATACATACAGGCAAAACACCATTGCACACAAAAATAAATACATCATCAAAAATATTTTAAAAAATTCTTACACAAAACATCCAAGAAATCTGGACATTATGGAAAGACAAAACCTAACAATAATAGGAATAGAAGAAAGCCAAGGCTCCCACCTCCAAAAATCAGAAAACATCTTCAAGAAAATCATAGAAGAAAATTTCCCAAGTCTAAAGAAAGAGTTGCCTATAAACATACAAGAAGCTTACAGAATACAAAATAGATTAGACCAGAAAAGAAATTCCTCCTTCCACATAATAATCAAAACATTAAATGTACAGCACAAAGAAAGAATATTAAAAGCCTCAAGGAAAAAGGGCCAAGTAACATATACAGGCAGACCTATCAGAATCACATCTGACTTCTCATCAGAGACTCTAAAAGCCAGAGGGCCTGGTCAGATGTCTTTCAGAGCCTGTGAGACCACAGATGTCAGCCCAGACTACTATACCCAGCAAAATTTTCAATCACTATAGATGGATAAAGCAAGATATTCCATGACAAAATTAAATTTAAACAATATCTATGCATAAATCTAACCATACAGAAGATACGAGAAGGAAAACTCCAACACAAGGAAGTTAGCTACACCCAAGGAAACAAATAACTCCACTGCAGCAAAACCAAAAGAAGAGAAACTCACTCACACACTACCACCACCAACATCAAGATAACAGGAACTAACAATCATTGATCATTAATATCCCTCAAAAATCAATGAACTTAATTCCCCAAGGCTAACATAATGGATACATAAACCCATCATTCTGGTGCATACAAGAAACTCATCTCAGCTACAAAGGGAGACTTTACCTCAGAAGAAAGGGCTGGGAAAAGGTTTTCCAAGCAAATGGACTCAAGAAATAAGCTGGAGTAGCTATCCTAATATCTAATAAAGCGGACTTTCAACAAAAATTAATCAAAAGAGATAGGAAAGGTTCATTTGGGTCACAACCAGCTGAGGAGAGCTGCAGCTACTTGTTGAGATACATGAACCTACCCATCATCCCAAGGAGAGCAGATGACATGAATCAAATGTACATAAAAGATATATGCAGAACTATTCACCCAAACACAAATGAATATACCTTCTTCTCAGCAACTCATAGAATCTTCTCTATAATTGACCATATAGTCAATTACAAACCAAGCCACAACCAATACAAGAAAATTGAAATAATCTACTTTATTTTATCAGATCGCCATGGATTAAAGCAGGACTTCAACAACAACAGAAATAACAAAATGTCTACACACTCATGGAGACTGAACAACTCTCTACTCCATGACCAAAGTCAAGGAAGAAATAAGTAAATTAAAAACTTCCTAAAATTCTACAATAATGAAGGCACAACATATTCAAACATATGGGATACAATGAAAGCAGTACTAAGAGGTAAGTTCATAGCACTAAGTGCTTTCATAAAGAAATTGGAGAAATCCTACACTAACAACTTCATAGCACACCTGAGAGCTCTAGAACAAAAAGAATCAAATACACACAAGAGGAGTAGATGACAGGAAATAGTCAAATTCAAGGCTATAATGAAGAAAATAGTAACAAAGAGGTCAATAAAAAGAATCAATGAAACCAAGAGCCAGTTCTGTGAGACAACCAACAAGATAGAGAAATTCTTAGCCAAACTAAATAAAATGCAGAGGAAAAATATCCAAATCAACAAAATAGGAAAAGAAAAGGAGAAATAACAACAGACATTGAGGAAATTCAAAGAATCATTAGGTCACACTTCGAAACCTGTACTCCAGAAAATTGGAAAATTTAAATGAAATGAGTGATTTTCTTGATAGATTCCACTTACTAAAGGTAAATCATGATCATATAAACTATTTAAATAGTCCTATAACCTCTAAGGAAATAGAAGTAGTCATTAAAAGTCTCTCAACCAAAAGAACACCAGGGACAGATGGTTTCAGCACAGATTTCTACCATGCTTTCAAAGAACTGATACCAATACTCTTTGAACTCTTCCACAAAACAGAAACAGAAGGAACAATTTCCAAACTCATTCTATGAGGCCACAGTCACCCTGATTCCTAAACTACACAAAGACCCAATGAAGAAAGAGAATCTCAAACCAATCTCCCTTATAAACGTTGACAGAAAAATACTTGGAAACTGAATCCAAGAACACATCAAAAATATCATCCATCTACCATGATCAAGTAAGCTTCATTCCAGGAATTCAGGAATGGCTCAATATATGAAAATCCATCAGCATAATCCACCATATAAACAAGTTGAAAGAAAAAAAACCACATGATCATCTCATTAGATGCCCAAAAAGCATTTGATAAATTCCAACACCCCTTCATGATAAAAGTCTTAGATCAGGCATACAAGGAACACACCTAAACACAATAAAGGCAATATACAGCAAGTCAATAGCCAACATCAAATTAAATGGAGAGAAACTTAAAACAATTCCACTAAAATCATGGACAAAAAAAGGCTGTCCACTCTCCCCATTTCTATTTAACATAGTACTTGAAGCTGTACTTAGAGCAATAAGAGAACAAAGGGAGATCGAGGGGTTATAAATAGAAAAGAACTACTTAAAGTATTCCTATTCACAGATAATATGATAGTATACATAAGTGACCACTAAAATTCTACCAGAGAACTCCTACATCTGATAAACACCTTCAGCAAAATGATAGGATACAAAATTAATTAAAAAACCAAACAAAATAACCAACCAAAAATAACCAAAAACCCCTCAAAACCCAAACAAAAAACAAACCCAAAAGAAACAACACCCTTCACAATAGCCATAAATAATAAGTATTAAAATGTATCTTTGTGTAACTCTAATCAAGGAAGATAAAGACCTATGTGACAAGAACTTCAAGTCTTTGTGAAAAGAAATTGAAAATATCAGAAGACAGAAAGATCTCCCATGCTCATGAATCAGCAGGATTAGCATAGTAAAATTGGCCATCTTACCAAAAGCAAATTTACAGATTAAATGTAATTCCCATCAAAATACAAAAAAAGTTCTTTACAGACCTTGAAATAACAATTCTCAACTTCATATTGAAAAAATATGGAAAATTAAAAAACTCGGAATAACTAAAACAATCCTTTACAATAAAATAACTTCTGGAGGCATCACCATTTGTCGCGTCCCTCTCGACCGGCAAGAACGACGCAACTCACAAAAGCTCTTCTCAAGCAGTTTATTCAGGTCCCTTGAAAACAGTCT